>JAVLUX010000052.1:7085000-7685000 GCA_032164185.1 Moxostoma hubbsi | reverse complement strand
TTTCAGTGTTAAAGTCAGTCGATTGACTCACAATTGATTTCAAAATAAATATGTTAGCATTATGCTAAGCTAATGCCTCAATACTTTAATTAGCATAAAAATACAAAGCACACAAATATTGGGATAAATGGTACTTTTTAATTAGATTACAACTTCTGAAATTTGACTTTAGCATGTTGCTAAACTAATGCCTCAATATTGTGTACTTTGTACTTCTACATTCTTTGTATTTTGTACATAATGTACACTGGTCTGATTTGCGAATAACAGCTTAATTCTGCTATCAAAGGTTCTCTCAATAAGTAACTACAGTTTGTCAGACAGACATTGTAAGGCTAATTCCAGTTAAGCAATTTGAAAATAAAAGCTCTGATCTCTTCCTCAAACAGTTCGAAGCAGGAAGTGGCCCACAAATGTCAGCTACTCACAAACACATGCACATACAAACAAACACTCATCCCAAGATGACAGATGGTCCTGAGAGGGTTATAGGAGACTCACTGATGGTTTGAGGACAGCAGGATGTTGACACACGATGCATGTGTATGACAAAGAGGTCAAGAAGAGCTTTTCCACCCTGCTGTGTCAGCATGATTCCATTCATACACAATTTACTGATGCTCATAGTAATTGCAAGTGGCATAGAACAGAGGAATCGGTGCATTTGAAGTCATGCTACCTTTGTGTGCTATCCTACTTCCCACTTCTAAAGCCGTAATCATGAGTACATCATGTTCATGTGCTCTGTTGATGGAAAGAATATGAAAAATGGAAGCAGTCAAGTTCATTCTTGCACATTTCTTGGGGAACTATTATTTTGACAACGTAATGCATGTGAATTAGCTTGCTGACGGTAATGGAATTTTATTCAAAAACATGATATTTTCTCTGCATCAAATGGTTACTGATATGCAAAAATATAAATGACCAAAGAGGTAAGCACTATCAAATGAATAAAATCAATCATTCACTACAGAAACCATACTCTTCTCTACCATGTTGAAGGTTCAAGGCTCCTAACAAATATGGAAACTAAAGCATAAATAAAGCATTAATTAGTTCATGGGTTTCCTGTGCAGTTTCTTTTTCTGTGACCAACCGACCAATCAAAACTAGACTCTTCTCATCAACTAACGTTTGGTCAACTATTAAGGGGCAGTCCTAGTTTAATTAATTTTGTTTAGTTAATGAAAATGATTTAATTTAGTTTTCATTACAGTTTTTGTCAACCCGAGTCATTATAATAGTATGAGATGTCGAAACATGCAAGTTGGCTTGTACAATTTTTTTTAACTTTCAGTCCCTTCGAGAAAAATAAACAAACCAACAAATGATGTGATGTTTTTTCCAAGTTAAATCCCTTACACAAATCTAAAACTAACCATGAAGTTTTACTGCTTACCCAAACCCTAAACCTAAATAATAATTTTAATAGAAACGTAACTTTTGTGTACCATGGAAGAAAGAAAATGTCAGGTTTGGGAGAAGACGAGTGAAGCGTATTACAGGTTTTAGAAATGAATCAGTCATTTGTATTGCAAAAATCAATTTTTCGAATTAGTAACTCAATTTGTTCAAAGATGCCTCCTTTTTTAAAATAAAGTTTTGAATATGAGGCTAGCTAAAATTTTATTTGAAATTCTGTTTGTTGATTATTTAGTCTCTATGGGAATAAAAGGTGTACCTTTTGGTATGATATCTTACAATTTCACCAACTCGTTAAAATTATTACAACCGTTGCAAAAAATCTAAACTAGACCCTAATTTAAAGAAAAATTGCCGCTCTTTATACTCACATGCAAATGAGCTTTTGATTCGCCACAGAATTTTTCCAGATGTTTGCAGCTCTTCACCAGTAGTGGTAAACCTCCGGAAAACCTTTGGCAACAATGGAAAGTTTGCTGCAAAGCTCATTTGCTTCTGTACATTATCACTAATGAATTTGCCATGAACTCTCGATTTCCATAAGACAAGTTATCATGAGACTATGTTGGTTTTTGTTTACTATAACACTACCCTGCCGCTACTAATACTACTTTGTACACTAATACCATTTAGAGTAACGAACAGCCTTTCTTTGTTCCTTTCGAGGTAACTTTCTATGTAAAATATGTGTGTTTTAGACTTTAGTTTAGCTGCTAATCTGTGAATGTGAGCACCATCTGTCTATGGGGATTTATCCGCCTTCGTCTAATAGCTGTTGTCTGCTGTCTTCACCATTTTCCGTATGTGCGCTAACTTTTGTGATCCCACTGTATGTCTCGACTTCTTTTCTTTCTCATCTCTACTTTCTCTGTTTCTCTAGCAATGTATTTGTACTTTTGAATTTTCTCTTTTGTTGTCTTTCTTTACTTGATTTTGTGAACTGCAGTTATTTTGGTCATCTGCAATTGTCAACAAGACAAAAGAATAATAATTTAAACACATTTACAATGAACACAGCTCAGCATTCATTTCTTGTTTATTTTCCTGGGATAACAAAATGCTTGTGCTAACATGATTTAGTGTGATTTTTCTCCTTGCCCATAAAAGACCATTGTTTTGTTGCTGAAATAAAGACAGCACCTTCATTGTTTGGTTTTGCATTTCTCTGCTGCCATTTAGTCATGAAAGGGGTTAATTCCAATTAACCCCTTGCACAGGTGCACAGGTGCATTGGTACCGAATTTCAGGCCCTCTTTATTCCCTCTACAACATCAATGGGCAAACTCAAATTCTTCCAAGAAGTCACCTCATCAATCTTTTCCTAAAGTTCCTCACCTCACTCCTGTGCTGCAAGTAGTGTTTTTGTAGTTGCCTTTAAGTCAATTTTTCAATTTCCTTGAGTGGTTCAGGTAATCCCCAAAGATATTGGCAACAGTAAGTTACAGCAGACAGTTGGGCTGTCCAGAGTTGGCACCTTGGGATTTGGCTTTAGTTTTTCTGGGAGGCGGACTTGGATGGCACAGGGCACGACGTCTCTGCCAAATGCCTGAGCTCTGCAGGACAGGATGGTTTCCCAGCATGCCTCTCTGCAGACACCCGGACACACTTTAAGTAATCCATTTACTGGGCATGACAATATGAAATGCATTTGGCTTATTTGACTCTGCTCTCATGGACTTATGTGAAAGGATATGGAAAAAATTATATAGCATATTTAGTGTCAATTTAAGTAATATAAGAGGGCTTTCTAATTGTCTTTGTAGACATTAATTGCAGTAAAGTGTGGCGTGACTTGTTTAAATTATTTCTGTGCGACATGGTGTAGTTAAATGGGAGTTCACAAATGTATTCATTTACTCTCCACATTGTTGTTGAAAACATATATAACTTCAGTGGCAGATGTAAGGCAGAATGTTTGGGACTACCAGCATTAATCTCCATTCTCATTCATTGTATGAAAAAAAATATCAGTGTCAAAATTTCTCTGAATTTCACGTTGTGTTCTGCTTAAAGCCAAAGGACTGGCCAAGACAATCCGACTCGGCTACACGATTCAGTTCGCCAGGCATCCGCCCAGGTTCAATTGCATCCATTTCACCTTGGTAAGAGGTGAGGATGCTGCTGTCCTGCAAGCGGAGATTGTCCAACACCAAGATTGGTTTGCGATGGTTGACTTGAAGGACGCAGACTTCCATGTCTCAATTTTGCTTCGGCACAGACTGTTTCTTCTTTACGCTTTCGAGGGCCGGGCATATCAGTACAAGGTCCTCCCCTTCGGTCTGTTCCTGTCGGTAGATATACACTGATGATCCAAAACATTATGCCACCAGCCTAATATACTGTTGGTTCTCTGCGTTCCACCAAAACAGCTCCGACCTATGAGGCATGGACTCTACAAGACCCCTAAAGGAGCCACATTTTTGTATTTTTGCCATGGGCAATCACTATGTCCCTATTAGTTCATGGTCCCATTCTAGGTCGATTTTTCATGAAAGTCGCATAACCCAATTACAATGTCCCTGATTCTGTGGCAATTATAATATTTCTAATGGTTTTATCCCATTTTGTGCTTTCCATCAAATTGTTGGAGAAGCAATACTACATTGCCCTCACCTCTGACCATATATATCTTTTCAATTTGATTCAGATCATGAAATCTACAGTATATGCTTACTGTAGGTCTACTGATCATTGGAGATAAAATACTGTATCCGTAGTAGAGATATAAGTTGATGATTACAGTGACTTTAAGCCTGTGTAATGGTGGCTTAGCCCACTGCTCCAGTTACTATGTGAAGTCATCATCTGGACTCTAATCCCTTTGGAACTCCATCTTTGGGCACCTTTGCATGGCCAGAGAAAGCATGCAAGCAGGGCTGATCGCACTCATACACATCTCTATAAGAGTCGATTGCATTCATCCGTGCTTTTACATTTTATTGCAGGATAATATTATGAACTGAATCTTCTAAATGGCTTTGGCCCCTAAATTATTCCTATGCTCCACAAGCACAAGTGAAGCACAGGATCAAATTGAATTGTCATGACCAGAGGTTGTTCTAGAAAAAATATTTATCCGTCACTTTTAAAATTGAAAAATTGTATTGATTAAAACCATCATGGTCTATTTTTATCTGTTATAGTTTTTATTTTATTTAATAAGTACTACATTCAGGGTGGTAGCATCCATATACACATGACAGTGGATAGGCTTAATGATATTATTGACTCCCCAAGTGCAAGTCTGGTAAAATCAAGGAATTCTTGGATGAAAGGAGCTACCTGTTAATCAAACACTGTGCTAAAACTAGATATTTAAACTTTACCAGTACGTGCGGCTTTTAAATGAAATAACCGATCGGAAAATGCTAATAGACTAATGTTTGCACTTAGATTAAATGCAATAAATTGGCGAAACGATGTGCTGCTTTTTTGTGCTTTAATTTTGTTACTATACTTTTTTTGCTTTATTATTAAAGTGACAGACTGAGCATGCAGTAACACACATAATGTAATGACTGATATATGCAGTCAATTAATCAGACCTGTCCTGAAATCCAAACCCAATTGGTCAAAAGATACTACCAGGTGTTAATAGTGATGACACCTGTTAATGCGCATCTTAATACCATGCAATAAACAAGGCACACACACACACACACACACACACACACACACACACACACACACACAGAGTGGGAGTGTGTGTGAGAGAGACAGTGAAGTCAAAACTGATGCACTAGGTTAAAAGATTTCTTATTTGTTATCTCTCAAAATAACAGACAGCATGTAACATTTTCCATCAATCTTTCCAAAAATTGGTAAATGATGGAGAATTTTTGGTTATCTCAACCCCTGACCATGGCACTAACCCCAACCCTAACGAAATGTGCTGGATCTGAAGACATGTGCTAGCCTCCAACGATTGAATACACCCCCCTACACCCCCCAAATCGCCGTCCCTCCGTTATATGGTATTGTCCCCCTAATGTAACATTTCTAGATTTGGGCCTTGTTTGGAGCGACATGAGAATGAGTTATTGGTATTCTATAGACCATTTCATGAATGGAAACAAAACAAAAAAAATTATTAGAATGATCCAAACGTATTTCCGGATCCTTTCAACAAAGTATCTTTTTTAAGGTAACTCAGCCCACTCAGCCACTGTTTTTGGAATGCTGTTGGGCTGTTTGGGCCTCTATTTTTCTATGTAAACAAGCGTCATGACAGTGCTCCTATATACTTGAATGGGGAAAGTCCGAAATCTCCAAAACGGTTGGTCAAGATTTCGAAAATAAGCAGCAAACTTTTATTGGCCCGAGGCACTGGACCCTCTCTGCTCCGTTCCTGGACCCGCAAAGACACCAGCAGGTAGAGACCAGTCTCCCTAGGAGAGGCGTGCTCTGTGTTTAAAGGCAGCTGTGATGAGGCTGTATTTCTTTCGCTGACCATTGGTTGTCTTTGGGCAATCCAATTTATTCCATTCAGCTTAACAGAAGTGGCCCATCTCTGCTAAATGATCTCTGCTTTGACAATCAGGTAATTTTCACGGAACAGTGACGTCACTTGACATCACTTGACGTCACCAAAGAACAATCCTTGAAATGGTCTATAGTGACACATCACTAACATGTAATAAAAGAAATGGTTAAACGGAGAATCTATAAATTGACGTGTGAGGAAAGAGCATCAACAGGGATGAAGAGATGGCACCTGGGCATCAGAGAGCAGGAGCGTGGCCATTCTGGCCATTGCATATAAGTGGCATTGACCTCGTTAACTGCACCTTTGGCAGCACGGGAGCTGCTGCGATCAGTTTGACAGATTGCAAACAGTCTGTCTTCCGACCATGCCACGTAGCGGGGCTCTTCATTCAAGGCTGATTGGAAAAGCCAGCGTAGAGCCAAAACTCACTCTGAGAGTGAAAGCAAGACGAGAAAGAGAGAGTGATAAAAAAAAAGCATGAGAGGCTGACAGACCTGTTGAGGAAGCTGCTAGCTTGATTTTGTGCTTGCCCACTTGTTTTCTCTCACTATGCAAAACATTTTTTCTGAATAAAAAGGTTGTCATTTTTACTAATAGCAACTGCGTATGGTTAGAAACAAAAGATTATTTAAATTAGTAGACGTGAGACTAGATACACACAAGCTGACTGGAGCGACACTACAGATGCTTCCAGTGTAGACAGTGTCATTGATTAATGGAAGCAACGTAGAAGGGTGTTAGTTGGTGAAATAAACAACACAACCTGGTTCTCATGATTTTTATTTGCTTGAGTACAAGTAGTGAATGTTGACATAACAAAAAAGTTGTTTCTGTGAGGCTGTTCAGGTACACTGGGAATTCTGTCCGCTGCCAAAAGCCCAAGCAAAACACAGGAATGCATAAAGTTTCCCTTGCGTTATGCCTGTGTGAGACGCCTCATAGCAGACGATGGAAGATAGTTGCCAACTATGTAGACAACTAGGTAGATAGTTGCCGATAACCGATAGATCCAAAAAGCAACTATCGGCACTGATTGATCGTAAAACTGATATATTGGTATATATATATATATATATATATATATATATATATATATATATATATATATATGGTATAAACCACTGGTTTAATAAAAAAATGGTCTTAATATCTTAAACAAGATAAATGTAATCTTGTTTAAGGACATTTCGATATATGTACAGAAAACAAGACAAAAAATATGGATTAAGAAAATAATATTGGCATTGAATTGAATAATATATTGCTCCTATACTTACTGTTGGCTTATTCAGAAGTGACTTGTTTCATTCACTCAACACCTTACAATGCATCGTCGATTGTGCCTGGTGATATCATGACACTGCAGGATGAGCTAATTAGCGCTAGAGGAATGAGAGAGGACATCAGTGTAATCACACACTAGCTAATTTTACATACTGTCCCATCCTCCACACTGCGCCACATGACTCTACTGTTCCCCTTGATGTCTTAAGACTAGACTTTGTCCTCAGCTAGGGCTCTACTGCCTACTGTTTCACAACAACACCGAATGCTTTGGATTGCACTATCATGAAAATGGAGAGCAAGTTATTTTGTTTTTAATAAATGGCATGCAGAAAAAAGTCTTGTTACCTGACACATACAGTATCACTGAAATAGGTGTCTTGAAATATAACACCTTTCTCTGTGACAGCACTCTGTAAACAGTCAATTAAAATGTGACCACGTTTGGTAGTAGTTGAAGTGGATCATTTAAAGGGATAGTTTAACCAAAAATGAAAATTCCTTCCTTGTTTACTCACCCCTGTTAACATACAATCCTCCATCATGGACTCCAGCCATGGTTGAGACCAGGGCAAATCCAAATGTCGAAAATCCAGTGACGCTGGTAGCGATGATTCTCTCTGACCAATCAGTGATCTGCAGGGTTTTAACATCACATTTACGCTCGGCTCGCTTGGAATCTCGACCGAGGTGGTACTAAAAAAAGTACCATGTACTGTCCACAGTGGAAAACCCCCCAAAAGCAAGCAAGAGTTGAGTTGTACCGTGCAGTGGAAAAGCCCCATACTATTCTTCAGACATGTTTGTAAGTTCTGTTCTCTGGTTTGTGTGCAGATATGTTGTGTTTCAGTTGTTAATATCACTGGTGGTTATAACAGCATAGGGGTGAGATAACAATGACTGAATTTCTCATTTTTGGGTGAACTAATCTTTTAAGTTAAACGCCAAATTCAGCATCATACATAGTTGTTTGACAACATTGAGATGACATGCCTTTGGAGAGTGTGGTTTTGGAAAAAGCGGCCCTTTTAATTTATTTCAAAGGCCATGTCCACACACTAATCCATTTTTATTTAAAATCTCTATTTTAATTTTCCTAACGTCATCTTTTTCGAAAATATTCAGTTATGGATAGCGTTTTTGGAAGTCTCTTTTTTTGGTGAAGGAAAATGTTGTTCCAGTTAAGAAGTTTAAACATAGCGAGTGTTTTCAAACGAAAATGTATGAGTGTGGATGTGACCTGAGTCTAGTGGAAGTTTCAGAACAGTTAACATTGCTTACGGCAGTTGTGCTAATTTGATATTTTTATAAGGCTTTCTGGAATACTTTATTCTGATTGGTCAATTGCAGTCAAATATTGGGTCCCACTTTATATTAGGTGTCTTTAACTACTTCGTACTAACATGATAATGCATACAATACAATGTTGTTCAGCAAAATTCTCACAAGATCACATTTGCTGTGACTGAAGTTGAGGTATGATAGGGTTAGGAGTAGGTGTTGGTTTAGGGTTTAGGGTTAGGTTTGGGGTAGGGTTAGGTTTAGGATTAGAGGTAAAAATAACAGTGTAAATACAAATGTAATTAAATTCAGGTACTTTAAATGTAAGTACAATACAACAACACTTATATATATTGTAACTATATATATATATAGTCTCTTATAGCTGGTTCGTAATGTGAATACATGGCCTCCACGTTGCAAGTGCACAGTCTTGTTGTACATATATACAAGCACCTTTGTGTTATTGTGGCGGGAACAAATCTTAGTACTCAAGGTGGCGACAGAGTTCAAATGTCATTAAACCACAAGTTGCTAGCTATAAACGAAATTACTTTCATGATGACATTTTCTTCAAGAATGTCTGTAGCGCAAAGAAACTGTTGCTTTGCCATTACAATTGTTGACCTGTGCAAGAAAACTGACTGTAGAAGCTATCAGTTTATGCTAACGTATGCTTTAGAGCCCCTAGCAGAAATGCTAAGAATGCAGCACATAATTGCGTTGTGTTATACAACGATGCATGATAACAAGCTTGCATAACTAGAAACGATTGCATTTGTATATGAGTAGAATATGTTTTGGGCCAAAGTCTGTTGACTTTAATGATGATAGACAAATCTTTTATTGTCAAATGTCAACCCTGTTTGATGGCATTTAAACACATAATTAGAGAACACCGATTATTGGATTTATGAATTCAAATTGATTTTCTTTTGGAGCTGTGGTCTAGCACTAAGCACATACTGAATGCTTAGATACATCAAGCTGTGGTGCTCATGTGAGCAAGAATGCAGCTTGCAACATTCCCCAATTGCATTTTCACTCTCTCTCCCCATCTATTTCAGTTTTTTTCTCTACCGTTCTCTAAAATTAAACATTATATATGATTTTTCTGCATGAATTCCTAAAATGTTGCCTCAAATAAGTAACCCTGTTTTAGTACAAAATAACTGTCACATGGAAGGGACATCTGATATGCCCACATCCGAAATACAAACCTGCTCGGACAGGTTGACCCCTCGAGGGACATTGCTTTTGGGGGAATCAGTAGCTGTGTGGAGGACTATTGCACTGTTGGATCTGTTTGTTCCTGCCCTCCCCCCACAGAAAACTCAAACGAACTGACAAAAGCAAAATTCAACAGTGCTCAGCCCAGGAAGCTTGCACAGCACATTCCACCTCACAGCTGACAGTCCTGTAATGTCACTGGGTCATTCATGATATGCAGTACGCTGTCATGTCCTAATCATAACAGGCCTATATCCTAATATATTGCATAAAAATATTAAACTAATTTTCAAAGATTGAAAATGTATTGGTTATTGTCCATTTATAACAATTTCACAATCACAAAGTGAACATAGGGGTACATTTTTTAATAATTTCCCTATTTTGTATTGAGCGAATGTTTCCATTTTTGCATGTCCCCAGGTGCAATGCATTTCTATAATGAGAAAACAACATTACAATGTAACACTACTGACTTATTGGTATTCATTTTAAGTGGAAAAACAATATAACAAATACATATTTATTTATACTGTATATTTTAATATATTTTTGACAAAAAATTCAGATATATCCAAATATTTAAGAATTTGAAACTGTAGGGAGATTTGACTATGTCATTCGCAATGCTTCATGGGTCTGTGCGGTGGCTGTGTTTCCATGGCAACAGCAACTTCTCTGATTGGTGGATCTCTCTTTAGGATTATGGTAAGTGTAGTTCTTCACTGGGAATTCAACTATTAAACAAGATTTTTAAAAGTTGAAGTCTCATCGACTTGTGGTTTTCACAGAAATATACACTCACCGAGCACTTCATTAGGAACACTGTGATCCTTATAATGTGCCCCACGTGGTCTTCTGCTGTTCTAGCCCTTCCACCTCAAGATTCGTACTTTGAATTCTGAGACGCTATTCTGTTCACTACAGTTGTACAGAGTGGTTATCTGAGTTACCATAGCCTTTCTGTCAGCTCAAACCAGTCTGGCCATTCTCCATTGACCTCTCTCATCAATAAAGCATTTCCATCTGCAGACCTGCCACTCACTAACAAACTTGTGGCTAATTGTCCATTATTTTCAAAGGTTTGCCAGAGGTTCACCTCAAAGCTACAAAACTTCTGACAAACATTTACGGGGAATCACAAGCTCATTTGAATGTGAAAATAATGAGTGGCAAACTTGCAGCAGATTTGTGGCAAGTTTGCAGCTAGTTTTCCAGAACTCTAGATTTTTTGTAAGGGCACATGAATAAGTACTGTAGGTGTACAGGTGATCCTAAGATGATGACTGTATATCATCACTTAACAACCTCAGAGCTCATAGGTCTGTGGCTAGAAATGTATATATTATACATTCATATATCATTAAGAATCTATTTCTCCATGGAGAAAATGAATTAGTTTTTTATTTCTGAAACATGACTCTTGCACTGTTTTTGGAGGAATGGTCGCATTTTGGTAATGACCCAGATTAATCAGCAAGTCACATGACACGCATTTACTTGCACTCTCAGTCACTGCTTTATGTCCATGAGCGGACATGTGTTTGCGATAACTCATGCATAGCATATCCAGGTCAGTAAGTTGATCAAATTAACCAAGTCTAACAGGACCCTGAGGGAAGGTGCTTCCTCCTCTTTAACTGTGCTTCTCTACACACTCTGTTCTCCCTCCCCACTCAGAATGAGCAGCAGTAGTAGTTTATAGTACTAGTAGTAGTAGCCAGCAGTGGCTGTTGGCCCACCTGTCAAGCAAATTAGATTTTCTTCTCCCTATGAGTTGTCAGAAAGTTATTTTCTTACAAGTAAAATGAGACATGTGTATGTTGTATTTAAATAAAATTACATGCATTTAAATTGCTTATATAGATTATTACATGAATGGCCTAGTTTTGTCACTTAAGTCCCTCTTAAAAATGTAAGAATCCAGTGTAGACTGTATCATTGATTATAATGGGAGCAATTTGCTTTTGTCGCAACATGCCACACTGCTGATGTCTGTTGTAGACATGATGTTAGACTATGAACAGGGTTTTCAATGTGATTCGAGTCTCCAATTCACACATAGCAGTAAAAGAGTGTGTATGCTCAATCAAGAGGGTGCAGGCGTACACACTTATTCAAGGAACGTTTATTTTTAGAAATCCTAATGCGTGGGAAATTGCCCAGTTTTTGCATATTCAACATTTGTACATCAAGCCCCTGGTCACACAGGACACATTATTGATAGTTGGACGAAGAAGCACAACAGATTGAAGGGATCTCAAAACGCAACTTTCAAAGTTTCAACTACTTTTAGCTTGACACAATGTCCAAAAATGGCTGGGATTATGACAATAAAAACCAGTAAGACATTCCATAAGAATTTGTCTGACATAAAGAACATGTACGTACACCAACAATCAAAAATAGCACTGATGAAATGCATACAAGATAGGACAGGTTGACGTATTCAATTGCAAAATGGATTGATGTGAACTGTAGATCAATGATTGGCTTATGTTCAATAATATGCTAATAAACAATACATTGGATTCTTAAGTCATTTTTTGTATTGTCTTATGAATTACTATATGCATTACTCCTCTGCCTCTGTTCTGATCAGTACTGCCATAAGACATCGCTCTTCACTCAAATGAAATGGGAAGAATAATCAATTAAACCAGTTAGTCTTGCTGCAGAAATGACTTTCATTGGTTAACTTACTGACCCCTACTTTTTTTGATTTAGCCATTGAGAGATTTACCAATCCAGCACATTTGATCAGAATAAAGACTTTTCTTTTTCTTTATTTTATAAAATTTTTTAGCCTTTATTTTGCAGATAGTAGAGGGTGGATGGGGATCGGGACAAGACTCAGGCCTGTTTTGAACCTAGGTCCCCTCTAGCCAACACATGTCATATACTGTATTTTACAAGCAATTTACGTATGTATTTATATATGTGATTAATTGTGATTAACTCGATTAATCGTCACACCATGTAATCAATTCGATTAAAACTCTTAATCGATTGACAGCCCTAATATTATATATTTATTGTCATAAACCCAGCAATTTTTGGACTGTATATGAAGCGCAGATCCGAATTTAGGGATCTCAAGATGTGTTTTTCTAAGTATTAAACTATGTGTAACTTGACACAGCGACCTAAAAATTGTTTATGACACGATGCAACCAAAGTGAGATGCTCCATAAAGAAATAAAAAAACATCAGTAAATATTGATATGCGATAATTGCGATTAATTCTACTAATTATTCGGCATGTCATGTAACTAATTAGATTGAAAATTTTAATCGATTGACAGAGGTAAAATAAATATGATGGATTTCAATACAGTGCCGCCTTTCAAACACTAATAACTAAAGAAAAGTACATTTTGTACTGTTTTTTTGTTCACTGGAGAGGTTCTGTTCTACACTAGTGCCTTTCACATGCAGTCACAACTGTTATAAATGTACTCCATTTATGTAACACACGTGCTCTTTCTCACTCTCTCTCTCTCTCTCTTACTCTGTCTATCTTTCCTTACACTTCACTCGAAACACCACATCCTGCTCTACCATTTACTTGCAAAACCAGCAGGCTGTTATGCTTGTGTTGTGTTTTACATTGGTTGTCCATCAGACTTTCCTCATGCTAATCCAACATAATCCATTTTAATGCAGCTTTTGTTCTGATCAGTACTGCCATAAGACATCACTCATCGCTCAAATTAAATGGGAAGGACAATCAATTAAACCAATCAGTCTTGCTGCAGAACTGACTTTCATTGATTAACTTACTGACCCCTTCATTTTTGTTAGATTTAGCCATTGCAAGATTTAACAATCCATATATAGTAGAGGGTGGGTGGGGATCGGGACATGACTCAGGCCCGTTTCGAACCTAGGTCCCCTCGAGCCAACACATCTCATATACTGTACGTTACAAGCAAGTGCACTACTTTTATGCCACAGCTCTGGCAACGATTTAGGCAGATTCCGAATAAATAGAATACATAATTGTATTAAAAATACATTTATATGGTTTGAGAGTGTTTATAATTTCCATATTAAGAACAGTACTTGCCATTCATTTTGCAGATGGATATGCAGAGAACATCGAGTGGGTAGACACAACTGTTTGTGCACGCAGCCCATAAGTGCTGCAGAGAAAAGGCATTTAATTTGTGTAATCATGCATAATTTCAAATACTCAATTAGCAAAGCTTTTGATCCCTCCAAGGAAAAAATTAATAGATGGAATAAAATAAGAAGTGAAAAAAAAAACAGCACCCTGGCGTCAAATGCTTTAACATCTGCTTCAGAACAGCATGCAAGTCTCTTTAGCAGTTCAATCAGCAATCGGTTAAAAGTGTCTGTTTTTAACAGAAACATTCCGTCATATTTCTTTTCTCTTGAACACTCAAATGTTAGATATCTTCATTTTAAAATCGTGTTTAATTAGTGCTAGAGTTCAAATAAACTGCTTGTTTACTGGAATGGTCTGGCCATATGGAGATCTGGCTAATGCTTATTGTAAGCTTGAGTCCATTTTTGCCATGCAGCCAGTGATCCAAAGTTGGCACGGTACAAACCCTAAAGGCTAGTCTGAGGCTATGGGTTGTTTTGTAAATGCTTGTGAGTTTTGGCACAAGGATATCACTTGCAAGGCTTGGTTTGTTAAAACCGATAGTATAAATGGAATCCATGAATACTAATTATACTTTCCTTACAAAAATTACTGTGGCGCTACATTGGTACAGTTATGACATCTGATGACAATATCATGATACTGAATGATTATTACCCTATTCATACAGCATTAACATGGCATTTTAAGATACCTACTAAGGTATTACCATGGCACATTTCCAAAAAAACATGCCATTACCAAAGTATGTGGCAGAGTAAAAATGTGCCCTTCCCCACATTAAGCATCCGCCCCCAAGGCATAATGAGTGTGAGTGAGAATATAAAATGTCAGTTTGTTATGGTGCACAAGGTGTTACAGGTATTGGTTAAACGTTGCAAAGTGGTGTGCCGAGCTGGTGTAAGGATGTAGAAAGTTTGTTCTATGTGTATGAGTGTTGGGGAAAAGAAACACGATTGGAAAAGAGAGAAAGAAATGACAAAGGAGTAATTAAACAGTAATCATCTCTAGAGAGTGTGGCCTGAGTTTCAAAGCCGTTGACTGCACTTGAGTTATAGTAAAGTGGTGTGAGTTGGGAGGAACAGAAAGCAGTCGATGGACCTGCCGAAAAGCTCTTCAGTTAGGTGTGACGGATCTAAAGGTCTAAAGTTGAAATGCCAGTTGATTGCTGGGATCTTTGGACTTACCCATATTCCCTCTTGTTTGACTCTCCCTCTGTGTTCCGGCAGCACTGTACACCAGCGTGCACCATACACCCCAACCCGCCTGAACTCTCTCTCACACGCACTCATGCATTTATACACATATACACCTTCACACACATTGCAATATGTATCACTTTGTTTTGTTGTTTGATGTGCTGTGTTAATGATCAATTGTGTTTACTTTTATTCTTATATTTTTGACATTTGCCTGTTTGTGTTCTAAGATAGTTGATTTTATTGAACAATATGTCTTTAGAAACTGATACATTCTTTTTGTGAAATCATTGAAAATACTCTTTCTGCATTTATTAACATAGTTTATAACCAGTGGCTTATAGCGCTATCTGGGTCAAGGTATTCATTTTGACAGTCCTAGTCCTGTCTGGAACCTGGATTTGTTAATTCAATTATTATTATTTTCTTTAATTATTTGTTTCAATTAGGGCTGTCGATTTAACGCATTAATTCAGTGCGATGAATTAAAAAAAAATATTAAGTTAAAAAATGTAACGCAATTAATCGCATGCCCCCGGACTGTAATAAGGAAGATTCCTGAGAAATGCAAGCTTGTAGTAACACCTGTTTACTCCAGAGGGCAGTAAGTGAAACTTCAGCTGTATGGGTAACGCACAGTTTATACAATGAACAAAACACTTCAGTAGGCAGAACAACACAAACATGCGTTATGTTCTTGCATTCAAAACACTTGAAGGAGCGCAAATTCAAACTAAGAGATCTCAAGATGTGTTCTAAGTATTAAACTATATTTAACTTGACACAGTGACCTAAAAATGTATGTTTATGACGCAACACTACACAAGCATGTCTGACGCAGGTGTAAATTGACGGGTCCTTAAACAAGCCCTCATAATAAATCTCCATCTGATTGACAAATTCACTTGTGAAATGGATTGCTGTGAACTGTGTGACAATGATTGACTTATGATCAACAATATGGTAGTAAACAATACATTGTATTCTAAAGCCGCTTTTTGTATTGTCTTATCAATGATTAACTCTTCTGCTACAGGAATGTAAAGCATTTTAATTATCTGAATATTATATATATATATAATTTGTAAATATTTAAAGATAACTATGTATAATTATTTCAACATTATATATAGAATTATTGTAACATGAGGGGTTTCTCAGCAAATATTTTTATATGCGATTAATTGCTATTAATTAATCGGGACACTATGTAATTAATTCGATTAAACATTTTAATCGATTGACAGCCCTAGTTTAAATTTATTTTGGGGCCACCACCATTACAAGTATGGACCCCTTAGAGGACAAGGTGGGATTTTTTTTTTAAATAGTTTTGCGTGCCCTAACAATAGTGTGTAATCCTTAACAATAAGTTTTGCATTACCTCACAATAAATTGACCAAGGTTTCACTACAGTATCCATTTTTTAACCATTATATTTATAGTAAAACCATAGTAATTATACAGGAAAAAGAAAACTAATAATTTTCATTAAATCATATTTTTTTGGTTATGGTTTAACTTTACATATATATTATTTATACCTTTACTGTACTATTTTGGTGAAACACATTTTGTCTTTACAGATGGGATATTACATGCCCTGAAATGAAAACAATTTAAATAAAATAATGCTTAGTTTGCAGAGGCTGCCTGAATGTAAGTGATACTGACATTTTCTGGACAGCATTCCTCATCCAGCCAATTAAAGCTAAAAATAATTTTTATTGTCAGACTGTGTAGTGGTGCCAGAGACTCTGGAACAATCTCCTGGGTAGAATAAACATTTGACATTAACATTGCTAGCATCCTCCTATTTATATGTTTAAGCAACCATTATATTGATAATGAAGCCATAGCTAAGAGTTCTGATGTATAGCCAAAGGCTAATGGCTTCACATTTCATGTTGAAGACAACAAACAGGAACATTTTAACAAACATTTTATTATTGACAATTTGATGTTTCCCACAGTTGTGATTGTAACAATGACTGAATCAAAACCATAGCACTTTTCAAAGGTTCTTTTGCAACTTTGTCTGTATACAAAAGTTAGCATTATAGCTAATAGTTACGAAAGTCTTTCTAGAAAGTCATTCCACTGTCGGCCATTTTTGGAATACTCTTGGGAGTCTATTTCCAGTCATGTCAGTGCAGCTCCTAACTACTTGAATGGGGAAACACAGAAATCTGTGGTCAAGATTACGATCAAAGAACATATTTCGAATCATTAATAAAATCTAAAAATACTGGTATCATAAATTGTGATTCTTTACCTCATATTACGCAAAAAATTTAATAATAACAATTTCCCACATTTATAGCTAATGTGCATGTACGTTCTAGAGTTGATTGACAGGTGATGTCTGTATCCAAAATGTAATTGGCTCTTTTAACTGTAAGGCGGGACTTCCTTTCTACATCCTTTGACCGCTGGTTGCTCAGAGCTACTTGGTTGAGCATACAGATTTCTGCCATTCGCCCATCTCTGCTTAATAATCTCTGTTACCCAAGCATAATCTGTACACTTTTTCTACACAGATAATGTTTCTAAACAGATAATTGTTAATCTGAGCTTTATTGCTAGCTAAAACATGATATTAGCCCAAAATATATATATATATAAAAAAACTTTTTATTTCTACCTTGTTGAACTCACTTTATATTAGGTGTCTTTAACTAATATGTACTTACTCATATGATACAATGTACCTATTATATAAATATGTTTTGTTTCATTGTGCTTACATTTAAAGTACCTGCATTTAATTAATCTGTAGCTACACTGTTAACATTAGTTTCTAATCCTAAACCTAACCCCAAACCAGGGCTGGACTGGTAATCTGGCATACCGGCATTTTCCCTGTGGGCCGGCGCACTTTGGGGCCAATCAGGGGCGGACTGGCCATAGGGAGAACCGAGCGGGCCGGTGGGTCAGCCGCGAATAAGGCCTCGATAAGCTTAAATGAGCCAACGTGTTATTCAGAATGGACCACAAAACGGCACAGTGATAAGGACAGCGAACACCCGCCCCCGGGCCGATTTATCTTCCCAGTACAGTGTTGCCCCAAACCTAACACCCTATCCCTACCCTTAAACCTACCCATACCTGAAATTAATTAGCAGCAAATGTGAATCTAGGGAATCTTTTATCAAACTACACAATGATGACTCATAGACATAATAGACATAACAGTTTTATCTTTTATTAATGCGTGATCTTCTGTAAAGCTGCTTTGAAAAGACGTGTGTTGTGAAAGGCACTATACAAATAAAAATTACGACTTGACTTGTGATCATTTTGCAGGACAACATATTGTTACACAATAAATACATTGTATTGTATGTATTTGAATGTCAGTACATAGTAGTTAAACACACCTAAATTAAAGCGGGACCACATTATTTATTAATTAGCATTTTTTAAAACTCAAAATGCAGATGAGGGATGTGTCAATTTTTGCGGATGACAGACTTTCACATTTTGAGGACTTGCCACTTGTTCACCATTGTGAATGCATATACAGTACTTGGAATGTGCTGCAATGTGCTACTGTATCTTTATCTAGTGGAGCTTGCCCATGCAAAACTCTCTGGCATGGTGCTAGGGTGTTGTAAGTGGTTGCAAGAGTGTTGCGCTGCAATTATTAAAGTGTTCTGAATGGTCTTAACATGTTGCAATGTGGTTTCAAGGGTGTTATAGGTGGTTGCTCACTGACCCTTATCAAAGGATCCCACCCCAAGTCTCTATGATACTCCAGCCCCTAGATATGACTTTGCTTGTTTTATTGTGGGATACAGTAACTCCACAACCAATAATAGTGACGATTAAGCCAGGAAACCCCCAAACAGAATGATTGGGCCATAGGCCATGCTAAATTATAGTGTCAACTCTTTATCTCAAAGTTGCTAATTCCCTCTGTCTCTCACCGATTGCAACCATCTCTAATCCCAAATGTAATTCTTGATTAAAACTGAAACTGCCTCCACAGAATCTAATTTAATAGAGTAAAAATACACTAGGGATATTCATGAAAACATTTCAAACATTTAATTAAAAAAAATGTAATTAATAAATAAATAGAATGCTTCAATGTCTCCAACAAGACTGACACTCTCCAGCAAGTTGTACTATACATGAGCACATACAATAAGTGATATCTAGCCTATTAAGTACTTTAGAGCAGAGCAAAACTAGAAAAAAATCACTATAGAAATTTCTCTGTTATCTATGTCTTTTTAAGATTTCACAATTTTCCATCATGATATTTCCAGGTTTTCCATGACTGTGTGAAACCCTTGCAAAATAAAATTGGTATTCATTTTGAGGTTGACTCGATATCAACAACCAGGGGTGTAGGATTGATCTGAAGTGGTGGGACATGTTATAAACCTTATCTTTGCTCACGAATATTAATTATGTTATGTCACATTACGTTACAGTTATGAGGAACATCATTTTGATTTATTAAAAACAATGGCCACTGTCTATCCTAGATCACTTACTGCTTGCATGTTCATTCAGTTCATCAAAGCAATCGGTTGATGCTTCTACCTACACAAGCTTGATTTCATGCCTTGTTGCATTCAAAAATGTGTCAGACCGCAATTCATAATCATAACACAATACAAGGATGCATTGCCTTATCAATGTTGCCGCAATGGGTGCTATAGCAGATGTTAGTGCGAATGGTCATCTTCCAATTACTGTCAAAGTGAAGCAACAGTTTGAACTTAATTGCTGAGCTAGAAAGTTAAAGTCAGTACATATATGGCAAAAAAAACTTCAGAATATAATAGTAACATCCAGTTAAACATCCAGTATAATAATAATAACACATACTTTTGAAGGTAACTCTATCACCCCATTGAGTACTGGGGTTATTTACCGCCACAGTAATGCAAGAATGCACATTAGGCAAGTTTAACCAGAACACACGTTGGCAATGCGTTGTTTCTGTCCTTTAATACATCATTTTATATGGCCAGTAGCAGTTTTTCCGCTCACTCGCCAAAACTCTTAAAATATAATGTATAATTTCCCCCCAGTTTTATTGTTTTTTTTGCCCCTGCCAACAATATAATTACTGCTACTTGCTTCCAACACTACTACGCAACCACAACCATGTCACACCAATATTTGTAGGCCCCATAATGTGTTTTGATGTGCATAGATCTATTTGGTGTTTTGATGTATTTCCTACTGAAACAGAATGTGGGGGCGGGGCATGTCAAACGACTCATCACTTTTTTTTAAATAGCCAATAGGCTTTAGTCTACATACAGACACCCACACACCCCTTTCCACCATGCTGCTAATGTCAGAGCACTTACTGTGGAAACCTTAGAAGAGATCTCAATACCGGACAGCTTTTCCACTGACTTTTAGAACCAAACGATGATCTGAGAGCATTAATTCATAACCAGCTCACAAACACACACACAGCACATAGCGGTCTTCGTTTTTGATGAAGCTTGAGCCGTTTTGCAAGATGAATAACAAACAAGCAAGTAAAATATAATATGTCTATGTTTTGAATCACAATACACCTTAGTGTATGTCATGAAGAATACTTACTGGTGCCGTACATCCCTTAAGCTGCACACAAAATGTAAATAAACTCCAGCAACTTCTCTCGTGTCTAGCTCCCGCATTGGCGTATCCCATTCAGAAGTGATAATCCCTATGGCCTATTCCATCAAATACAATTGCACTCCACTGTGAGATCTTCACATGGCTGAAAAGTGATAATGTTCAGTCAGAACTCACTTTTTAATCTGTTATTTTTGGAAAATCTGTTTTGAATAACCCTATAGCATTGTGTTTCCTTCAAAGTGCCCTGCAATGGCAATATCATCCCCAGTTAGAACAAAGCCAGGTGCACTGAACAGATGAAGGGGTACACTATCATAAAGATGACCTTAAAGCATGTAGATATGGACTAAAATCAGCCAACTTTAATTTTGATTTCATTGGGCCTTTCATATATTGATCAGTCAATGTCCATTTTACAATGATAGTTTTGTTTGGTTACATCCATGTGCAACTATAAAGAGGACAATACTACAATACTGCTGGAAGTGAAGTCACCCAGTCCATCACGGTTGCAGAGATTAACACCTTTACAGATTTCAGTTTTCTTACGAAATCCCTGGCTCTGGGTCTAAATGAAAAAAGGACTCTCCACCCTAATCCTACCGTCTCCTCCCCACCCTCTACCACAGAAGTCCAACATCAATAACCAGACGAAAAGTACACTGTGTTTTTTTACAATTTAGCCCTCCTTTGAGGTTGAGAGAGACAGACAGACTGGTGCACTGCTGAAAGTACATTATAGATTGATGGAGTGAGGGCTCTGAGAGGTCGTACCACCTCTGGTTAGGGATGGATTTGAAAGCAGCGCTAAATGCGGAACGCTGGCTTTTGTTTGCAGCAGAATAGATTAAGGCTCTATTCATCCAGCATTGTATATGAACCCTGTTCTGCCTGAGGGTGCTGTAACATAGTTCTCCATGAACCAATGCTGGGTTATCCTGTTGGTTTGTGAACTTTTTGAACTCTATTAATGGCCATATAAAATAAACGCATAAATGAAGAAGCATTAAAAAAAAAAAAAAGTGTTGCTTTATACTGCATGTTGCTGGTGCTAGAAATGGCCAAGGTAAAAAAAATAAATAAATAATAATAAAAAAGATAGAAATTCAACTGACAATTTATCTTTAAAATGAAAGCGCCCCAAGATAAATTTAAATGTAAATACTGTACGGTAGCAGAAATATTATGGGCCTTATTCATAAAAATGAGCTGAATGCATTTCTGTACAAACGGTTGTAAAACATTCTTAAACATTGAGTTGACAGCAACAATATCTGTCAAAATTGATTTATGAACAATGTTTATGATAAATGTTTCATGACTGACATCCAATCTTTGCTAGCATGCCTGATATCTGGAAAACTCAGAATATCTGATAAATAATTGCATAATGTCTAGACGTAAATTAGTTACAGTACATTTATAAATGGACATTGTGGGTTTTTTATTGTTAGTTGACACATTTTTTATGTATAAAAGCCAGTCTGGGGTATGTTTCCCAAAATAATCGTTAGCCAACTATGGTTGCAAGTTTCATCATTAACAACAGAGTTCAACGATTTGGTGTTTCCCGAAACCGCAGTTCCAATGAATATTTGAAATCATCAACAGTTTTTTACCTGTGGTTAGAAGCATAGTTTCTTGTTAGATTGCTGTGTGGACATCATTTCACTTTGATTAGGCTTCTGTATCTTTTATTCCATATATATCTTTAATTCTGTTAACACTTCTGTTTACGTGCATTTAAGGAAACTATTTATTCCAGGATTTTGCGGAAAGTGGCATTCTGAAACACCACGTAAATGCGAGTGCAGTCTTTTTAAGAGATTAAATGCCTGTTAAGAGCTTAATCACAGATTTTATGTTTATGTTAACGTAGAAGTGGCGCTAATATGTTTAAAAAAAGTGCACATATGCGTATGCTCATCATTACGTGCGTGTGCACTGCACGTGATGCAGATCCAGTTAACTGCCAGATTGCTTCAATTCTGGACTTCCTGCAGGAGAAATTATCTGCAGGCACACGCCCCGCCACTCTCAGGGTTTATGTGGCTGCTCTGTCTGCTTGCCACACCTTGATTGACGGGGTGCCACTGATTGATGGGGAAACATCCTTTGCTTGCTCGCTTCATTCGTGGGGCCATGCGACTGAGGCCTCCCGAACCAGGATCCCTCCATGGGACTTAGCTATAGTCCTTGAGGGTCTGGTTGAGACCCCCTTTTGAACCTCTAGACTAGCTTCTTACTCTAAAGTTGTTTTTTCTTATGGCTATTACTACTTTAAAAATAATTAATAAATGATTTGCAGGCTCTGTCTGTCTTGCCATCCTGCTTAGACATTGCCCCAGGAATGGCGAAAGCAATATTGCATCCTCATCCTGACTACCTGCCTAAGGTTCCTTTCTCGACCATACAGCCGGTCACCCTTGAGGCCTTCTGTCCTCCACCGTTCACAACACCGAATCAGCAGAAACTTCACAGACTGTGTCCAGTCCGTGCTCTTCAGGCCTACGTCCACCGTACTTGGCGGTGGCATAAGTCAGGGCAACTATTCGTTTGTCATGGGTTCCGTAACAGGGGGCGGCCGCCATAAAACATAAAATGTCACATTGGGTGAGGGATGCTATTACACTTGCCTGTGAGTGCCCTTGCGCGCAGTCAAGCTTCGCCAGTAGGCATCGGGGCTCATTCTACCAGGGGGGCCGCTTCCTCTAAAGCTTTGGCTGGAGGTGTCCCTCCACAGCATGTTTGTATTGCTGCATGCTGGTCCTCTCCACACACATTCAGAAGATTCTATAGTTTGGATGTTCATGCCACTCCGGGCTCTTCTGTCCTTGAATCAACATCACAAGCTGTCCAAGTCTGAGACCTTTCGCGTTCTTGTGAGCACACACTACACAACCGTAAGGGGTCCAGACACCCACAGTGTGGCGGCGTGGGTATTCTCGTTCCCATAAGTGCTGAATCAAGCGCAGCATCTCGTTACGCTTTTCAGGGAACAAGGGTTACAGTCAAGTAACCCGAGACATTACTTGAAATCGATCACTATCTTTATAATTTCTTCTCCTAGCAAGTACATTTGTTGCAAAAGGTTGTATTTCATGTAAGTATCATAGGCAACATTCATAACAGTATAGTGACAGTAAACATTTTTTACAAGGCACAGCGACCCCTCAGCAAACCAGAGCAGAAGGGAAAAAATATTGGCTTATCGTTTATCATGCGCTGAATCATTATTTGGACTGAAACTTTACAATCTGGAATCATGTGTAATGGTGCAACAGTCACATGAATTCCTCTTTGGCACCTGAACTTCTTCAGAACATCAAATCTTAATGACGCCTGTGCTGAAAACAAGCTAAATGCAGTGCAACAAATGAAGCAGAACGCAGGTGTCTCGAGGTGCATTTTTAAATATTGAAGCTGATTTTAACTTGACACAGTGTATAAAATCCTTCAGTCCTGCGCGAGACTTCAATGAAACTGTGAAACGCACCACAGCCGTCAAAGATGTCCGTCTAGTGCATGATTACATCAGAAAACAATTAAAACACAGCCCCTGCGATCTCTCAAAAGTGTATATCTATGTTGCTGTGTCAAGTGCTTCAGTAGGTACCTGTGCTTCGGATCTGCATTCGTCTTATCTGCGTTTGTCAAACTCATAGTAATGGGGATATTTCCATTTAGTGAAACAGCCACTCATATCTTCCAACATCTTTTCACTTGAGTGATTTGTCAACATAGTGGTGCAAGTTTACATTTTGATTTTCAATTCTGTATTGTTTTATATAGAATTGTTGAAAGTCTATACAGTAGGTAATGCAAGTACATCATACTGAAAGTGACTGTAATTACTTCAGTGTCTGGTGTAACTGTAATTAAATTACTTTTTCCTTGAAAAAGTAAAGTAAGGCACTACTCTTCATTTTTTGTAATTTAATTAAAGTACTACTCAAGTACACTAGTTCTACTAGTGTAGTTAAAGCACTATATTATAAATAATACAAACACTTCAGATCCTGTTACCCAACTGGTTGAGCATTGCGCTAACAACGTTAAGGTTAAGGTTAAAGGTTAAGGGTTCAATTTCCAGGGAATGCACATACTGATAAATGCACTGCATGATGCTTTGGATAAAAGTGTCAGCCCAATGCATGAATTATATACTTACAAAAATGTAGCTAACAAAATTATTTTGTTTGTACTGCGCAAACAAAAAGTAAGGAAAATTTAGGACAGCATGTTTCATTAGGTCAGTCGGATAATAAAATGGACAATATAATGAACAACATATTTGTATGTACAATATACCAAAAAAAAGAAGAGAGAAAAAGAAAAATGTAGTCAAAAATTGTCAAAAAAGTTGGAAAATTGCCATGCTACTTAAAAATGTACTTGGTAGTTTTGCTACTTTGGATCCATGCGCACAAAAATCTATATGTATTTTTTGTTGTAAAATCTTTTTTTTTTCAAAGTATGTGGAGCTTTCTGTGGATGAGAGGCGTAAATGTGTCAAAATCAATGTGTTTTCAACAGTAATTAATAGTAATCAACAGTATTACACTGTCTACACCGGAGCAAGCAGCACAGCGCAGTGGGACAAATTCTGTGGGATTTACTTACCAAATGTCATGTGTGAATTTCTTTTGCCATTGGTTTTATTATATATTTCATTTTAAATATAAGTAACTTCTGGCAAGTACAGTTACACTACTATTCTTGGTATTGTTGTTGTCCTTTGTATTCAAAGAACGTATTTGAGAGTATTAGGAAATAGCATTATTTTATAATAAAAGTGCAATCAGAGGAAGCTGTAAAATGGAATCTCAGACAATTGTGTAGCATTTGGCCAGGGCTGGACTGGTAATCTGGCATACTGGGCATTTTCCCGGTGGGCCGACGCACTTTGGGGCCGATCAGGGGAGGACTGGCCATCGGGAGAACCGAGGGATATGGTGGGTTGGCCACAAAACAGGCTGCGACAAGCTAAAATGAGCCACCGCGTTATGCAGAACGGACCACAAAACGTTGCCGTGATATGCAGAAAAGGACAGCGAACACACCCTCCCGCCCACCCCAACAATTTTTGAGCCAGTTGCTATGTAAAATCCCGGGCCGATTTTTCTTCCCAGTCCAGCCCTGCATGTGGCATTGTATATGATGTCTCTTTGTTCCTAGAGCAGGATTAGTGAATTCCCTGACACTCAATGTGACACTTGCTGTTTAAATTGGGACACCAGGAGTGTGTCTGGAAGTGTCTGGATTTGTGGGATCTATCTGTCTGTGTTGAGCATTCAATATGTTTGAGTGTTTGGTTAGGGGCCTCTATGTCTTTCAGGCTCCATTTTCATAGCTCTACTTATTCTTTTTCTGATCTTTTACCCCATCTTTCATAAAAACATAATTTAATATTTCATCACATGATCATATGTTCCTCATACACAACCTACAACACGCCTAAACCCTAACCCCTTAACCCTAACCCTAAAACTAACTCTACCCAACCACACATTTTCCACTGATCTCAGATCGGCCTCAGCCACCCAGTCACATCCTTGACCATGACAGAAAACACCTGAACTGGTCTTAGAACAGCATACTGTATGAAATCAAAGTGTAAATTATGCACCAACTCCACACCTCTGAAGCTGGGATGAATGCAGGCAAATGGCCCATTTAGTTCATTTTGTCCTTGCTGCCAGCAGTGTGCCAAGACTGACAATGAGTCCAAAGTGTTTAGGTAAAATACACTTCAAATGAGAGCATGACTAACACAATACTCAACAGCTGCTGACTTCCTGTCTCATCAATTCAGTTTATTGTCACCCTTAGGCCATCATAAGATGGTTTTGCCAAAATTTACATCAGATTTTGAAGGTACAATACTGCTTGCTCTCAAGTTGGAGGATAGAATGCAGATGAGACTCTTGGATGAAAATTAATACAATATGACGTTTCTTCGAACTGGTTTATCATCCAAATAAAGTTCACTTTTTCCCTGAGGAGGTTAGGTAAATGTGTGTTTCATAGACAAACTTTGAAGTTTAAGTCTGATAGTTCTGTAGTTCTCGTAAGTTTACCTTAGTAAAAATTACGTAGCAATTTACCTATATTTTTTCGGTTAATTTAGAAATTGAACTGAGAAATGTTGAAAAAGTGTGACTGCACTTATTTGTCTACTTATTTTGTCTACATTTATTTTGACCTTTATTGGATATCGTGAGTAAAGTACCATTTGGACAATAGAGTTGTTATACTTCATATGAAATTGAAGAATTAATGTGTGTCATGTAATTTAGAACAAAATCTGGCCAAAAAGAACGTGTTTTTTAGTTTGTTTCAGTGTTTGTAACAGCTTACATGGGCAAACCTTTGGGAAAAAGCATCTTTTAATGATTTAATGTGAATTATACTCATAGAATGAGGTGTAAAGTCATTGATAATGCATGTTAATGTTTTATCAAAGTCTTTCTAGCAAGTAAGTCCAATGTCGGCCATCTTTGGAATGACATTGCAGCTCCTATCTACTTGAATGGGGAAAGAACGAAATCTCCAAAACAGTTGACCAAGATTACGATCAAAAACATATTTCAAATCAGCAGTAAAATCTGACTACACTGGAATCATAAATTGTGCTTCTTTGCCTCAGATAAAAAAAAGATTTTCCCTGGCTTGAATACCTAATGCGCATTCTCAGATTGGTTGACAGGCGTTGTCTGTATCCAAAATGTGATTGGCTCTTTCCTTGAAAGGTGGGACATTCTTTATAAGTCTGTTTACCGTTGGGTGTTCCATTTTCTCCCATTCGTTTTAATAGAAGTGGTCCATCTCTGCTAAATAGTCTCTGGTTTTACTGAGCGCCCTCATATTTAAATGTACTTCTAAACGCCTCCCACAGCGGTGTGGTGGGTGTCTGAATGTTCACAAACAGTATACCATTGCTCAACTGTTTCAAACTTCTTTTTACCACTGAACGAAGAATGAAGAACAGCTTCTCCTGAAATATATCCGGGCCTTAAGGGTGATGTCTGTCCCACATTTTTGAGCATTAAAGGTAGTAACCCAATTAACGATTTTGGAAATGACTGCTGTTATCCGTGTGCACGGAATAATCATTTAGGCAATTCACAAACCTGCATTTAAATGCGGTTGTCACTTCCAAAACTCTGCAATGTGTATGTGGCCATAGTTCATATCAGAAACAAAACCAAATTCTCATTATCTGCCAAAGTGTCCATTAGCACCTATACGTCACTTAGCAGTGGTCGAAAAAGATTTTAAAAATGACTTTTAGGCAAATTCCTCCTTGGAATCTCAATGTTGATGAATTGGACGGTAGTTAAATGACTACATGACTGTGGTGTTTGTCAAAATACTGTAATTGCAGTAAGTAATTTGACCAGGAATTTTCTCATTGGTGGTGAAAAAACACCAACATTTCTGTTTCAGAAAAAACCAAATAAATTCAGAAAATCACTAACTATCGCATATAAATGCTGAAATTATATCACATTGCCTTGTATAAATTCAAACATAATATCAAATATATTATGAAAGTATGTTTAGAAAACTATTGTCCGAATAGTGATTTGAAACAAATTGAAAGGAACATTGTCATCTCTTTGAGTGACTCCCTTCAGGAATAAATGAACTAAAAGTGATAGTTAAGCCAAAACTGGAAATTATCTCATCATTGTTCTAAACATGAATGACTTTACTTTCTGGAACACAAAGGGAGATTGTAGGCAGAATGTTAGCCTCTGTCAGTTTTGGGTGATAGAAAGAGAAAACGAGGGACAGAAAGTCTCCTATCATGTTTTAAGGACACTGCCATCTAGTGTTTAATAGATTAAGTGCACTTTTAATGACAGACATACAGCAAAACATTAGTGTAAAGCAAATATGTAGAATGTGAGTAGTTTAACAGCTTTTCCATTTGAATATATCTGAAATATCTGTCAGTAAAAAAAGGTTACCTGCCCATAAACCCTGATTTATTCGACCTGTTTGTTTAGCAGATTTTTGACACATGCATATAAAACCTGCCGGCTCAGATCCATTTGGCCCATAGCTAATTTATTCGGCATGACAGGACAAAATTCTGACAGGCAGAAAGAGGTGACACCCCTGTGGGATTCTACGGCCTTCATCTGTTTAACTGGAAAATAGAAGACACATGCAAATATCTTAATTTAGTTTATAGCTTTAGCATATCACGTTAATTCATATGACAAACAGATTGAAGTTTGAATAGTTGCTGAAGGCAAATATGGACAGGGTTGGGAGGATTACTTTTGAAATGTATTCCACTACAGATTACAGAATACATGCTGTAAAATATAATTTGTAACATATTCTATTAGATTACTCAAGGTCAGTAACATATTCTAAATACTTTGGATTACTTCTTAATTTTTTCACTTGTTTTGACTATAAAAACTCTGTCAGTACAGTAAGACAAAATACACATGTTAAAAATATATTCTCTGAAAAACCCAAATATCTAATGCAGTGTTGTTTCTAAAACAAAGTAAATCAAATTGATCTTGTTTCAAGGATTTTTAGATATTTTTACTGGAAAACAATACAAAAATGATTATCAAGAATACGATTTTTGCCCTAATATCTAAGATCTTACTAGAAAAAAGATATTATGATCCAAAGTGAATTTTCTTGATAAACAATATGACCGTGCTGGTAACACGTGCATGTAAAATGGTTAGAAATAGCATTTTAGCTTAGCGTAAAGTTGTTGTTTTATATGTATAAATGTTTTCCATCTGAAAGGACTAAATATTAAATGAAACAAATGACAATAAAATGCAAAGTAATCCCTACAGTAATCAAAATACTTTTTGAATGTAACTGTATTCTAATTATCAATTATTTAAATTGTAACTGTAGTGGAATACAGTTACTTATATTTTGTATTTTATATACTTAATCATGTTACATGTATTCCGTTACTCCACAAAACTGAATTTGGAGCGTAATCAGAGCGTGGGTAGAGTAGACAAAAACTGTACTCATTAAAACATGATTAATCAAGTAGAAGTAAAAGTACTATCATAAAAAAGTACTTGAGTAGGAGTAAGAAAGTATCCAATTAAAAGAGTATTCATGTATTTCGTAACTCGTTTCTTTCATAAATGACATAATAGACGTTTACTCCCCTATATTCCATTACATAATACACACTGAACATGTACAACAGAATTATTATTATTAATGTAAATTCTGTCATCATTCACCATCATGTTGTTCTAAACCCATATGACTTTCTTTTTTCCATGACACACAATGAGGAGATATTTGACAGAATGTTTACCTGAGTCACTATTTACTTTCATTGAATGTGGTTTTTTTTTTTTCACCATATTTTGAAAGTAAATGGTGACTGAGACGGTCAGTCCCTAACATTCTGTCTAACATCTTTTGTGTTCCACAGAATACAGAAGGGTGCACGAGTTTGGAACAACATGAGGGTAGGTAAATGATGACAAAATATGTCATCAAAATATGAAACTAATGACACATAATATAAATTATGGCTGAGCTATCACTTTAAAGGGATAGTTCATCCATAAATGAAAATTCTCTCATCATTTACTCACTCTAATACCATCCCAGATATGTATGACTTCCTTTCTTTTGCAGAACACATATTAAGATTTTTTAATTATATTTCAGCTCTGTAGGTCAGTAAAATGCAAATGAATGGGTGCCAAAATTTTGGTGCTTCAAAAAGCAAATAAAGTCAACATAAAAGTAATCCATAAGACTTCAGTAGTTAAATCGATATCTTCAGAAATGATATGATAGGTGTGGGTGAGAAACAGAAAAATATTTGTATTTTTTTTGCGTGAATCACCAGTAACAAAAGAAGAAGAATGTGAAAGTGATCTGTTTCTCACCCACACCTTTCATATTGCTTCTGAAGATGTTTATTTAAATGTTAAAATGTTGCCACCCATTCACTTGCATTTTATGGACCAGAAGAGCTGAGAAATTCTTCTAAAAATCTTTTGTGTTCAGCAGATGAAAGAAAGTCATACACATTTGTGATGGCACGAGGGGGGAGTAAATGATGATGAATTAAAATTTTTGGATGAACTTTCCCTTTAAGGATTATTATGGTGAAAATGTCCCACAGGGACATCATATATAATGCTGAAATATAAACCAAAGCAAGATCATGTTTTATTTATGCCTAATTTAGCTATTTCATAGCTTTTAAATTCCTGCGTAGATACTTATTTCAGTGTCGTAAGAATTTAGATCATTAGTTCTGTACAGCTGTACCGCCAATCTCTAAACTAAATTTCGAGTGTACATTTGATGTACCCTCGACAACGGTTATTGCCCATAATCCACCGTGGGGAAGACATACGAGCTGCGAGTTTACTGCTTCCTTCACTCCTGCAATGTTTTATTTAATGATGATTGTATTAAATTACTTTTTGCCAAATCCTTACTTGATTAAAATAACATAACAGCATAAAGAGAGACAAAACATACAGATACATTTTACCATTAAGCTGAAGAAAATTTTATTTACTAAATAATTCACTGAGGTGATATTATTTTAACTCAGGAGACTGCACACAGTGGAAATGATAATTCTGTGGATGATTTAAATATTCGGTTATAACATGTAGTTTATGATAACTTTGGTGCTGTTTATGGTCCAATGAGAGCGCAATGCGCCCAGAAACACTATCCAGCTTGTATTGAAGTTTAAAGATACTAAAGTATAACAAATAAATACAATAATATACATTTGATAAAATCTGATTACGCTTTATATTAACATATATATTCAAAATGACAAACAGAATGAAGATTTATTTTATCAATATATTATATAATAAGAATAACAAGGCAGTTCCAAGTGTTTTAAAAGTTCAAATGTGATGTCATTTTTGCGACAGCCCTAGAGCGCCGATGCTCGGTGTATACGTCAGCATCCAAATTCACTCACTCATTTCGTTCACTCAAAGCTGAGATAGGAAATATATAGGAAATAGTGAATGAGTGAATGATTTCGGACAGAGCCACTCTTTTTGCACGATCGCCTCACGCACGCACATCTCTCACACGAGTGATGTGCACTCCTCGCTTTGTATGGTCAGAAAGGCTGTCTGTTCATGCCAGTTGTCAATCACACGAACGACAGAGCAAAAGGCATTTACACTTAACTTGGATGTTTACATGGATTTATTATATCAGGCCGAAGTAGCTGTGATAGTTACCAGTATGTTCGTAAATACTGCTCATGACATGAACTTGGGACAAATCGCACTAATATATTTCTGCACTAATTTAAATATGTACACTTAAAATCACCCTGAAAATGACCATCACATTACACAGAATAGCCTGTGTTAGCATTAGAGGCACAACTTACCACGATATGCTGCCTAAAGTTTGAGCTTCAATTTTAATCTTGATATATCAGCTTGTCTTTGTGTTAAATGAAGGCATTGCATGACAATATAATTTTTTTACTGTGTGCAGCAAAGAAAGCGGTTCAATTTGAAGAGCTTGATGCTGCAGCAGTGATGGACTCGGCTTGAGTGACAGTCTGTGACAGCACGTGCATCTGTGAACCTCCGCTGTCGTAAAAGTCTCATTCATTAATCTCTCAATAAATTGCACATTAACTCAAATTAAACCCAGTAATGTAACGACAGGAACGCCACCCACTGTAACGATTTAAAAGCAATTTTTTTTCATTAGAAATTTACTTGAGTTTTGTCGAGTTTTGTAAAAACTAAAAAGGCACTCAAGTAAACGTAACAGAGTAAATGTAGTGTGTTACTACCCACTTCTGAGCGTAATGCCTAATGACTGGCATCTGCCTTGTCTACTGACCCAGAGTGGACGATCTTGGTTTGGTTTACTGACCAGCTTCCAGTGCGAGGGGTTAACTTGCTCTCAGCTATCAAGTTTGTCATAGCATTCTTGTGAATTGCTCTAATCACACACACACAAATACACACCCTTACGTATTTGTCTCTTAGGGTAAATCATTTGCTGTGGGACCAAGCCATTCTTTTTGCTGGTAGGCGGCAAAACAAATGCTAATTTGATGAGCTATTTGCCTTAATTAAAATGCAATTTCCTCTCAGAATGTGCCATATTTTTCCTGCCACAAGACTCATCTCTCTAATGGCATCACAGCCTTTACTGCTGATAGACTAAATAGTTGACACCTAATAGCTAATTTGTTTCTGTCATGCTGAAAGTTAGCATTAGCTTGCTAGCACAACATTAGAGTATCTCTCACTCTTAATGATCGTTCTTGGCATCATTAACAAGTTCTTCGTCTTCTTGAGTTTTTTGGGACACATTCCACTCTATTTCCACATTACTCCATGTATGTTCATCGTCCTAACATACAAATAATGTAAAGCAGTCTTGCCCACTGATAACCACACAAATATATCTACCATATATTATGTAGCAGAAAATCTACCAGTTGAAACATTTCAACCATTGTGCAGTAGGCTATATATAGATATGATGCTCAATAGGTAATGCACTTCTTCACAGACGTCTTGGCAACCTATGTAATTTTTGGGTTGTCATTTATTTTACATTGTCGCTATAGCATTAGGGGTATTACTGTACTATTTTATTCAAAGCCCCTATTGATTATTGCTAATGTCGTTCTGCCTCGAATAGACTATTGAATTATTCAGTAATTATAGATCTCTGGCAGCAGCCACATGTTTTCTTAGATTCTCCAGTGGGAGTCTCCAAACGAGAATTAAATATTAAACTGCAATCTTTGAAAATAAATAACTAATGACACAATATAATCAGAAATGAGTAAATGAACATGATAAATCCTTAACGACATTATCTCTCTGTCTGAATGTGAACTTTGATATTCTGATAGTGTATTGAGAATTGAGCTATTTTGATAATGCAAGCAAAGTTTTATTCATATACCTTTTTTTTTCCTCAGGTAATCTAGTCTGATTTGCTTAAAAGACATTTATATATATATGTATACTGCCGGTAAAAAGTTTTGAAACACTTGACTGAAATGTTTATCGTGATCATAAAAATCTTTTGATCTGAAGGTGTATGCTTAAATGCTTGAAAATTAATTTGTAGACAAAAATATAATTGTGCCACCATATTAATTTATTTAATTATAAAATTAAAATTTAATAAAAAATAAAAAGAAGATTTTGAAATTGATGACGTGGACCAAATAATAAAGAAAAGCAGCCAATAAGTACCCAAAATAGATGAGAACTCCTTCAATACTGTTTAAAAAGCATCCCATAAACCAATTTTTACATTAGATTCTGACATTTTATTCAGCTCCGTGTGCACTGAGCACTGGTTGGAATATGGCGAAACCTTTGCGATGTGTCTGATGTCATTACACTGATCCACACACACCACAGCGATTCTGTGTCATTGATCAAGTAATGGATCTCTTAACCTTAATATTTGGGTACAAAACAACCTCAGATGTGACTTGTGATAAATCATGTAAATGCTGCTTCACGATTGCTGTAGCAAAGGCGATAGACACTATTAATATTGTGGAAGATGAGGGTTTAAGAGATTTAATGCCAATTGCTATCCAAACACAAACTACGGCGACTAGATATGTCAATTAGTTAACCTCCCTCTTAGACTTTGGGAAACGTTTAATGTTACTTGAATTGGTGATATTTTAGTGAATCTTTATACTTTGGAATGTTTTGCTTGCAAAATGTTAATAAAGCATATATGGTTTACTTTTCCTTTTTCTTTTTTCTTGGGAGAAACTAAATGCATTTTGACAGGAAAAGTAGTATACAGAGTCAAATTTTACCAATTTCAAAATCTGCAATTAATCACGATTTAATCACGATTAATCACTATGAAAAATCATGTAATTAATTGCTATTAAATATTTGAATCAACTGACATCATCAAATTCAGATATTGAGTATGAAAAATATTACATTATTGTGGCAGATGAGTAAAGCATTGATTAGACAATACAAAAAGTGACTTTAGAGGTTTGTTTATTCCCATATCTACAGTCTAAAGTTGACAGCAATCCATTTTGTAATTGTGTTCGTCAGTTTTTCCTGTTCTCACAGGACATGTTCTTGTGTTCTGTCTGTGCTGTTTTTAATTGGTCTATCTACACATTGGTCTATCTTTTGGAGCATCTCACTGGTTTTTAACATCATAAACGGCACATTTTTAAGGCACTGTGTCAAGTTAAAAGTAGTTGTAACTTTGAAAATTGTGTCTCATGATCCCTGCATTCTGTCGTGTTTCGTCCAGCTGTCAAGAATGTGTCTTGTGTGACCGGCTCATTTTCTGTGGCTGCGATGCTTCTAAGGTTTGTTGAGGCGTGCTGACTTGCCCCAGCTGACGTGTTTAGTAAAAATACTTAGTTACGTGTACTTCAAACTTGAATTCTCTAATTACAGAATTTACATATGGAGGCATGATCAATTTGGTTAATATTTGAATGTGTTTTTTTTTTATATATATATATATAATTATTCGCACCAAATTAACACTTCAAATCTACAGTCCTAATAATTATATAGCATAATTATAAAATATATTTGAGGTGTATACATGTCAGTTGATACATTTTTAAACAATATTTTCAAAAAATCTGGACAAACTCAAAATAGCCAAAAATTGGCCAATATATCGGTCTATAACTAGAAAAAAAAACATTCAAAATATCATGTCATTTTGTTTCATTTCTTGTCTTGATGCCAGTGGTGTCTAATAATATGTTACTACAGTTCTAGTGGAAACTATGTTTACTTTATGTAAACTTTTGTCTAGGAAATATGCTGGTCTTGAGATATACTAAAGCTTATAATTCATGACTATGGTCCACAAAACAAAACAAAAAGGTTTACAGGATGCAATATCATATTTGACATCCACACCATTGTCTTGGCTATTTCTCATGGATGATGGATGCTTGTACAGTATTGCTGTTACTTGGATTAACAATGTTTCTCTGGCGGAACTCTCACTGTGTGCTGCACAGTTCAGGCCGGTTGCATGGTAACAGCGTGAACAGTTTGTTTCTTGACAAGAGATGCTGGAAAGAATAGATGTGGATATCAATTGTATATCCTGAGAGAGCCCATAAAATGTCTGTTTACAGCCTCACCAAGCAAAACCAGAAAGGATCATGTTGCACAAATACAGATGGATTCAGAGAAATTACTCAGCTTTGTCCTGGGCATTTCAGCAGGTCTACGGCAGACTGACCATTATAATCTCATTTTAATATAATGAAAAATGCAGTGGATGGCTTATTTCCCAGTATGGGGGATATTTTGTGTGAAATAATAATAATAATAATAATAATAATATTAATAACATGCACGTGGAATCAAATCTAGGTTTATTTTAGGAATGCACGTTGTCCAAAAATATCTCATCACATCAAAGACATCTCTGTATTTCACACACACAAACACACACTTGGAAGATTCTTGCCATTGTTCACCCCACAATTTTCATTATTATTATTATTATTTTGACAGTAGGAGAGCTATAACTGATCTAAAACAAATGGGGGGGGGGGGGGGGGGGCTCTTTGCAATGATCATTTTCATCAACGTGGATTTAATAATTGCATGGCATACGCTGTCAATGTTACCATGGCAATGTATTTGGAATATCTCTGCTTAAAAAAAGATGCAATCTGTGAGGTTTTGATAATTCTGAAATACATTCAGTGAAAAAATATCCTCTTATTTTATGTTGCTGTTCTACCACTTGACGCAAGATATTCAATTACCATATTCATATACTATATTTACACAGTACTCCTAGGTACATCAATTCATGTTGTGGTTTTACCAAAGTACAAATCCAAAAAACATTGTATGCTACTGTTTTGCATAAAAAAGGTAGGATACCCTTCTGGGCGATAAAAAAGTGTTAGGGATATTAACAGAAGACATATCTAAATTGAGATAATCATTTATAAAGGCTGTTTGATTTTGAGATATTTGTGTTATGGATCCTTGTGAAACCAGATAATGGTGCAAAGGACATGCACTTTGATAGCACCTGCTGGTGGAATCCCCAAACTACAAATAAGAGGACTGAGTGTAAACTTGACAGCAAGTGACTTACAATGAAAGTGAATGGGGCCAGTCCATAAACGCTAATATACACAAAGTTTTAAAAGTGTAGCTTCAAGATGTCAACATAATATGTGTTAACATGATTTTAGTGTAATAACATTTCTTAATAACCTCATCTATGTAAAGTTATTTTCAATACTGGGATTACAGGGTTTCATTGTCATTACATTAAAGTTGTAATACATGATATAGAGTCACACTGATGAGGGCTGGGTTTCCCCAAGCATTAAGTAGAAAGATAATAGCACTTATGAAGTATTTAATCTCTACAGCACATTTCCCAAAAGCATTGTTTTCTAAGAAGTACGTAAAAACGCTCAAAAATTAACAAGAGCTTTGAACCGCTCTTAAAGGAATGATCTGGGTTCAATACAAGCTAAGTTCAATCGATAGCATTTATGGCATAATGTTGATTACCACAAAAATTAATTTTCTCCTCTTTTTTTAAAAAACAAAAGGAAAAATATTGGTTCCAGTGAGGCACTTACAATGGAAATTGTAAACATTTGTAACACCTCTATGAAAACCCATAATGTGTTGATTATTAAACTAGTTTAAAATCCTATTAAATGGCCCCAATATTCTAAACAGCACTGAAAAGGAATAAAGGACAATGGATCATTACGACCAACTCAGGTGCTGTAGTGACCATCTGTAGTACTTGGTGGCACTGGTGCTACCGCTCTCAAATGTTAGTCTGGAGCTCTGCATTAGTAATCATTAACAACTAGACATTAGCTCATCTGTGAAAGACAACTAGTCATTAGTAGGATGAATTTCCCTGAGAAGTGTAAACTCTGTGGCAACATCATAAGACTGCTATGTTTATTTCAGCATTCAGCCCAGCTAGACATTGCAACATTGACTCAACCAATGGCATGAGTTTGGGGCGAGACAGAAATGGCATGCTTCAGGTTTAACAACAAAATGATTTGTGGTTATTTGTCTTATTGTAAACTCAATATTCCTGAATGCATTCAGTGCTTGACTAACTCCTCCTTTCTGTCCTCTTTTTTTCAGTGGTCTGTAGTTTTCGGGGGTCTGTGTCACATGGTCTGACTCTAGAGCTTGGAGAAACAGTTCAGATCCTGGAAAAGTGTGAAGGTAAGTCATTAATTTGGAGTGTTGCAGACATTCAAACAAATGTACTTTAATATTTTTATCCTACATTCTAACTGAAGTTTGTGCAGGCACAGGCTTTAAAAGCTGATATATATATATATATATATATATATATATATATATATATATATATATATATATATATATATATATATCCAGAAAGTATTCAAAGCGCTTCACTTTTTCCACATTTTGTTATGTTACAGCCTTATTTCAAAATTTATTAAATTCATTATTTTCCTAAAAATTCTACAAACAATACCCCATAATGACAATGTGAAAGAAGTTTGTTTGAAATCTTATCAAATCAAATGTATAAAAAAAAAAAAACAAGTAAATAAAAAAAAAAAAAAATCACATGTCCATAAGTATTCACAGCCTTTGCCATAACACTCAAAATTGAGCTCAGGTGCATCCTGACAGTGCATGTCAGAGCATAAATCAAGCCATAAAGTCCAAGGAATTGTCTGTCGACAATCGAGGCACAGATCTGGGGAAGGGTACAGACATTTTTTTTTGCAGCATTGAAGGTCCCAATGAGCACAGTGACCCCCATCATCCGTAAATGGAAGAGGTTTGGAACCACCAGGACTCTTCCTAGAGCTGGCCGCCCGGCCAAACTGAGCGATCAGGGTAGAAGGTCCTTAGTCAGGGAGGTGACCAAAAACCTGATGGTCATTCTGACTGAGCTCCAGCGTTTCTCTGTGGAGAGAGGAGAACATTCCAGGAGAACAAACATCTCTGCAGCACTCCACCAATCAGGCCTGTATGTTAGAGTGGCCAGATGGAAGCCACTCCTCAGTAAAAGGCACATGACAGCCTGCCTGGTGTTTGCCAAAAGGCACCTGTAGGACTCTCAGACAATGAGAAACAAAATTCTCTGGTCTGATGAAACAAAGATTGAACCCTTTGGCCTGAATGGCAAGCAATCATGTCTGGAGGAAACCAGGCACCGCTCATCACCTGGCCAATACCATCCCTACAGTGAAGCATGGTGGTGGCAGCATCATGCTGTGGGGATGTTTTTCAGCGGCAGGAACTGGGAGACTAGTCAGGATCGAGGGAAAGATGAATGCAGCAATTTACAGAGACATCCTTGATGAAAACCTGCTCCAGAGCACTCCGGACATAAGACTGGGTGAAGGTTCAACTTCCAACAGGACAACAACCCTAAGAACACAGCCAAGATAACAAAGTAGTGGTTATGGGTCAACTCTGTTAATGTCCTTGAGAAGCCCAGCCAGAGACGTTTGTTCTCCTGGAAGGTTCTTTGAACCAGTCTGAACATCTCTGGAGAGATCTGAAAATGGCTGTGCACCAATGCTCCCCATCCAACCTGATGGAGCTTGAGAGTTCCTGCAAAGAAGAATGGGAGAAACTGCCCAAAAATAGGTGTGCCAAGCTTGTAGCATCATACACAAAAAGACCCATACACTGTTTTTGGCCCTCTATCTGAAACGCTCTGTTCTTCTTAAAACTTCAACATAACCACTCACTGTTATGATTGACTAACATCATGCAGCTCCTCAAATTCAGCCAACTTCAGCAATCGGAGGAGAATGAACACACCCCTCAACATTATAAAACCATAAAACAGGGTTTACACATTACTCACATCCAACACATTGCATCTGAATATATTAAACTGTTAATCTCTAGCACAATTGTATCACTCAGCACCATAAACTATCAAATAGCCTTGACATTTAAATATTCATGAATGAAACGATTTACTTATGTTTTTGATAGGGTCAAAAAGTGTTTTAACTGCTCCAACCTTCAAAATCAGTTCCTTTGCGAAGCTTGAATTGTATTATGTCTGGTTCACAAATGATCCACAATGACATGAGCCAAACAAAATGTACACACACATAGTTCAGAGCTGTGAAACTAGACGCACATACATACAAAATCATCAAACACATCAAACCAGTCAAAGACATCATCTTAGTACATGTTTACATACACTGATATGCCAAAATATTATGACCACTCACAGGTGAAGCGAATAACATTGATCATCTCCAAACAAGGCTACATGGATTTGCCTTTCAGTGTTGTAACTTGACAACGCATTTTTTAAGCGGCAAGATGTATGGCAGCGGTCAAAGAGTCTGCGTAGTTCATGTTTATATCTAAAATAATTCAAAATTGTCCAGATTGGTCCCCTTAGGTGTTATGTTAGGAATAGACAGCCACACAAGGCCTCCCTTCTCAAACTTGTCGCCAGTGGGCTGGGCCAAGGGTCCGATGACGCATGTTTTGGGATGTGTTAATACAAATGTGCAATGTTTCATGATGTCATGGACAGACAGATTTCAGAACGAGACATTTTAGCAGGGTAGCAACTATAAATGCTCTTTTTAGACTGGGGAGGAAGTTTTGTGTTCTATAATTTCCAGTATTTTTTTGTAGTGCAGTTACCGCTTACATGTCAAAATATCAAGGAAAATTTGATTCTCCATTTCATAACCCCTTTAATATTTATTGCTATAAAATAAAACAATCACAAATCAGGGTTTTAAAACTGTTTTCAGCCAAATTTTGGCTACAGGTTTGCATTAATTACCTACCTCATTTAAAAATAAAACGGTTCATATAGGTTTGATCTCCTGTGACAGACAAACAGCATTTTCAGATTTTCTGAAATATGAAAATTCTCTCATCATTAATTAATAACCCTCATGTCATCCCAGATATGTATGAATTTCTTTCTTCTGCTGAAAAACAAACAAAGATTTTTCAAAGAATATCTCAGATCTGTAGGTCCACACAATGTAAGTGAATGTTAGCCAGAACAAGACAGCATTAAATTAATCCATACGACTCAAGTGGTTTAATCCATGTGTTCAGAAGTAATATGATAGATGTGGGTGAAAAACAGATTTAAGCTATAAATTCTCTTCCCTGCCCAGCAGGTGGCTGTATGCATGAAGAATGCGAATCGCTAAAAACAAAATAAGAAGAATGTGAAAGTAAAAATGGAGATTTATAGTACTAAAAGGACTTAAAATTGACCTGTTTCTCACCCACAGCTATCGTATTACTTCTGAAGGTATGGATTAAACCACTGTAGTTCTATGGATTACTTTTATGTAACCTTTACATGCTTTTGTTTTACGTTTTCGGCCCTGTTGACTGACGTTTTATGAACCTAAATAGCTGAGATATTGTTAAAAAAACCACAACTTTGTGTTCTGCAGAAGAAAGAAAGTCAAATACAACTGGGATGGCATGATAATGAGTAAATAATGAGAACATTTTCATTTTTGGGTGAAATATCCCTTTAAGAGCCTTCATTCAATGGCCATTGGTTTAAAAAGTGCAAAAACATACTTAATTTCTGTAAGAGTTTCAAGGCCTATTTTATGTCCTTGTCATGGAAAGTGGCAAAAGAAGTATTATGGTCTACCACCCACTCTTAGGTCATCATGTCTTGCATATTACAAGAAAAATATAAAATGTAACTTGGAGAAGATGTAACTTGTGCTATCAGCAGTCTTTGCTTCAGGAACCAGAATCATTATGAATACTTAAACTCAACTGAAAGACTTCAACACAGAATTTCAGGATCCCTCAGGGTCATCATTTTTCTTTACTTCATCATGCAAAGCAGCAATAAACGTTTGATTAGCATGTATTTATGATTAGTACGGTTATGAGAAGGCTAAGTGGTGAATTCACTAAACAGTTGTGACATTTTTGCCAAACCTGTGTCTTATTCACTAACCCCCAATCTTGTTTAAGCAGGCACAATCAGCACTGAAATTGTGCCACGCCTTTAAATTAAGTATTTAAATTAAGTCATGAATTAATTAACAACGAGAACTCACAAAAAAAAAAAACATGCGTGCCACTGTGAACAAGCTTCCTATTATGAACGAACATCAAGATTTTCAATGAAGAATGACTTAAAATTTGCAGAAAAATATTTTTTGTATAAATATATAATTTATACAAATTTTAAATGTCATATGCCTTTAAAAGACTTGGAATATGGCGCATGAGTCGCATGAACTACTTTCATGGACTTTTAGGTAATTTAAGCTTTAAAGTGAGGCACTATCAACTACCACTGTATTAAATAAATAAATAAGACAAATATATTAATTAAATCCTTCCAGTTCCAGGTTTGGAACGACATGAGAGTCATTTATGGCAAAAATAAAAATTTTGTGTGAACAACTTTGATGGAATTTAAAAGTCATTCAAAAAACACAATGCAACCACATGGAAATTCGCTTCCAGGTGAATTGTCATTGATTTTCACTTTAGTCTCATCTGGGTCCTGTAAGAGAAGTTGCTCAATTTCAGCGTCACAGTTTAAAGGTCAGTAATATACACTTGTTCCCCAGAGCTGTCAATAGACCTTTTTCACAGACTAAAAATCAAACTTTTTCATATGATAATTTTTTTAAAATATATTGAGTGAAAGTTTATAACATTATTTCCCCGTCTGTCGCTCACTTCGACGTTGTGTCGAAGAAGCGACACTAGGGGTCTCTCTTGAGCGCCGAATATGCCTCTGATCTATGAAAAAAGGCCAATGAGAAGTTGGCAGACAGTATTGGCATACCCCGCCCCAGACATACAGGTATAAAGGCGAGGAAATACGTCAAATTCATTCAGAAATTTTCTTTGGAGCCGATGGTTGTGTCTGCAGTGAGCTGCGAGTCACACATCTGTTCCTGTTCCTCTGACGCTCTCTGCTGTTGGATCTACGGTGCACTACAGCGGCTTTGTCCTTCCTTGCACTGCAGTGCAGTTTGCCCCAGTTTGCACACGTTGTCTCGTGTGTCTGGGCAGCACCAAGGCAGCGTCTGGGTCACCTGGCCTGCAAATGCCGTTCTCATGGCACCGACATGCTGGACGCGGACACCTCCACCTTCAGCCCCACGACTGTTCCCCGGCCGGCCGGTTCTGACAAGTCTAGAGGACACCTACACCGGATCTCCTCCTCAGTCACTAACACGCCCCCTGCCGGAGCAAGGTATGTGCTTTGAGTATTTTCTCAGCACTAGAGCCTCGGGACGCACCCTCGCCTCTCGACGCCATAATACCTGCTCCACCCCGCTGCAAAGCCCAGCCGGGTACGTCAAAAATACTCAACACCGACCCTAACCTGTTCCACTCCTGGGATCTCTCAGTGGTCATCGCGGGCCTCCAGAGACCTCCCTTCAAGCCGCTAGAATCAGTTGGACTCAGGGCCCTCTCTCTTAAGACTGCCCTGCTGATCACACTCGCCTCCATCAAGAGGGTCGGGGACCTGCAAGCATTCTCTGTTAGCGTCACTTGCCTGGAGTTCGGTCCGGCAGACACATATGTGATCCTAAGACCGCAACCAGGCTACGTGCCCAAGGTTCCTACCACACCCTTCAGAGACCAGGTAGTGAACCTGCAAGCACTGCCCTGGGAGGAGGCAGACCCAGCCCCTTCGTTGCTGTGTCCTGTACGTGCTTTGTATACCTACTTGGACCGCACGCAGAGATTAGAAGTTCTGAGCAGCTCTTTGTCTGCTTTGGCGGACAGCAGAAAGGAAACGCTGTCCCCAAACAGAGGCTTTCCCACTGGGTCGTGGACCCCATTTCATTGGCCTTTCACACCCAGGCCATGCCCCCCCCTTGCGGGCCCGAGCACACTCAACAAGGAGTGTTGCGTCCTCGTGGGCACTGGCCAGGGGCACCTCCCTGGCAGACATATGTAGAACAGCGGGTTGGGCAACACCTAATAGCTTTGTGAGATTCTGAGATTCCCCCTGAAAGAATAGGAAACTGGGTAAGACCCCCTTCCCTTGATGCGTGTAAGGGCCCCGGCTGTTCTTGCTCTATGCAGAGAAACATAGAGAGAAAAGAGGCTCAGCCAGGCTCGGCCCGTTCCCAGGTTGGCAAGCATCACCTTGTTCCCCTGTCTAGGGTAACCAGAAGGATTCTGACGACTTTTTTGTGGCATTGGGGAAGGGTACGTGCAGTCTAACACACTTGGTCGCCTTTGCACGTAAAATACCTGCCCGCTCCTGTGTCAGCAGAACACGTACACGGCTCAGCGCATGGCGTGATTTAAATTGGATCCCTAGTGTCGCTTCTTCGACACAACGTCGAAGTGAGCGACAGACGTGGAACGTCTAGGTTACTTATGTAACCTCCATTCCCTGATGGAGGGAACGAGACGTGTGTCCTCCCGGCCACATCGCTGAGCCAAGCCACTGTTGTTGCCGGACCATTTCTGGCTCCTCAGAAAAATCCTGAATGAATTCGATGTATTTCCTCACCTTTATGCAAATACTGTCTGCCAACTTCTCATTGGCCTTTTTTCATAGATCAGAGGCATATTCGGCGCTCAATAGTGACATCTAGTGTCGCTTCTTCGACACAACGTCTCGTTTCCTCCATCAGAGAACGGAGGTTACATACGTACCCTAGACGTTTTTGTGTTATAGTACCCTGGAATTAGTTTTAAAAAATGAATTACTACAGCTGCGATAGGGTTTCTATTACAGCTGCTGAGAGATTGACAGTAAATTTGGCACCGTCTTAATCCATTGCTCTCTATTTTTTCTTTTGCTCTTGGAGCAAATAGGTAAGTGAAAATAATATTTGCTGTGATCTCCCATTCACTCCATTAATCAATGTCATAGTTAACCCTGCAAACATTTACTTCCACGTTCCAAAACCCGGAGTGTGAAAAAGGTTGTCAATGGTCACAGGGACAGATGTTCAGGGCCTGCAAAGAGAAATGCATGAATTCTGCATTGTCTCTCAGCCAGTGAAAGATAGCCAGGAGTAAGAAATTTGATTCAGTCTGTAAAAATGGCCAAACACAAATCCTGTCACCCCAACGTTATGGGATGAAAACCCATTTAACTTTTGACATTTGTGAAATGTTAAAAAGTTGTAATGCTTCCAACTTGTACACCGCAAAATATACAAAAGAATAGTTCACCCAAAAATGTTAATTCTGTCATAATTTACTCATCCTCATGACATTCCAAACTTTTATGACCTTTGCAACTCAAATTCCAAGTCTAAAACAATTTTTTATTGCACATTCTGAAGTACAGGATGTGTGTGTGAATTCAAACATTTATTTATTTATTTGTGTGTAGGGGTCAGTATATTAGCTACAGGTGAGGTGAGAGTTTTGGCCTTGGCCAGTGCTCTGAATCACAGGGTTAGCAATTTGCTGCACGTATTGATATTTTTTCTGCTGTGGCATTTTGGAGGTAATGGATGCCTGGAAATTCTAAGCATTTGAAAGCTTGTGGTGTGTCACGCTGGCCTGCAGTGGCTAGTGGACAGATTGGAGTGTTCTGTTCTAAGAGCCAAAGTTTTTTTCAGTGTCATCCGCTGGGACCATGAGAGTCAAGTGTGTGTCTGAAGACTTGATGGGATATTTTACTGTTTGTGTTCTTCTGTGGTCTCTGTAGATTCTAGAATCGGGAAAAAAAAGATTAAGACAGACAGAAAGACTCTGTAGAGGGCTGGGTTTGGATGGATACATTTACAGACAGGCAGGCAGGCAGGCAGACAGACATATATACAGATAGATAGATAGATAGATAGATAGATAGATAGATAGATAGATAGATAGATAGATATACAGACAGACAGATATATAGATAGATAGATAGACAGACAGACATATAGATAGATATATAGATAGATAGACAGACAGACATATAGATAGATATATAGATACATAGACAGACATATATATATATATATATATATATAGACAGACAGACAGACAGACAGACAGACAGATATATAGATAGATAGACAGACAGACATACATATAGATAGATATATAGATAGATATACAGACAGACATATAGATAGATATATAGATAGATAGATAGATCTGACAGCCACTGTAGACAGATAGATAGATAGATAGATAGATAGATAGATAGATAGATAGATAGATATACAGACAGATATACAGACAGATAGATAGATAGATAGATAGATAGATAGATAGATAGATAGACAGACAGACATATAGATAGACAGACAGACATATAGATAGATAGATAGATAGATAGATAGATAGATAGATAGATAGATAGATAGATAGATAGATAGATAGATTAGATTGAGGGGTGTGTTTGGATGGATAGAAGGCCGGCGGACGGACGGACGGATAGCTAGATCGATCCATGCAGTCTACACCTTTTGAGAGACATTTCTTAAGGTGTCATTTGTTTGTCGGTAGCTGTATGTTGACACTGACTTTCCTCATGTTCACATGGAGGTTTCACCATACTCTCACCATCTGCTAATCTAATAATGCTAATGCCTGCAGATACAGTAGCACAAACACTTCACACCTTCAACTTTGCTGTGGTTGTTTTTGTCTTTATTGTGTAGCTATACTGTTTGGCTGCTTGTAGCAAGCTAACGGTAACAAATGTGCCTTAGTCAGCCCCCTACTTCACTAGTAAGTGCACTGCCCATTCATGTGGGAGAGTAAATGATGTGTTTGCATTTTTTGGTGAGCTACCCATTAAGTCAGAAGAATGCTAAATGGATTCCTTGATACTGTTGCTAATTGCTTAAAATGTACTGACAACCATCTTGACCAGACACACAGTAGTTGGGACATTTAATCCAAATGTTGTTTATTAGCCAATAGCACGATTAGTTTTGGTGCTAAATGTAAAACGGCTAACATTGACTGATGTGGTATGCTCATTCCTTGCATAAACCAAATAGCTAATTACAAAGTGCACATCCACCTTTATCAAGAGCCACCTGGGGAGAATACTAACAAAGATGGATTGCAATGATTAATGCACCGGTGTCTGGGTTGTGTTTGGGATAGGTGGTCACAGGTGTGTGCAATGTTAGCAGCCAAGCTTATGAATATTATCCACGGTTGTCGCAGCAGATTGCTTGCAAATATCTGCATTAGCAATTGCGTCAAACGCAGGCCAGTGTGATCAGTGTGGTTTGAATATTCAGTATTTCAGATTTAGCTCAAGCAAACCAGCCTAAGCTAAATTTCTGGTCTTAGGCCATGTCACCAATTCCAATTTTTGATAAAAAAAAAATGCAGATTTTTATCTACGTTTTGGCCTTCCGTCCATGCCGAGATGGTGTTTTTGTGCAGCAAAAACTGAGCTTTTTCGAAAATGCTGTGGATACATTTAAAAGTATTCACGTTGGAGTGTGGACCAGGAAAACAGAAATATCTGAAAACGACGACATATTTGTTTTCATTTAATGCAGAAATTCAACCCAAAACAATGAAGATGGCAGCTCATGTTGCGCCTGCTATCCACATTTGTATCTTTGTTAAAGATAAATGTTAATTTGTACAACCTTCACATCGCATTCTTTCAAAAGTGACTGGAAGTTTACTTAGAATTGCTCGGAACATGAGGACAATTGCGTTTCAGGCCATACATGGAACAGAGATTTTTTTGCATGTGTAGCAAGGAGATTTAAGACTTGGAATATGATGCATATAATGTTTTTAATCATTTCAGTGTGGACAAGCAACTTCTTGAAAATGCATGAAAAGAGCAGTTTGCACAGAGAGCATTTCGAAAATGCAGTTTTCAAATATATCCGGATTAATGTGGACGTACCCTTAACTTGTCTATAGGTCTGTTCAGGCTGGTCTGGGGGTTTTGTAGGCACTTCTTAGCAGGGGTGGAATGGGAAGAGAAAGAGAAATGGGGGGGTTGTCGCTGTCCATTTTTGCATTTTGCTACCCCCTTCGGCATATCGCGACAATACATTGTAACATTTGTTTATATAATCAACTACATTTACAAGCTTGTTCAAGTGTGATTAAATTGCACTGTAGCTGATAGAGCGTGACCTGAAGAGCACGTGAGTCGGCAAAAGTGTCATAGAAGTATGACAAAATCAAGTGGTTGATTCAGCAATTGCGTTTTTCATCTCTTATTTGCTTTTTATTACACAATCAGTTTAGGTTTAACTTAGTTTTGGGTTTAAGATTTTGGGCTGAGTGTAGGGATGTCAAAAGTTCGGTACCAAGTCGATACTAGTCCACCGAATTGGACAATTAGTTAAATTACAATCGTGATATATCCTAGTGTGGTTCTTACTGTATATCGCAAATGGATATCATTTAATTAAATATATATACTGTCTGCATGCACCGTGCACTGCAAACGGAAGCTGCTTATATGCTAAAAACACTAAATTAGCATGTGTGCTGTGCTTGTTGTAGTAGATGAAGACAGCCAGTGCTCATACACTGTGATGCATGCAGTGCTGCAGACTATACATTTAAATAATTACATTGCAGCATTTTGTACTTTAATAATCATACTGGGCGATAGGCAAACTGAAAAACAATAATGTCAAAATAAAAGCTCGACACAGGAAATTGCAACAGAAATCACTACTGTATAGTCAATTTTATTTTATTATTATTATTTGTATTATTAATATTATAATTTCTTTAAATAAATAAATCTCACAAGCAAGATTTCTGAATAAATGTTTCCTTTAATGTTTTTATTTAAATTACTTATTAACTTAAGACAAAACTTGAAGTAATGTTTTTGAAGGAAACATGCAATTGTTTTAAATAGGTCATAGGAGTCAAAGGAGTTCAATAGCATATTAGCTATTTTTTCTGTGGTATCGAAATTGGTATCGAGGACATTTTTCTGGTATCGTACTGACTACTGAAATTTCGGTATTGTTACAACCCTAGTAGGGAGGTAGGTTTAGTTAATTTACAACTTACTAGAGCATTAACCTTAAAAACCTAATCTGTTTGAGTGAAACTTTTACACGCCACTCAGTGGACATTTCACCTCGGAACTGCCACAATACGTGTAAGGAGCTTCATTATATAATTTTTTACAAAAATGTCGCCACAGTCATGCAATTTTCATAAAATCAGGCTTGTGAACTGTGCAAGACATCAGATTTGAGTGCTTAGCTTATTTATAATGGACAGAAAGCGTATTATGGTGTTGATTTGGGGTGGTTGGGTTTTACAGCAGTGTGTTGAATCTACTGGGAGGAAGTATTTCTGAGATGTGAACACATTGGCCCAGACCTTGGTGTACTATTAGTGCATTGTACCAGCCTTTATGTTCCACTTCATTTGAAAGAAATTACCTTCACAAATGCATAGTTGCTGTGTGTGGAAATGCGACTCAATGCATTTGGAACCGAGTGAAGAATCTTTTTGGAGAATCAAAGAGTGTGTGTGTGTATGTGTGTGTGTGTGTGTGTATATGTGGGGACATCCTAATTTGAAAATAGATCCAAAATCTATTTCTTTATTGTGTGGAATACAAAAGGGGTTTTAACAAAGATTTTCTTCTTCTTTGCAATACAATGGCCAAAGAGGTCTTGTGAATTATGAATGACAATAAAGATGCTTTAATAATCTTCTGATGTCTCTCATATCTTTAGGCACACAGATTTCAATAAAACACACTAATACTTGATTTGGTCATGAGCAACATGCTTTTTAGTGAATCAGTTGGATCAGTGATTCTATGACTCACTCATAACCAGTGTTGGGTAAATTACTCAAAAAAAGTAATCCATAAATGACTTATATGTTATCATATTACTTTAATGATTACTTCAGTGGAAAAGTAATCACTTTACAAATTACATTTATGCTTCTTTCTAAAAACAATTTTCAATTACATGTTTTTGTTTTTCTGCTCAATGAATTAAAAATAAAGGGATTAAGTTGCCAACTTTATTTTTGGATGACACTTTGAATAACGCCACCTTCCCGCAGTGCCGGTCAAGGGTGCAAACATTTTAAATGTAATGCATTACATTACTTTTGACTAAAATAATAATTTGATTACTGTAACTAATTATTTTGCAATCAGATTAGAGCCTACCATGCTTATAACACATAAAAGATGCTTATTTGTTACAACCTACTGGCATCAAGATGTAATCTCAAAAAATGGTCACTGAACGAATTAGTGAGCGAATCTGCACAAATCTTTTTGTTGAACGGATTTAAACAATTGGAGTCACTGGGATGAATCAAAATCAACATCACTAATCTCCTTTTGTTTTCCACATAAGCAAGAAAGTCATAAGGCTGCGTAAATGATGACAGTTTTCATATTATTGATTAACTATTCCCATGTGCTCTTAAAGGTGCACTCAGGAATTCATCATTAAATCCTCATTAAAAAGGTTGAAATCCTAAAGACATGAATTGTAATTTTGCAATATATGTAGGAAATTTTAACCACTCACATTAAAATGAAGAGTCCAGCCATATCTTATAAAAGCTGTTTTATTCTACATGGATAGGGTCCACACATGGGGTCTGACATGTTAGAATCATATGACCAGCCGAATACTACTCACTTACTCTCGGTGACCATCCTGTTATTTGACATGTTCACTCATTGATTTAAGTAATCATGGCTGACTGTGAATACTGAAAACCGCTAGGTAGTGTAAGTCCAAGATGACACAAAGACAAATGTTACTGAGTGCACCTTTAAGGTTACTTTGGAATCTAAATCAATGGTATAATTTTGTTTTAAATACAAAAGTTTGACAAAAAACAGATATCCTTATTTGCATGAGATTTTAAGGAATAAGTCACCCAAAAATGGAATAAAATAAAATACGTTTAGCTCACATTGTTCTTTTCATTACAATGAAAGTGGATGGTACTTCACACTGTCAAACTCCTCAAAGGACCAACATGTACCATAAAGCATAACATTTTATGTATGATCTAAAATGTGCCTTAATTAACATATTTAAATGTTGTCTGTTGCAGGATGGTACAGAGGTTTTTCCAGTAAGAAGCCCACAATCAAGGTAAACTGATGCATCGTTCATACCCAATAGTTTTGTCTCATTGTCCAGACCATGTACAATCTGCAATAGTTTGTTTCCTTGTTGACCAACAGGTCTGCAGTAACCCTATTTGAACATGAAAGTCATGTCCATAATCAAGATCTAGAACCAGACTAAATGGAGTGACATTAGCCATTGAATAGGAACTTGGATAGTGAAAAAATACTAATTGTATGCCTAGACCAGGTTAATCTCGCTACCAGCATAATGGCCAGTCCAATTTAAAGCTTATTCTGGTCAAGAACAAATTACTTAGAATAATACTATTCAATATTTTTAATAATACGGGAAAATGTTGTGAAAGTCATTTTAAGTCTAGAAAAGTTTGCTTTATTTAACATCCTAAAGGGTATATAATTTAGGTCACAGGGTTACAGCCTTCAGTAAAGGTTGAAACCCAATTTTCTGCACTTATTATCATTCCTAGAAATTATCTCAAAAGTATTGAGTCATTTTCTTCAATATATAGTGAGAGAAGCCTTCTACCTCTCTCAGTACTTCATGGCTCTTCCAGGCAATTGACATCCCTGCGTAATTTCAGGTTGTGAATGAGACACCAGACTCTTACCTTTCAACAGGTGTTGAAGTTTGAAAGGTTTTGGGAACTGGGTAGCTCAGGGAGTATTGACACAGACTACCACCCCTGGAGTCTCGAGTTTGAATCTAGGGTGTGCTGAGTGACTCCAGCCAGGTCTGCTAAGCAACCAAATTGTCCAAGTTGCTAGGGGGGTAGCCACATGTGGTAATCTCCTTATAGTCATGATTAGTGGTTCTCACTCTCAGTGGGTTGCATGATAAATTGTGTGCAATAGCATGAGCCTTCACATGTGGAGTCTCCATGGTGTCATGCACGACAAGCCCGTGATTAGATGCACGGACTGATGGTCTCAGAAGCGGAGGCAACTGAGACTTGTCCTCCGCCACCCGGATTGAGGTGAGTAACCAAGCCACCATGAGGATCTACTAAATATTCCAAATTGGCATTCCAAATTGGCAGAAAAGGGGATAAAAATAAATAAATACATACATTTATATAAATGCTAATAAATGCTATTTGACTGGTTGGAAATATGCACCAATACATTTTCTCAATTGAAGAAACTCCTGAAGGGCCCTTCTTAATGGGATTCAGTTGCTCACTTTCATTTGAAATGACCCTTTGTATAATGTCCCCTTTGTCCTTCAAGGATGCAAAAATGTTGTTTAGAATACACCCAATGACCTAAATTTGCAAAATATCAGGGGTACTTGTATCTAAAGCAGTGGTTCTCAGCCAACACATTCTCACACCCAGCTCAATGGACACTTTGCCAGGACCCCTTGGCGTCACATTTTAACGCACTGGGTATACCTTTGGTGTAATTTTTCAATGTGCAGGGTAGTCCGATAGACTTCTATAGAGGATTTAAAAAAAAAAAAAAAAAACTTTGATTAATTGAACACAATCATAGCATATTATATACAGGTGCTGGTCATATAATTAGAATATCATCAAAAAGTTGATTTATTTCAGTAATTCCATTCAAAAAGTGAAAATTGTATAATGTATACATTCATTCCACACAGACTGATATATTTCAAGTGTTCATTCCTTTTAATTTTGATGATTATAACTGACAACTAATGAAAACCCCAAAATCAGTATCTCAGAAAATTAGAATATTGTGAAAAGGTTCAATATTGAAGACACCTGGTGCCACACTCTAATCAGCTAATTAACTCAAAACACCTGCAAAGGCCTTTAAATGGTCTCTCAGTCTAGTTCTGTAGGCTACACAATAATGGGGAAGACTGCTGACTTGACAGCTGTCCAAAAGACGACCATTGACATCTTGCACAAGGAGGGCAAGACACAAAAGGTCTTTGCTAAAGAGGCTGGCTGTTCACAGAGCTCAGTGTCCAAGCACATTATTAGAGAGGCGAAGGGAAGAAAAAGATGTGGTAGAAAAAAGTGTACAAGCAATAGGGATAACCGCACCCTGGAGAGGATTGTGAAACAAAACCCATTCAAAAATGTGGGGGAGATTCACAAAGAGTGGACTGCAGCTGGAGTCAGTGCTTCAAGAACCACCACGCACAGACATATGCAAGACACTCTTGAACAAGACACAGCATCAGAAATGTCTCGCCTGGGCTAAAGACAAAAAGGACTAGACTGCTGCTGAGTGGTCCAAAGGTATGTTCTCTGATGAAAGTAAATTTTGAATTTCCTTTGGAAATCAATGTCCCAGAGTCTGGAGGAAGAGAGGAGAGGCACAGAATCCATGTTGCTTGAAGTCCAGTGTAAAGTTTCCACAGTCAGTGATGGTTTGGGGTGCCATGTCATCTGCTGGTGTTGGTCCACTGTGTTTTCTGAGGTCCAAGGTCAACGCAGCTGTCTACCAGGAAGTTTTAGAGCACTTCATGCTTCCTGGTGCTGACCAATTTTATGGAGATGCAGATTTCATTTTCCAACAGGACTTGGCACCTGCACACAGTGCCAAAGCTACCAGTACCTGGTTTAAGGACCATGGTATCCCTGTTCTTAATTGGCCAGCAAACTCGCCTGACCTCAACCCTATAGAAAATCTATGGGGTATTGTGAAGAGGAATATGCGATACGCCAGACCCAACAATGCAGAAGAGCTGAAGGCCACTATCAGAGCAACCTGGGCTCTCATAACACCTGAGCAGTGCCACAGACTGATCGACTCCATGCCACGCCGCATTGCTGCAGTAATTCAGGCAAAAGGAGCCCCAACTAAGTATTGAGTGCTGTACATGCTCATACTTTTCATGTTCATACTTTTCAGTTGGCCAACATTTCTAAAAATCCTTTTTTTGTATTGGTCTTATGTAATATTCTAATTTTAGATACTGAATTTGGAATTTTCATTAGTTGTCAGTTTTAATCATCACAATTAAATGAAATAAACATTTGAAATATATCATTCTGTGTGTAATGAATGTATACATTATACAATTTTCACTTTTTGAATGGAATTACTTAAATAAATCAACTTTTTGATGATATTCTAATTATATGACCAGCACCTGTATATTTATTAACATCAACAAACCTCCAATAAAAATACGTTATCCAGCATGCTCTAGTTAAAGCAGTGTACCTATGTATACCAGTACCTAAGAAAACGCTTAAACTGCTTACTTGCACACACTGTGGAGCGTTGTTAAACTCACCTTTGAATGCCGTTTTACCTGCAGTTTAGCGTTGTTTTGGTTAAGACTACCCTGCACATTGAAAAGTGACACCAAAGGTATACCCAGTGCGTTAAAAAGTGACGCCAAGGGGTCCTGGCAAAGCGTCCATATGTGACGAGTTGGGTGTGAGAATGTGTTGTCTCAGCTGGTTTTGCTTCGGGACCCAAAATTTTACATTGGACATTAAGGGCGAGCCAACATAGTCAAAATCACCAACGAGTGCACTCAGTCAGTGCTCAGATGCCTCGCTCTCTTCGAGCCTGGCACAGCGGTTCCTCTAAAACAATTCCAGAGGCTCCTGGGGCTTATGGCATCTTCAGCCACGCCGCTCGGGTTGATGCATATGAGACCGCTTCAGCACTGGCTACAGACTCGAGTCCCGAGATGGGCATGGTGCCACGGCACATACCGCGTGACAATCACCCCTTATTGCCGTCAGACTTTCAACCTTTGACAGACCTCTGCTTTCTGCGGACCAGAGTCCCCTTGCAGCAGGTGTCCAGACATGTCGTGGTGACCACAGACACCATTTGACAGAGTTGGGGTGCCGTGTGCAACGGGCACGCTGCCGCTGGTCTCTGGACAGGACCCCGGCAGCATTGGCAAATCAACTGCCTAGAGTTGTTGACTGTATCTCTTGCCCTACGGAGGTTTCTCCCACTAATCCGGGGCAAGCACATCTTGATCTGTTCAGACAGCACCGCGACGGTAGCATACATAAATGGCCAAGGCGGCGTGCGCGCTCGTCATATGTCACAACTCGCCTACCATCTCCTCCTTTGGAGTCAGCCATGACTCAGGTCGCTGCGCACCACTCACATCCCATGACAGGAGCTCCTCTCGAAACAAACGTGCTGGCACACAGCTGGGCCCGGGGGCTGCGCAAGTATGCATTTCTCCCAGTGAGCCTTCTTGCACCAGTGCTGTGCAAGATCAGGCAGGATGAGGAACAGGTCATCCTGGTGGCCCCTTACTGGCCCTTCCGGGTCTTACACTCCTCGCGACAGCACCTCCCTGGAAAATTCCCCTTAGGAAGGACCTTCTTTCTCAGAGATGGGGCACCCTCTGGCACCCGCACCCAGACCTCTGGGACCTCCACATCTGGCCCCTGGATGGGATGCAGAATATCTAGTGAATCTAGCACCTGCAGTTGTAGACATGATCAACCAAGCCAAAGCTCCCTCTATCAGGCAACTTTACGCCCTAAAGTGGTGCTTATTCGGGAATTGGTGTTCTTCTCGAGCTGAAGAGGTGTGCAGTTCGGTCAGTGCTTTCATTCCTGCAGGAGAGGCTGGAGAGGAGCCTGTCCCCCTCCATCTTGAAGGTGTATGTAGCTGCTATCACAGCCCACCACGATGCAGTAGATGGCAAGTCCCTAGGTAAGCACAACTTGATTATCAGGTTCCTGAAAGGTGCCCGGAGACTGAACCCTCCATGGCCTAGGCTGTTACCCTCCTGGTATCTCTCTGTGGTCCTCTCGGGCCTTCAGAGACCCCCCTGAAGATGGCCCTCCTGATCGCATTAGCCTCCATCAAGAGGGTTGGGGACCTGCATGCATTCTCTGTCAGCGACACCTGCCTGGAGTTCGATCCGGCACATTATCCTGAGGCCACGACCGGGCAATGTGCCCAAGGTTCCTACGACCCCCTTCAGGGACCAGGTCATGAGCCTGCAAGCAAGCTGCCCTGGGAGGAGGCAAACCTAGCTTTCTCATTGCTGTGTCCGGTACTTGCTTTGCGTATCTATTTGGACTGCACGCGGAGCTCTAGATGTTCTGAGCAGCTCTTTGTCTGCTTTTGTGGACGGCTGAAAGGGAATGCCGTCTCCAAACAGAGGTTAGCTCTCTGAGTCGTTGATGCTATTTCCTTTAGCTTATCACTGGCCCATGGCACCTCCTTAGCAGACATCTGCAGAGCAGCTGGGCAACACCCAATACCTTTGCAAGATTTTACAATCTTAGGGTTGAGTCAGTCTCATCCCGTGTTTTGTCAGGTCCGATCCGGTAGAACTCGGTAACATGGCACAACCGATTGGGTGTTCCGCTTGCACACAGCGCCCTTGACAAGTTGATCCAGTGTGCCTTCAATCCCAGGTTAGCCACTAGCGTTGCTCCCTGGATGTTCTCCTCCCTAGCCTTCTGGACGGCGAATTCATCAGAGCAATTCGCGGCCAGACCCACTACGAGTCACAGGTGCTCTGTACTGGGGTCGGGCTCCATAGTTCCCTTTTCAGGCAAAATCCCCATCATGTATTTCCCACGGTACGGTCCCCCTGTCGGCAGACCCGCATTTCCCTTGGGCAGCCCCGCTTCCCCGGTCGCTGTGCTTGTAGAGTCCCCCTTCAATAGGCTGGACCTACCACCACGCCATTTCCCACGTTCGGCTTCACAACCCTCATGGTGTATTTGCCACATGTTACACCTCTCCCCTAGACTGGGCAGGATGTGGCCTCCACAGGGTCTTTTCCTCCTGAAAGAATAAGACAGGGAAAGACCACCTTCCCCGACGCGTTTCATAGCTTTAAGCTTTAAGCTTTGACATCTCTTTGGGGGTGTTGGGGGAGGGCTATGTGCAGCCGACACAGCCTCTATTACGCAGAAGCCTGCTTGCACCTGTATCGACAGTTCACGTAACACGGTCAGTGCGTGGCGGTTTTAGATGGGACCCCTTGTGTCACTTCATTCGACACAATGTCGAGTGAGTGACAGAAGGAGAACGTCATGGTTACTGTTGAAACCTCCGTTCCCCGAGGGAAGGAACGAGACGTTGTGTCCCTCCTGCCACAGTATTAGACCTACCACTGTAAATGGCCGTACCTTATTTTCAGCTCCTCAGTGCAAAATCCTGACTGGTACTCGCTGCCTCGCTTCCCTTTATACCTGTATGTCCGGGGCGGGGCATGCAAATTCTGTCTGCCAACTTGACATTGGCCTTTTCTCAGGTTCAGAGGTACGTTTGGTGTCCCAGGAAGACCCCTTGTGTCACTTCATTCGACACAACGTCTCGTTCCTTCCCTCGGGGAACGGAGGTTACAACAGTAACCATGACGTTTTTACTGTATGAGAAACAATTATTCAGAAAGTCTCAAGTTCTTTTATCAGATAGTATTCAAATATGTTATATTCAGGAATATGTTGATAGATCCATATCCAGCTGACATTTCTGAACAATTTTCTTTTATGTGAGTAAAGTTCACCCTACAAAGGACAGGCAGAAAAGTTTTATGCATATGGTGACCTTTACAAAACTATTGCTAAACTATGGAAAAGCCCTCTTCCAAACCACTAAATATGAAGAGATCTTCAGGCAAAATATTCCTGAAATCACACGTATGGATGCACATGAATTTCTTATGAAATTGTCATCAGGCAGCTACCATGATGTGTGTTTTGTAGGGTAATATTAAGCTTCAAAAACATTGTTCTACTAAAATATGAATATAAGTATATTGACATACTAATTTAAATAGTTGCAAAATAAATCATAAGTATAGGTACTATACTTATTATTATACAAATTAATGTATAATTTGACCATAATAGTACCAAACAAGGGATTTATTGCTTTAACTGACAATGTATGAGATAATTTCATATAAGTAATGTATGTTTTTGTAGTACATTGTATAGATTGATATAGGCTTATAAATCATAATATGTATTTCTTAATCTAAATATACATTTCTAAACTATATATATATGGCACTCCTATGTCCTTAAAGAATACCAAAGTACTTATCAAAATTAGGTTCTTTTTTGTTATTGTATAGTTTACAGGATTTATTTAAATTTATATAAAATATGTTTATATTTGTATGTATTTGTATATATATTATATATGTACTTAAGCATTTGATACAGTGTAATTACTGTATGTAAATATGTGTATTTGCATTTTACTTGCATTTAAATTACCTGCATTTCATTCAATCTGTAATCACTCTGTTAACCTTACACCTAACCCTAAATCTAACTCTACACCAACCCTTACCCTAAACCCTAACCCCTAAACCCTAATGCCTAGTCCTACTCCTAAACCTACCTGTACTTCATCATGAGTAGCAGTAAATGTGAATCTTGTGAGATTTTGCAGAACAACATGTAGTTACATAATAAGAACTTTGTACTACATGTATTTTAATGTTAGTACATAGTACTTAAAGACACCTATTATGAAAGTAGAAACAATTAACTAATATTGAACTTAATATGAACTTACACACGCAGACATTGTTGCATATAGTTCACTTTGGCTATGCGTTATGCACAGGTGTGCCACTCTGCATGCCAGTTGACACTTTCCTCGAGGTGAGAATCCATAGGACTGAATTTGTGTTCACTGTATGTTTGCGTGCAATGTGGCAAGAACTCAAAATGCTGCTGGAGGTGCCCATTATGCCCAATGCATGCAGAGTCAATGGCCAATCCTTGCTAATCTTCTGTAGAGGTGACACAAGGCTGGCACCTGTTCTTGAATTACTGTGCCAAGCCCACACTGTGACAGCCAAAGGGCTGTACTCACAGTGTGAATGAGGTGGGTAACGGATGCCATTACTTGAGGCTGAGAGTAAGGTGTGCCACCTAGACTGCAACCTGTAGGAGTGTATCACCGTCCTTGCCTTTACTGAAAGTGTGATGTCTGGTTTTACTGCCTCCATTGTAAACCATCTTGAATTTCTTATAAACATTGTCACATTATGCAGGATCAACACATTTATTTGTATAACACATTTTGGAGCACTGACACATTTTTGACACATTCACAAAAATTGGTTTCAACTGTTCCTGCATTAACAATGCATTTGCTAAACATTAATTTGAAGAATGCATTTCTGTGTAAATTGTTCGTAAAACCATTTTTACGTAAATAGTTGTATCGTGCAAGACCAGCAAGTTGGCTAAATCATATGAAATCGTACGAGTTGGGTCGTACAAATGCATATGACTTTTGCAACAGCCAATCAGGTGACTCTCCCTCGTCTCCTTCTAATATGCGACTATTTCTTTCTTCTGTCATACAAAACACTCTTTACACTTCAAATCATCCTTACAGGCTGTACTCTTTAGTCAGGTTTAGAAATGGGGTTTGAGTTATTAAGCATGTACTGTCTACAACGTCTGACTTGTGGAACTTTGCTTACTTCTGCATTACACATCCAGGTATTTGCACATCCAGAATTCGTACAAATTCATAGAAACTCACTCGTACTATTTCATATGATCAAGCCAACACGTACAAATTTGTACGACTTCTGATGAGATCAGGTTGGTAAAACTTTTCTTAAGTTAATCGATGCATCTCTCGGCACATTTGTGACACATTCGTTAACAGAACGATTTTCTTTGTAAATTGTTTGTAAAATCTTCTTACGTACATTGTCGCATCATGTACACCTAAACATTTTCTGTGTAAATGGTAACATTTTTGCATTACCAACACATTAGCAAAACATTACTTTAAAGAGATAATTTCTGTGTAAATTGTTAGTAAACCCCTCTTATGCAAATTTATGAATTTTGTGGCATCAAAATAGTAGTTTGTAATAAAAAAATGTAAGCAAATTGTTGTATCGCAATGTAAATTGACGCATCACTCAACACTGACATATTTGCGACACATTTATTTTCCGAAACATTTTCTCTGTAAATTTACATTTATGCATCATAACGCACCAACGCATTAGTGAAACATTTGTTTAAAGAATAAACTTCGGTGTAAATTGTAGTAAAACCATTCTTACGTAAATTGACATCATGTAACACTAAACATATTTGCGACACATTTGTTTACAGAAAACTTTTCAGTTTAATAGTTCGCAAAACCTTCCTCATGTAATCAATGCATCATGCAGCACAGATACATATGCGATACCCTCATTTGCATAAATCATTCTTTTTTCTTTTTTTCTGCATAAATTGTCGCATTATCCTGCACTGGAGTCGCAGTCGCATTTACCTTTTCTCCACAAAACTTGTATGAGCATGTGTGAAACTAGCAAAAAACATTTTAATGCAGCACTTTATACTCTGGGAGAGTGAAGTTAAAAAGAAATTTGTTGTTAAAATGAAATCCTTGTCCATTTGCAAACATTTAGTGTAGATTTATACAGTGCACTTTTATCCATCCAATCAATTCCTGATGATAAATAAAGTTTTCCCTAAATTTTTCTTACTGAATATGCTGTTTCACTCAAAACGTTTGTTGTGAACGGCATTTCCCTCTGACTTTAAAAGTGTATTTGAACTTTGCTACTGTGCTGCGTGTATTTGCGTGGTGAGGCAGCATTGAGCAGCGAGTGGTTGTTTGTTTGGCTTTACTCTGCCCTCACCATTTTAAATCTCTTTTCCTCTCTCCCTCGATCAATTATTTTCTTCATAAATGTTCCTCCCACTCCTGTCCGCCTACACACCTACACCCCAGAGCCCTGAGGGCAACATCAGGAATGTCTCTAACTGCTCTCTGTTGATGAAAACAAGAATAGAGAGAAAACAAGTGATAATTTCACTGAAGAACAGGTCAAATCACCTGCGGATTTGTTCAGCTTTATTTATGCATTACATTACAGAATAATGATAGACTGAAAGGTAACAACTAAGTAAATCAGAGAGTTTAAACAAGCTCGCCTTGATTATTTCTTTGCCTCACCATCATTGTCATTTAGGATGATAAACTTTTAAGTTTTAATAACTTGTTATCCCCACTCTCACCCTGTAGGAAGGAACCAACTACTTTGAAATCAAAAACATATGGACATAATCTTGGACATAACTTTAAATTATGTTCTTCGCACTGGGTCTTAAGAAGCTAAAATATCTGATAAATGACTTCACTGTTCATGAAATAGTTTAAATATTGCTGTCAGTTTTTGAAAATTTTAATTGCGATAAATCACATAATTTTTTATAGTTAATCGTGATTAATTGTAGATTTTGAAAGTGCTAAAATGTGACAATATACTTCTTTTCCTGTCAAAATGCATTTATTAACTTTTTAGGAAAGAAAACAAAACAATACCATTCTTTATTAACATTTTATAAACAAAGTCTTCACAGTATAAAGACAGAAATGCACTAAAACAGCACCAATTCAAGTAACATTAACCGTTTCCCAACGTTTAAGTGGGAGTTTGACTAAGTGAACGAACTAGTCCCCATATTGGTTGCATATTCATTGCAATGGGAATTATATCTCATAAACTATCATCCACAATAATGATCAGAAATGCACTTACAGATAAAACGTCTCATTCTGCGTTTTGGTGATAGTTAAGATTTGATGCGCTTCTGTGTTATTTAAAATATGCCTTATTATATTTCTATCATAATATCATTAAAGGTAAATGTGTTGATCAAGAATAAAGAATAAAGAGGAAAAAAAAAAAAAATTATATATATTTTCAAATAGAAAAATGCAAATTCCATATATATATATATATATATATATATATATATATATATATATATATATATATATATATAATTATATAAAATTAGCATTTTTTTATTGGAAGATTATCTATATGAATAGTTTTGGTGTGAAACAATGTTTGTGAATATTTCATACTTTTATATAGTTTAGTTGCATCAGAAGATCAAATTGGCATGAGTTCAAAACATTCAGCTGGCATATACTGTAAGACGACTGCACATTGTCTGGTGAAATAAGATGGCATGACATTAAACCTTCTTCAAGACAAGAAAAACAAACAGCCTCACAAGATTGCACAGACAGTTCACAATGCGCCAAACAATACGGGCTGATTTGTTTGAAATGCGGTTGAAGGCATCTATGAATGCCTATAGAGTTCTTGGCTAAAATTCAGATCACATTGACAATGTATTGAAAGCTTTTCCTGAGTGATTTTGTCCAAGACATAATCCTTTATTTTTATTTATTATTTGCTAAATTACACAGTTTTTGCTCACACAGCGCAATTATGTCAGTTTTGTTTTTCTATACTGTTTAAAGTCTGTGACAAAAAGATGAAATGTGGAAAGTGTTAATATATTATTTTCCATGTTTTCCAGTCTTTGACTTTTGCAGTGATTGAAGTGCTCAAAAACACTTTCAAATTGAGTAGTTTCATTGTGTCAAATGCAAACTGGTGGCAGAATGTGCCTTGGTAACTTATATTGTCCAGTTCCACGTCTGTCGCTCACTTCGACGTTGTGTCGAAGAAGCGACACTAGGGGTCTCTCTTGAGAGCTTTGCACATCTCTGAACTTGAGAAAAGGCCAATGAGAAATTGGCAGACAGAATTTGCATGTCCCGCCCCCATATAAACGGGCATAAATGAAGGGAAATGCGTCTGTTCATTTAGAATACATTTTTTTCGGAGCCGACCGGCAACCAAGCCAGAGCTCCCTCTACCAGGCAACTTTATGCCCTAAAGTGACACTTGTTCATGAATTGTTTTTCTTCCCGGTCTGAAGACCCACAGGGGTGCGCAGTCGGGTCAGAGCTCTCATTTCTGCAGGAGAGGTTGAACCTTGAAGGTGTATGTTGCCGCTATTGCGGCCCACCACGATGCAGTAGATGGCAAGCGTCTTTGGGTTCAGTGCTTGGTCCAGTCTAGGCGCCGAAGGTTAAACCTTCCCGGCCAAGCCTGTTCCGCTGGGATCTCTCAGTAGAACTCTGGGCCTTCAGAGACCCCACAGCCACTTCGATCTGCCGGAGAATTCAGTTAGAAACTCAAGGCCCGCTTACAGAAGACAGCTCTGGAAACGATCAGCCTCCTGATAGGTCGACCAGCAAGAGGTCGGGACAGCAAGCGTGACGAACTGCCTGGAGTGTATGGTCCGGAAAGCAGCAACGGAGTACTGAAGCAGGTTCACTACGACTACTTAGAGACAGGTTAGAGTAACTGAAGGTGAACCTGGAAGAGTGCCCCGGGAGGATGTAGACCAGCCCTTTGGTTGCTGTGTCCGTTAGCTGCTTTGCGTAACGTATTTCGATCGCACAAAGCAGCTGCTTTAGATGTTAGGATTAAGGAAAGGGCTGCTTTGTCTGCATTGGGGAGAGCTGTAAGTGGTATGGGTGGTTGATGCCATAGTCATTGGCTTCAATGGGTTGATGGAATAGTATTGGGGGCAGGTTCAAGCAAACTCGACGAGAAGTGTGGCATCCTCGTGAGCACTGGCAAAAAGCACCTACTTAGCAGACATATGCAGATCAGCGGAGTGGGCAACACCCAATACCTTTACGAGATTTTACAATCTCAGGGTTGAGTCGGTTTCATCCCGTGTTTTCTCAGGTCCGAGCCGGTAGAACTCGGTAATGCGGTAACAACTGACTGGGTGTACCGCTTGCACCTTGCGCCCTTTAATATCGTGCGCTCTTTTCCCAGGAGATCCCAGTAACTTGGCTCCCTGGATGACTCCTCCCTAGCCCTCTAGTCCGCGAATTCAGCTGAGAAATTCCCTGACCAAACCTAATGCGAGTACTCCAATTACTCTGTACTGGAATATGTGCTCCACAGGTCGGGCCCCCGTGTGGACTTCTCCCCCATGTGTATTTTCTGCGTTACAGTCCCCTTGCGAGCGGACCCCGCGTCTCCCTTGGACAGTCCTCACTGCCCCCTGGTCGCCATGTGTGTAGAAACTCCTCCCTCCCAATGAGGTAGGATCTACCATGCCATTCTCCACATGCGACTTAGAATCCCATATGATGTATTCCACCACTCTTTGAATCAGATATTTTCCACTAGTGTAATATTATCAAAATACCTAGTATTCCAGGTGTCGGAGCCAATGATGAACAGTAGCATTTAACTCAGTCTGATGGATTAATTTGGCCAATGCTTTAAACATTGATGTGCGATTAACAGCTATAAACAGCCAATCTCCATCTCTATGTGAAACTGCAGTTTGCCACATACACATGATATTGAACTCCTAATAATCGACACATGTGCATGTTCTGCATGTTTTCGGATTTTCTGCACCCTAGATAAACATGTGCAGCTCTTTTCCACTGAGGTGAAGGAAGATCTCGATCTCAAAAGATGTTTAATTGACGGTTTTATTTGCTCACGTCACATACATCATCAGAGAGAATCATAACTGCTTATCATTCTTACAATATGAATTTAACCATGTATTATGCTGCATTTCATAAAAACAAAACGGTTACCAGCCAAATGGTGAGTTGATTAATCAAACTTCTGTGTTGTTTCTCCCTTGATATAACACTTCTGCAGAAGCAGAATATGAATGAACAAGAGGCAGAGCTGTGTGGCTTTATAATAGATTCGCAAATGAGACCACGAGTCCAGTTTTGAGGGAGAATTGTCCGCGTCTGAGCGGAGAGATTCGCGCTTGTGCAACTGGTACATGGATGCGCTCTCACATGATATAAATGTTGTGCCCTCAACACTGACAATATTATGACTGCTACATCTAATATGCCAGACATTTTAATTCGTCTTCACAATATGTTTTTATTGAATTGATGTATCTTTTGAATTTACTTGGTGAAATGATCATATATCTCCGCGATTCCCCTGACATGCTCTGGCGCCCACCCTCCTGGAGGCACGCCTGCCAGTTTGAAAACTGTAGAAAAACATACATACCAACATACTTAACAATCCTCTCTTCATGTTAATGGTAATTAACATTAGTAAAACATATATACTTACATGAACATATATACAGAAACTCCAAGTGCATGTTAAGATTGGATGTGGAATCAATGGATATAATTTTAGTAAGGGTAGACCTGGCTAGACCTATCACACGTATTTCATGCTCTAGGTCAGACCAAACTCTTAAAATTTAGGAGCATAATCAGTAAATTGATATCTGTTGGCAATGTAATTGGCAATGTAATGTCACGGTCTCTTTGTCAGTCTGGGTTTTTTGTCTGACAGGACCTTGGCATCAACGTCCCATGTCTCATTGTCTGTTTTGTGTGAGCGCACGGTTTTGGTTGTATTCCCTGCCCTGTGTTCTACGGTCTGTCTGGAGTAAAGGGTTAGGTTTTCTGTCTGGTTCGGTTTCTGTCTGTGTCGGGAAAGTTATTGACATGGGTGAATCGTGCTTATGTCATCTTGGCAGCATGCACTCAATAGTTTGTCTGTCTCTCACAAACACGGGTGTGCCTCGCTTCGCGCTCACGTTGCGTGCCCAGGTCGCGAGCTGTCTTCATGCTGTGCTGAGGTTTAGTCACTTTGGTCTAAGGTATCGTGTGTGTGTGTGTGTGTGTGTGTGGCCGAACTCTCGCACAGGTGTCCTGTCTTGTTTTTGTTGCCTGTTGCATCGCATTGTGTTTCCCTCGCGATGTACACTCAGGTTTCGTTTAGTGTGAGAATGCGTGACATCGCTTTGTTTGGAGTTGCTATGCATTCTCTTGTCTTGTTTGTCGGTTGACATGGGCGTTTATTGCCTTATTGTCTTGCCTATGTGCTGCCAGCATCCACAGAGGCCGTTTTCCTGCCAGCGTCCACGGCCACAGAGGCCATTCACGTGCCAGCGTCCATGGCCACGGAGGTCGTTCCCCTGTCGCTGCCAGTGTCCATGGCCATGGAAGCCATTCCCATGCCGCTGCCAGTGGCCATGGAGGCCGTTTCCCTGCTGCTGCCAGAGTCCACGGCCACGGAGGCTGTTCCCTTGTCACCGCCAGCATCTACGGTCTCGGAAGCTGACTCCTGACGATATTAGTGCTCACGACCACATTGGTTGTTGCCCTGCTGCTGCTAGCACCCATGCCTCCCACGGTTAATGAACCAGTGCACACGCCTGACACGGTCAATGAGCCAGTTCCACGTGGAAGAGGATGAGGAGGAGGAGGGCTCCTGCTCCCTAGTTGCTGCCAGCGCTTATTCGTTTTTTACCCTCTTACCCAGCCTGTATGCCTTTTACCCCTAGTAGTTTTCCCCTAGGTAGTTTACATTTGTTTTTCCCCCTTGTGGGAATTTATGTTGTTTAAGTATTTCTAAAATAGTTAGTAAAATGTTAGTAGGGGTTTTAGAAAGTAACTTAAATGTAATTAGTAGTGTGATTACTTTTGCCATGAATTAGTCAGAAGTAATCTGATTACAGTTTTGGAGAAACAATTTAACTTTGAGTAACTTACCTAAAACTGGTCAAAAGTAATGATGCATTTAATTTAATTGCTGGATCCGACTTAATCAGCAATAAGGGATCACAACTTTCTTCCACTCAGAAATCTGTGATGATCTTCTCCACAGTACGAGAGATACTATTCCAGAATCCAGGCCACAGTCAGTCCTGTCTCCAGAGAGATATTCCTGCCGATTAGAGCAGATCATTACTTCTTATGGCAGAGAGGAAATGCAACCTGCCACTGCACTGGAAGAGGGGTCAAGAGGGGTGACGGAGAGGAGAGGGGTTTTTAGACAGCCCCACACACAGAATCTGTCTTTATCAAGATGAATGAAGGCAGGAGTAGATAGCTTTGTTACCCAGATGAATTCAAACCTGACATATTGTTGTCTCTGCCTTGTCACTGTCTCACCAACCAGATCTCTCTATAGCTCTTTATCTCCCTAAAGCTTTTCATGGCTGTTGTCTACTGGGATTTCTAAACTCTTCTCTAAGCTCTTTTAATTGTCATTGGCTAACAACCCTCTGCATTCGACCCCAAAATTATTAATGAAAATGACTAATGCTTATCACATCATTTAGTGAGACATTTTGGTGCATTCACGTGGTAACTTACATTTACAAAAACACATATACTCCCAGGTTTTAATGTGTTACACAAGGTTATAAAGATTAAATAATGAAAAAAGGAAAATACAACAAGAATCAACACAAACGTGTTGTTCTGATTATAATTAGCAAGCTTACTATCTGAAAAGCTAGCTAGAGGATTAGCTGGTAACTTACATTTGCAAAAACACATATACTCCCAGGTTTTAATGTGTTTCACAAGGTTATAAAGATTAAATAATGAAAAAAGGAAAATACAACAAGAGTCAACACAAATGTGTTGTTTTGATTGTAATTACCAAGCTAACTAGCCAAATAGCTAGCTAGATGAACAGCTAGGAACTTATATTTGCAGACAACCATATACACACAATTTCTAAGGTGTTTCACAAGGTGAAATACAACGTTGGGCTGTTTGTGCATTTCCGCCATCGAGACCTGCATACCAAGATTATCCATTAAAGAACCAATGAAAGCGGCGGATGGATTACGAGCCATTGACCGCATCTCTGAGTGATAAAACTAACTGTTGACCATCTCTCCCACGATCTTTGGTGCTGCCACCCTGTTCTGTCTCTCTCTTTGTGAGCCACACCTCACAAACATACCCTCACACACATTTGGCAAACAGATAACTTGGCAATAGAGCCCAACTTTGTCCAACTTTGAGAGCCACGCCCACCATTTTGTGCACTCCTGTCCTTACTCATACACCCCCCCCCCCCCCCCCCCCACACACACACACACATACCTCTACCATCCTCTCATGTATTATAGGCTTATCTCTTACCATATCTAATCATGTTACTGTTTATTTTGTAGTTGGAAGTTGGAAGTTTATCGACTGCATTGTATTGATTATTAATTGATATTACTGGATCAATAAATGTTTTTTTATATATTAAAGAGAAATGTTCTGGGGGCCTGGATAGCTCATCGAGTATTGACGCTGACTAACACCCCTGAAGTCGCGAGTTCGAATCCAGCCTGTGCTGTGTGACTCCAGCCAGGTCTCCTAAGTAATTTGCGCGGTTGCTAGGGAGGTGTAGGCTCACATGGGGTAACCTCCTTGTGGTCGCAATTGGTGGTTCTCGCTCTCAATGGGGTGCGTGGTAAGTTGTGCATGGATCGGGGAGAGTAACGTGTCTCCACATGCTGTGAGTCTCTGCGGTGTCATGCACAATGAGCCACGTGATAAAATGCACGGATTGACTGTCTCAGAAGCGGAGGCAACTGAGACTTGTCCTCCGCCACTTGGACTGAGGAGAGTAACCGCGCCACCTAATAAGTAGTGGGAATTGGGCATTCCAAATTGTTACAAATTATAACAATTTACAAATATACGTTTTCTGGCATTGTTCTGCATGCACCTGTGACAAGGGCTGGCAGGGGATGTAAGTGCTCGGATTACAGGCTTCATTGTTCCTTTTTTGAATGTTGATGTTCTCCGGACTTCAACTTTCCTTAGAGAACAATCCTAATACTGACACTTCTAAACTGTCTGGTTATTAGTCCCTGATTCCAAGTGTGGTGCCCCACCAATATTAATTCTTATTAATATTATATTGATTTTGAGAATTTATATTTATATTTGATTGTTGATTTGAAGGATTAATAAATTATTGTGGATTCTAATCAATGTTATTTTTTCTTTTATTTAATAAATTATCAATTATCTTTGATAATTATTAATTATTGCTAATAACGAAAGCCACTCCTGAACGAAGTCCCAACAAATGTATCTTGTATTGGCAAATGGTTTTCTTCTTAAAAATATTGTTTAGTAAATCTTACTGAATTGCAGTTTATGCTTAAAACATATGTAATCTAAAACAAGTCTTATTTTATTACATAATATTGTTTCTCAAGTAACTTGCTTCAAGGATGTTTCGATATTTTTACTGGAAAAAAAAGACAAAATACGAATTAAGAAAATAATTTATGCAGTGGACTCATCGGCAGATGATCTTCTGTGCTTCAGGCAAAGGAAGGATCCATAACCATTCTGAGAGATAGAACTAATTTAATGTTGCTCTTTAAGATCATTTCCTGCTGACTCAACTTGTTGTGTGTGCTCTTCGTGACACATGCTACTTTATTTTCATTACTTAGTCCAGGTGCTCAGGATAATTTTTTTTTATAAATAAAGAAAGAAAACATGCTTCTTGCGCACGCATACTTATAGTACAAGAGTTTCAACAGATATAGATGATGTGTATACACACATACACACATCTGTTTGCCCTCAAGCTATAGAATAACATATCCTCTCAGTTCACCTCATATAGAGCAGCTGTGGTATCTTCTAAAATGGATGTTGAAAGCAGAACAAAATTACATTGGTAAATTTGAGTGTGTCCTTATTTGTCTTCTTATAATTCATATGCAATCTTAAAATGCCTCACAGCACGCATTCAGTTTCAATTATTGATCAAACCAAGGTGTCATCTTAAAGTGTGGCATCATTTTTCAAAACCGCTATCTTATGTTACCCACTAAGCCCTGTGTCCTGTATGACAAACATGTCACCTCTCTAGAACATCTTCAGGCTATATTTCACCCCAAAATCAAACTAAAATCAAACTAAATAATAAAGTAAATGTTTATGACCATTAAGATGTTTTGCATTGTTTCATTTAAATGACATATTTATCCTCCAAAATCTCATTCTCATTACCGCAATGCACAGAAATAATTATTGGCAGCATAATTATTTAATTTAAGTTTTATGTATTATTTATTCATTCCATTTTAGGTTTTGATGCATCATGGTAGTTTTTGTAGCTTCAAAAAGTTAAATAAATAAGCAAATAAATATGACAATATTTTCTACTTTAGGATTGGTACATGATTATGCATTGAAAAGATAACAAACAATCATAAAAAATTACTTATAAGCTAGATCATTATACAAATGTAGAATTTACTTTTAATATTTTCAAGTTCGCACAAATGTTTCTGCAACACAAGTGTATTACAGTGAAGAGAATCTAATGAGAAGCACCACTAAAAATAATTTAATGTCTAATTACATTATGTACTTACATTATCTAATTGCAATATCTTAAAATAATGTCACAATGCAACAAATCTTAAATTACCTTAAAATAGCCTTCATTTACTTGAAGCAAAATATATTTTCAATTTTTTCTTTTTTTGCAGTTGCTTTTGGAGTGATGTGTAACATGTTTTTTTGTGATATATACCAATGAATGTATTAAGTATTGACTACAATATATTCATTGTCTTCACTGACATTGACAAGAGGTTTTCATGTAAATACAGCTTTGCTTTTAATTAATCAAAGGATGATTTCATGATTCTTCAAATGTTTATAATTGATTAACATGACCTGTAAAAATAAAAGAGATCTCCTTAAACTATAGAAGGTCATCATGCATGTGCAACTGAAAGACGCGATAAGCAAGCGGCCACCCATCTCATGAATAATAACATATGCTGATTTGTCATCCGCTCATATGGAATCCTCCCCTACCAGATGGAGGTTGTTTGAGAGCATTTGGTGTCCTCAATTACTAATTGATCTGACCTTGAAAGGGAACAGTCAAGACAATTAGGCAACAACTGTATGTGGCAAGAACTTCCTCCATCTGGAATCTTCAGCTGAGATGTTTGTGCACCATGTTCTTGGCATTAAAACTTAATTGTGTTAATGGAAGTGTATCCATCCCATTTTATCTTTGAAACTAACTTGCGTAGTGGTTATTGTAATGGTTTTTTTTTGTTTTTTTTTGTCACCTCAAGCTATTAACATTGATCATTTACAAAGTTGGATAAAGAGCTTTGTGCCATTTGGTTGTTAACTAAAATTAAGGTATGAAAGGATTCTTTTCAATTGCATTCATTAACTTAGGGGATGGCCAAGAATTAAGCCTTTATTGAGTTGTTCAGTCAGTAATCCTCATTCACAAGTTAATGGAGTTCAAGTCAAGGTAAACACTGTTGAATAAGAAATATCTATGAGACAGATAAACCACAAATAAAATCTCTTTAATATTTCAACTGTTTCTCCTGGACAGCAATGAGATTAAATGTAAAAGGGAATGGAGACATCTGTCTTCCCTGACATACAGTCTCTTGCTTGTACAATTTTCTCTCAGTAATCTCTTGCGGGTCTCCTTTAGAGTTCCAGAAGTGTTCTCAACAGAATATCTCAAACTGTGCTCAAATGCCAAGATACCAACATCTGAAATAAAAAGTCAGAGATCTCAGTGGGACCTCAATCATTTCTCATTAAATTCTTCCAAGACCATATTATCTCAGCTAAGGTATTCACCTACATTTTATAGACTTCTAATTTTACTGTGTGCCAACAATTTTCTCCAATATTTTCTTTGCTGAAAAGACAAGCATGAATTTTCATGATGGTCCAAGCTTTTTTATGCTGTTTAGTGCTAGTTTTATAGCTGGTAGACCAGCATGTCCATGCTGTTCACATGCAAAAGTGCTGGTAAACCACTATGGTCTTTCTAGATGGTGGTTGACTAAAAGAGTCCATAGGGACTCTAACATACTACCTTCCCATGCTGGTGACCAGCATCCAATAATATGTTCTGTTGATCAGCAATGCTGTTCTTTTAAACAGTGTCTGTTTCTATTTCTCCAGAGGACAACTTGGGGAAATATTTGAAACAATGTTGATACACAACAAAACTATTTTAATTAAGTCCTGAGCCCTGAAAGAGCATCTTTTGTGCTAAAAAGTCCTTCAAGAACCCTTGAAGTCGCCACTTATGATTAAGCCATGACAGTTATTCGATCCACTGTGCTTATTTCAACAGCACTCTTGAAATTGATCTGCAAGTATGAACAGTCTAAAATAAACAACTTCTCTACTCCAGAGGAACACAGGCATTGGCAGGTCTTGTTGAGAAACTCTGTTGATGTCCTGGTTCTTAGTCTAGTTGCTTAAGTAAATTCTCCCTCAGGCAAAATAAGCAACAACAAGTAAAGACTATGATGTCTAGAATGGCCACTTGAATTGTCTTCTGCTTGGGCAAATTCCCAGAGAAACCAGGTTGAAAGGACACTCTATTGCATTCTTTGCTAAATTACTAGCTGATGGTTGCAGAACCGGAGATGTAATACTCTTCTCTTTTGCTTTGCAGGGTATCTTCCCAGCCGGCTATGTTCACTTGAAGAAGGCAGTGGTCTCGAACAGGGGGTAAGAATCTTCATACTGATTTATGTCAAGCTGTTCACTCACAACAAAGTGGTAAAACGAGGAAAGAAAGACAAAAATTAGATGAAAATTAGAAAATTAGATGTGCAAAGGACGTCAAAAGAAATTCTGATTGTTTTTCAACAAAACCCGTTTTATTCTTTCAGAAGATACACGAGTCACATGGACTACTTTTATGTTCTTTTTGAAGACTGAAAGTGAATCAATGTCCAATGCCATTTTATTGAAAAAATGGACTGTGATATTCATTAAAACATCTCATTTTGTGCTTTGCAGAAGAACGAATGGGAGTAAATTATGACAAAATTTTCAGTTTTGGATTAACTTTTCCTTTCATGAGTAGAGTCTAAATTACCCTGCAGTGCCCCCTGGAGTGAGTTATTTTTGTACGTGACTGTACAGCCAGTAGATTGGGAGAGTATTTTTTTTATTTTATTTTTATTTTATAAAAGATTTTTTTTTCTTGTAATTAAAAGATAAAAACATTGTATATAACATATTAAACATGTGAACAAATGGTTTATGTCTGAGGTACTGCATTTCTTTTCTCTCTCGTTTATATATAGCTATAAAAACAAATTAACAAATAATATCAGCATGTCTTTGTGTCTGACTATCTTTGACAGTCAGACATTGTGTGTGTGTGTGTGTGTGTGTGTGTGTGTGTGTGTTTGGGCAGCTTTGGGTGGTTTGAGGAATTTGTTTTAGGTTACTAACTGGTAATTACAAGAGTATTATTCTATACATGTGGTTTATGAGGACATTTCTAGTGTCCCCATTATTCAAATCACTTAAAAAACCTACTAAACTATATATTTTATGCATACATTTTTTTTGTGAGGGTTAGGGAGTAGAATCTATAGTTTGTACAGTAAAAATCATTATGTCTATGGAGTGTCCTATTAAGGATAGCCGTACCAACATGTTTATGTGTGTGTGTGTGTGTGTGTGTGTGACAAGCACTAAAGTAAACAGACATGACTGTGTGCGTCCGATAATCACGCTCAGCATGTGTTCACTGTGAGTATACAAGTTTTAAACTGTTATCGTGGTACTTTTATGATGTTGCTGCTTGAATGTTTGATTTGCTGTTTGTGTGAATGAAAACTGCATCTGCACCTAAGTAGACGTGGATGCGTGCATGGGAAGATTGCGTTTAGATATGATGGCTGTGCATATACAAGCTGTGAACTGATATCGTGGTACTTTGGTGACAATTTGGCTGTTTGTTGCATACATTTTTTTTATCATGTGCTTGAAAAGACTCTTTGAGTAGCTGTTTGTTTGACTAATGACAGCCGCTACTAATGCAAACAATGGCAGCACGTGTTGAAAGAAGATTTGTGTTTGATTTATTGACTGCGTGTAATAGCTGTAAACTTTTAATCATGGTACTTTATGTGATGAGTTGAATGTATGTATATAAAATGTAATTATTTTGTGGTTTAAAAGATTGTATGAGTAACTGTTTGAGCGAATATAAATTACAGGCGCTTGACCAGTGTAGCCTGTGCTGGCGTGAAAGCCGATTTGAATCTGGCAGCTTGTAACGTAACTGGCTGTTGCAGAAACACATATGTGTAATGCTACTCTGCGGGGCCCAGTTATTAACCGTCATCATCTGTCAATGTTTTTTTATTATGAATACAATAACAGCGTTGTACAGAGTTCAATGGAATGAGCTTTCAGATTGATTCACTGGTATGAATCTGATTCAACAATTAAGTGACACACGTAATGGTACTATATAAAAGACATAACATCCTTTTCTGTGAGTACATGCATGTGTGACAGAGTGGGGAAACAGTGAGCAAGACAGGGAAAAAATAAAAAATAAAAACCAGGCTGACTTCCTCTGGGAACTCCCTTCCAAGAACATTTGAGAGACATGAACATCAGGGAGCCCACAGCTTCTTCTGTTTGTTTAAGCTTTTGATGTTTTCCAACTTTTTCACAGGTGTTTGCGCATGAAGCTGTGTGTACAACTTCACAGTCTTTCCACAACAGACACAGACTTGTGCATAAACACTTATTTATTGTGTGCATGCAGCATAGTAGAGAACCCAAGGTACACTTGAAGCTTTCAATAAATAGTCTGTCAAATATACTTATATTGTACATCTGGAGATGTACGTAAATAAATAAATATCTTCTATTTATTTTATCTTCTAATTATATTCATTAGACTTCCATATGCAAATGACCTATGTTATGATTGGCTACCATTTTTTCAGATGAAATGAGTAAGAATGCCCCGCTGGAATAGGTGAGGATCAAGGGGTCATGGTTTAGCTAGTTAGTATTATCAAATTAGACCCTGCTGGTATATTTCGTAACTACAAGAATCTGCAGCCAAAAGCTTCTTCCGTTGTGACGCCCATTGATGGAATAATTTTCTTTTGCACGTGACATATATATCATAAAAATTTAATTAATGATTTTTCTGTCAATTATTTGCCAGTCATCAATTTTGGAGGGCTCTCAAATTTGTGAAATGGACTTGCTACTGTCCCATTGAGATGAATGGGAATACTAACGGATAAGTATATTACTGCTTTCTCCAGACATATCCTTGGTATCGATGTGTAAACAGGGGCAGTCATATGTTAACTTGCTCATGGTTGTAATATTGCGACTATGGCCATTTCTAAACGACATGTTTTTGTCACTCATTATTAATAAATAAGCTAGGCGAACCGGTGAGGGAGCTTTGCATTGTCAATGTCCATAACATTTCCGAAGATTGAATTATAATGCCTCATTGGAATGACACAATGTAGTTGGCTTTTCAGAGGTAACTTTGGACACATGTGATGACAAAGCAGAACAAAGAGATCAATCTATTTTCACAGAGCATCAGTGAAGGACACAAGAAGGACACATGAGGGCTGATGAATGGACAGGAAGCGCTAAAGAGACGGCAGGAAGATGAAGCAGGAAAAAAACTTTAATTAGATGGTTTGCAGATGATAGCGCTGTGTCCACTTTTATTTTAAATGCCCCATGAAATGGTTTGAGGAATGAAACTTTGTTTCCTGTGTTCACATTTTCCCTATTGAGAAAGGAAGATGAGGTGGAGTATATTGAATACCCTTGATTTGCTACTTGCTATTGCTAGTTAGTGACATATTCTAGAGAGCATTTTATTGGACAAAAATTTGAACAAATTGATGTCTTGAATATTTTTGTTAAATTGTTCCAGAAGTATAAGATTGTAAACATGCATATAGGTAATTTTATCAACTGTTAGGAGTACACTAGCATGCTAGTTCCTCAATGCTAATAGACATGGACTAAAAACCTAAAAACTTATGTTTTCAATTTAATTTCAGTTTAATGGAGTTGTGCTTGTTGTAAGGCGTTTAAATGCTGTTTTAATTGGTACTCAAGGGAACCAATTGATGGGTGATTGATTTAGTCTAATTAATGTCAAACTTGGAGTTATGTTGTAGTACTTAGCATTCATGCTAGCTGGAGCTGTGACTCTTTGATTTCTACTCTATTTTATGAGTTTTCAGAGTTTCAAATACATTTTCTTCATTAGTAATAGTGATTTTACAAAAATAATTTACCCTTTAAGATCTGAATGTGTTTTTTTGTAAGATTACCTTCTTCAAAAATTAAAGGCTTATAAGTAAATTTTTGGGCATCAAAGGTATTAAAGAAAAGTTTATATCTTATAATATAGATTATGTTAAATTATAAGACTCTCAGCCTAAGAAACTGCAGAAAAAAAACAAGACCAAAATTAACTTTTTGTTTTATTTTTATTTTTCTAATTTGACATTATATCTCAGGGTGTAAATAAAGTTGCTCTTATAAACTTGTTCCCAATCATGTCACCTGTAATTGAGAAAAAATAAACAAAAAAATAATTGTGTTGATACAACAAAGCAATCAAAAGTTAAAGTATATATATAAAATAAAGTATTATGTAAACAAATATAAATCTAAAAAGGTCTCCAAGTGTTCAAAAGACTCTCCAAACAAATAAAACATAATATTTATACATAAGAACTAATAACACATGCAAATACAGAAATGAGCAAATTTACATGCTTTATGTTATACTAATTCTGCTTAATAAGCCGACAACACGTGCGATCATGAAAATATGCTATAAACTATGTTCCTTTATCGGCGTAAAGGCCATAAGCGTTTTTTAATAGCTGGATTGATTTCGCGTGCCATGTAAACACCTTACCTACTTGTCCTTGTTCCTTTATGTTTGCTCTGTGTGTGTTCCCCCTGGTTATTGTGTCTTACGTTGGCATGTCCCCTGTTTTGTGATGCATAATTGCAATTAACATAATTAAAGGCTCATCCAATGTGTGCATGTGTTGTGTGTATGCCTCTTCAGGGTTTGATGTCAAAAGCAGAGAGTAATGTGATTATTTCAAATCTCGTGTAAACATAGCTTTCTTGCTTTAACAGATTTTTATAAATAAGCTGATTTTTGGGAGTAATCAACATACTGGTGTGCATGTAAACATGCTATTGACTAATGGTATGCTCTCTCTCCAAAGCATGTAGGCATTAGTAACAATATCTAATTCAGTTCCATTCTATGTCCTTTGAGCCATCATTGAGTCTGTGTCATGTACTTGGCGCCATCTCCTGATGGCCGTATATAATTAGAGTGAACGATCCTCTCTGCCCATATTTGGATGACTTCCACCTCTGATTGCAGCAATCTGAATCCAAATACAATTGGTTTAGCTTTCCTTGACACTGGACAACATACTACATAAATTCCGATGAAGTCATCTGATCCAGGAAAACTAGCGTGTTTTTTTATTCAGATAACACATTATGTGCTGTGTGCACATTGTGCTTTGTGTGGGTTATCTGATGATCAGTGCATCCGATTACTTTGTGTGTGGGTTCACTTTAATGGCAATCCCCTCCAAAAAGTAATGGTATGTGAGATTTTATGTTCTGTTTATTTTTCTTGAAGTTATAAGCGAATGCGAGGCTAATAAGCAACACCTGTTTACATGTAACATGTTCTATATGTCAAAGGCTTATACTTATCAATTACTTGCTATATTTTTTTTATGTGAGTACAACAAATAGGCTGGTAGTATTCTACTTTTTGAGGGCTTTCCAATGACATATGACACGTCTATTTGATCAGTTTGAAGTTTCACCGATTACAATAATATGTACAGTGCAAAATTATTAATAAATTATTAAAATGGAACACTTCTGATTTGTGTTCAATCTTAGCCGATCCGTGTTTAAAGGGTTCAGGTAGCAATTAAACTTAAATTTGACCTGGACCCTGTGAGTAGGCTACACAATTGACACCCTGGGTAAGACCATCTTTTTTTTTTACATGGTACCATGGTAATACCATATTATTATCCTAAGTTCCTTATACATTCCATTAAATATAACCATTAACGTTATTACCATATCACATATCACTGTTCCACTGTACCACCTTTTAAAAAAGTTTAGGTTCTTATGGCGAGCAATCGCACTAACCTGTGGTTTCTCTTCCTGTACAGCCAATATGAGACTGTGGTCCCCCTGGAAGACCCTATCGTGACAGAGGTCACCTCTACACTTCAAGAGTGGTCTGTTCTGTGGAAGCAGTTGTATGTGGTAAGTACCATCAAGTACTTTCACTTCATATTGACTGAATTGCTTGGTGATAACACTTGAGAGACTGGATTATAGTGCTTTCAAAGCATTTACTGAACTGTATTGAAATGTCTGAGCTGGATTTTGGAGAAAGAAGTAGGATAGGGATATCTGTTTACTAAGCAAATGTTGTGCATTCTATACAGACATTTCATAAATATGTAGTTTTAAAGCTGATGTAACTTTATCAATGTTAAAATTCTTTCTCGTATACCAACTCAATATGCAGAGCCCACTATAAGTAAGCTATTTGTTAGTTGATTCCATCTAAAAGTGTAACAATGTGGCTCTGTGGCATTAATGGAAGACTGTGAGAGTTTTCAGGAATATGTTTGAAAAGGGATTGTTTTTTTTTAGTGGTGCAGAAATTACTTCAGCTTTAAAGGTGATGTATGTATGTAAAGGCAGATCTGAAGCGCCAAATGTCATCTGATGGCCTCAGAGAATTAAACCGATTGAAATACAGATACAATACTATTTTGTCACAGAAGGTGGCGTTTTGGGCTATTCAGGGCAAGCCAGTCATATTTTGAGTCAGGGGACTACTAACTACTATCTAGTAGCTAGATATATAAAGCAGAGAGAGTCTTTTTCTACCATTCCCTCAGTAAAATCTGCTGGTGATTAAATATTTACCTCAGCCGTTGATATTAATAATACCTTTAAAGAGTTCTATCTTGATCTTTATAGTTCCACGTCTTAATCTACTGATGAGGATATTAGATACGTTGTGGAGCCATTAGAACCTAAATTGACGACTGTGCAAATAAAATTCTCTTGAATTTGAGATAAGTTTGGAAGAGCTTGAAGAGGTAATTAAGGCCCTGCGGCCTTCCAGCCGGGTGCCTTCCAGTGGCCCGAACAGGGCATTAAATATTTGGGTATTTTTTTATTCCCAGCAAATTTGTCTGATTTAGTTTGAGTTAATTTTGACCCTTTAATAAAAAGGTTTTCGAGTGATGTGAGTAGGTGGACTTGATTGGGAAGGTTAGTGTTATTAAAATGAACTTTATTCCAAAATTCAACTACCTGCTACAGTCTCTCCCTGTAGATGTCCCTCTCTCTTATTTCAAGCAAATTGATAGCATAGTGAAGTCCTTCATTTGGAATGGTAAGCATCCCAGACTACATTTCAACATATTACAAAGGCCGATTGACAAAAGTGGGCTAGGCCTACCCAAGATTTTGTTTGTATTATTATGCGTTCGGATTCAGGCATTTGGCTCATTGGTCGCTTTCACCTGAAAGAGCCCCTCCCTGGTTTTCTTTTGAACAGGAAGTCCTTGCCCCTATTTCGCTATTGCAAAGCCTTTCTATCAAACTAACCGGAGAAGTTAAATCACACCCCGTTATTTCACATTTGCACGTGATTTGGACAAGAGTGGCCAGAGTAATTAATTCGGACATTTATTTACAGTAAATGTTGCGTCAAGCATATGGCTGAACTCCAAATTATGTATCAACCAGTCCCCTTTCTGTTGGTCAAAGTGGATCGTGAGGGGGGTTACTACACTTGATGACCTGTATGAGATTGGAGTGTTGAGATCTTTTGAGAATTTGGGTCATCATTTTGGGATTCCCAGATCTCAGTTTTATAGGTATTTATAGCTGCGCCACCTGTTCTGTACTGTTTTTGGGAGTAGCACCCCCCACCCCTCCCCTCCCCTCCCCAAAGTGGCAGATGCTTTGGGAGAGGTGATTACTGCTTTTGGAAAAGGTCATGAGGCATCAGTGTAATAGTGAGGTTAAATGTTAAATGTGATTCAGTGTATATATGTTGTGTTTTTTCTTGCTTTTCACTCCATAAAATGCAAAAGAGAAGCTTTTGTGAACGTTGTTGTCTTAGATTAATCAGCTTGAATATCAAAGGCCACTTTTAAGTCACCTAAGCAAAGGCAGATAAAGATCATTTGAATAATTATTAGGCAGAATGGGCTTTGTGGAGACTTGAATGCAGAGAGACTACTAGATCTGACAGAGCGCTTTATGTAAGCCTGTACCGAGGATTACCAAGCATTAGTGTAAGACATGACATTGTAACTCTGTCTCTCTTTCTCTCTGTCTAGCTTTCTCTCTTACTGTGGCATCTCTTGGCATTTCAGACATGATGAAACCGCCTTTTAACAATGTTGATTTATATTGTCATTGTTTACTGCCATTTTGACTGCTTTGTGCCAATAACAGTCCAAAGATGACACATCGATTTCTGTTTTTGGAAACATGATGGAGGACATGCCTGTTCAATCATTGTTCATATGTTAAAACTTAGAAACATGACTTCTTTAGACAGTCTGCCAACACCCAATACAACAGGGAATGGAGTATATTTTTCAAATTTCCTGTCAGGGTTATTTTTACACTGCTAAATGGATCCTGAAACACCTTTTTGTTCTCAGTTATTACCGGTTCAGTGACATGAAAGCTAATAATTAGACTTCAAGATTCTGACAGCACTCGTAATACAACAACAAAAAAACGCTAATTTGGTGGCCAGTGTAATCAAGGATGACTAATTCAAACTGATTTGGGTTGCATAACAAGGTGAACACAGAATGTTACGAGGCTGCATCTTGGCAAATAGCGAAGATTCATGCTCTTCGGCTCCAGTTACAGAAACGTGAGCAAGATGAATGGCCAGTGACGTTGAAACTATTTGCTGTAATGGCTTGTTACAACAATTAGGATCTCAAATGTATCTGGGAATCCAACCAAAGCTGCCAGTCTTATCAGAAGCTAATTTGGGTGATTGTATTTAACTAATAAATGAACAGTGTTTTGTTAATTTGCTGTTTGATAATTTGGCTGCGATTTGTCCGGCCATCCGCCAGATGCCATCTTCACATTGGCATGGATGGAGTTAGAAGAATTTTCTGTAAACAATTTCCGGAGCAGCATTATTTTATTTTGTTTATTTAAAAAAAATGTTATAGAAATTAATAAAAATATTTTATTTTTATTTTATTTTTTTATATTTATATTTTATTTTAACATTTAAAATACTTTATTAATATTTTAATACATATTTTATAAACAATTTTAATGTATTATTTTTATTTTATTAATTTTATTTTAAATATTATTTTATATTATTTTTATATGATATATGTACATAATATATATATATATATATATATATATATATATATATATATATATATATATATACACACACACACACACACACACACACACACACACACACACACACACACAGTTGAAGTCAGAAGTTTACATACACTTAGGTTGAAGTCGTTAAAACTCATTTTTTTAACCACTCCACAGATTTAATATTAGCAAGTTTTATTAGTTTTGGCAAGCCATTTAGGACATCTACTTTGTGCAAGACATGAGTCATTTTTCCAACAATTGTTTACAGACAGATTGTTTCTCTTTTAATTGACTATATCACAATTCCACTGGTTCAGAAGTTTACATACACATTAATTGTGCCTTTTAAGCAGCTTGGAAAATTCCAGAAAATGATGTCAAGCCTTTAGGCAATTAGTCAATTAGCTTCTGATAGGCTAATTGGAGTCAATTGGAGGTGTACCTGTGGATGTATTTTAAGGCCTACCTTCAAACTCAGTGACTATTTGCTTAACAACATGGGAAAATCAAAAGATATCAGCCAAGGTGTCCAAATTTATTTATTTTTGCACCTCCACAAGTCTGGTTCATCCTTGGGAGCAATTTTCAAATGCCTGAAGGTACTACATTCATCTGTACAAACAATAGTGCACAAGTATAAACACCATGGGACCCGTAGCCATCATACCTCTTAGGAAGGAGACACATTCTGTCTCCTAGATATTAATGTAGTTTGGTGCCAAGAGTGCAAATCAATCCCAGAACAACAGCCAAGGACCTGGTGAAGATGCTGGAGGAAACAGGTAGACAAGTATCTATATCCACAGTAAAACAAGTTCTATATCATCATAACCTGAAAGACTGCTCAGCAAGGACGAAACCACATCTCCAAAACCATCTTAAAAAAGCGAGACTACAGTTTGCAAGTGCACGTGGGGACAAAAATCTTACATTTTGGAGAATGTACTCTGGTCTGATGAAACAAAAAGTTTGCCTATAAAGACCATCGTTATGTTTGGAGGACAAAGGGTGAGGCTTGCAAGCTGAAGAACACCATCCCAACAGTGAAGCATGGGGGTGGCAGCATTATGTTGTGGGGCTGCTTTGCTGCAGGAGGGACTGGCGCACTTCACAAAATAGATGGCATCATGAGGAAGGACAATTATGTGGATATATTGAAGCAATTTGTGGGCAGAACTGAAAAAAGAGTATGTGAGCAAAGAGGCCTACAAACCTGACTCAGTTACACCAGTTCTGTCTGGAGGAATGGGCCAAAATTCCAGCAACTTATTGTGACAAGATTGTGGAAGGTTATCCAAAAGTGTATGTAAACTTCTGACCCATTGGGAATGTGAGTAAAGTAATAAAAGCGGAAATATATAATTCTCTCTACTATTATTCTGACATTTCACATTCTTAAAGTAAAGTAGTGATCCTAACTGACCAAAGACAGGGAATGTTTTCTACGATTTAATGTCAGGACTTGTGAAAGTAGAAAACTCAGTCAGAATCACTGAATCCAGTCATAAAAATGGCTTTAGCTATTAAAATGCAGAATGCCTCGGAATTTGACGCAGAGCTAGTTAACAGGTATATAAGTGCTGTTAAAGATGCTTTAAAATTGTATCTGGACATGCTAACTGCAAATGATAGTTTGGCTTGCTGTTGTTATTCCAAGAGTTATAATGGACTCAGAATCCTTCTATGTTTTAAACTCTTTTCCAGTCTGAATTTGATGTGGCATATGTTGAGTTTATACTTCATATTGACTGACAGGTTTCCCCACCGGCAACCGGTAACACAGGGTCATGAGACGGTCACATGAAGATTTGTGATTGATCCACACTCATGGCTGTATCGATGAATGTATGGCTTTGGGATGAGGCTCCCTGGGTAATGAAGAATGACAGCACAGCTACGGCTTTTGATATCATTACATAAAACTTCAAAGTAGGTCTATCACAATCCACAATTTCAGTAGTCAATACCATCCTAGACAGCAGCAGGCATATTAGGCTGCATTTAGCTACACTGCAAGGCTTAATGCACAGATGCATTTTACATTCACTTGAGACAAACCTACTGTGACATTACATTCATTTACATTAATACCTCAGACAGACACTTCCACAGCCATGAGCACTTTTTACAGAACACACAAACATATACAGTGCTTTTAAAAGCAGCCGCTTGTCAGTCAGACCGAATTGAATTGAGTGTATTCGGTACTACTGATACTCTAAAAAAAGAAAAGTGAACGTTTTTGCTTTCTTCAAAGCCAGTTATCTTATCAAAGCACAAAAAAACTAGCTTTAATAAAGCTTATGGTACACACAACTGTGGCGCAAATATGTGCATATTTTATGTGTTTTAAGGCTAAGTCACGCGTATATTTGCTAATCCATCTTGAAGCTCTGAGATAAAATGACCAGCTTCATTATGCAAATTAAAATCCACTCTAAATTATTCAATTATAAATTATTATCTTATGGTAAGTATATTATGATGTTTCTTTTTACATTCCTAAACATGAGCTAGAATGGCCAGACTCAGCCACAACACTAAAACCACCTAATATTGTGTAGGTCCCACTCATGCCACCAAAAAAACACCAACCTGCATCTCAGTATAGTTGCTATTCTTCTCACCTCATTTGTACAGAGTGGTTATCTGAGTTATCGTAGACTTTGTCAGTTCTGTCCAGTCCAGCCATTCTCTGTTGACCTCTCTCATCAACAAAGCATTTCCGTCCACAGAACTGCCGCTCACTGGATGTTTTTTGTTATTGGCACCATTCTGAGTGAACTCTAGAAGACTGTTGTGTCTGAAAATCCCAAGAGATCAGCAGTTACAGAAATACTCAAACCAGCCTTTCTGGTATATATATATATATATATATATATATTAGTGCTTGTTATCACAGATGTTCCCCTGTGAGAACCTCTTGATAATGGAACAAATTGAGAGGGAGAGAGTGATGTGATATAGAGGTTCTGTTCATGGGTACCTAATTGAGTGGAAATAATGCAGTGTCACGGTAATTTACTTCCATGTCAGTGGCTTGCATGTACATTTCCACAAGAATGTATATTGCTGAAATGGAAATGTATTCCTCTTTTAATATTCTTTGCAAGTAAAGTAATTTACTATAATAAAAAAATTAAATAATAATAACAATAATACAGATATATTGGCAATACGCAATGAGAGGCTATGTTACAATTATTTGACCACTTAGGGGTGTTGTTTAGAAAGAAACAAAGTTAAATGTGGTAATGCTTGGCACTGAGTGTCTTATTGCTGTAATAATATGGAGGCAAAAGAAATAGGATAATAGACAGAATTGTTTAATAAATATGTATTCATTAAATTACTTACAGCAGCATACATACAGAGGAGAGGAAAAATATGTGAACCCTTTGGAATTACCTGCATTTATGTATAGATTTGTCTTAAAAACTAGTTTGATCATCATCTAAGTTACAATAATCAACAAGCACAATATGTTTTAACTAATAACACACATATTATTGTACTGTTCTTGTACATATTGAATACATTGTTCAAACATTCACAGTGTAGATAGGAAAAAGTATGTGAACCCCTAGACTAATGACGTCAACAAAAGGTAATTCGAGTTAAGTGTTGGCAAACCAGGCATCCAATTAATGCAACTAAATTTGGAGGTGTGGGTTAGAGCTACTTTGACTTATAAAAAGCACTCAAACATTTAGAGTGTTTTATTCACAAGAAGCATCTGCTGGTGTGGATCATGCCTTGCAACAAAGAGATTTTAGAAGACCTACGATCAAGAGTTGTCTTGCAGAAAGCTGGAAAGGCTTAAGAGTTACATACCCATTGTGATCACAAATTGACCCCGACCGTACCCTTTTTTGCTGACAGTGTTTATTGGTTTGCTGTATCAGCAGTATTGTACTTTATTTCGATTTTTTTGTGTTTTACATGTTTTTTATTTTTAATCTACTTCATTCATGATTACCTGATTCCTCAGCCACACTTGTGTTTTACTGGTGATTAGCATCTGTTTCCAGGGTTAGACAAAGGGGACTGACCACTTTGACGTTAATTAAGGCTTGTCCTCACTAAACTACACTGTCCATGATTCTCTGTGGATGATCAGTTTATGCTAGCATCAGTCTGCTTGGAGGCATCATCGTTCAAAATGTTGTTTTGTTGCTAAAGAATAAACCATTGGTCACCCTGTCATCTTTATGGTAAATGATGTTTACTCGTTCAGAAGGATGCATCTGCCAGTGTCCTTCAAGAGTAATATACTATAGAACTGTAAGCGATGATCAAGATTTGCTGTTCTGGACAGCTACGAATGTCTTGATTTGTTTTTAGAAAATCTGGAAGTTCCTTTTATAAAAGTATGTTAGTGATGCACCCATGTGTATATTGCACACAACTTTCATTCACCTGAAAATGTTTTATTACATTTTTTTTTACATCAGGACCCGTTTGGCACAACCCCCATCTGCGATGTTGCCTGCAGGGCGACCTAACAAAGATATAGGAGCACATGTATAAAAGCTTTTTTTTTTACTTTCATGCATCAGAGTGATGAAACCTAGTGCCACACTGTCACTTCATCCTCGTTAACTGTCACTCTTGTATCCCATGGTTGTCACGCTAGAAAACCTTTTCATCCCCCCACCTTCTGACTAGCCGTGGTCCCTTTACGAACAGCCCAAGTTTCAGTCATGAAGGATTTTAAGTGGATCAAATGACCTGTCCACATCAGACCTGGTTTATTCTGGCAGTTATAAAGCTTCAGCCAGCATGAAAATATTTGTTTGTAAAACAAAAATGTTTGTGAAACAAAAACATATGTTTGTGAAATGAAAAACTTGTTTGTATAACAAAAAAACGTAAATATTTGTTTGCGAAATGAAAACATTTGGGGGAACAAAAAACATGTTTGTGAAACTGAAAGACTTTCTGAAATGAAAACATTTATTTCAAACAAAAACTTTTATCAAACAAAAAAGTTTGTTTGCGAAGCAAGCATTTGCAAAACGAAAGCGTTTGTGAAACAAGCATTTCTACATGCATCAGAGAGAATGACTGTGGAAGAATAGTCATGTCTTGATTGGTCCTCTGTGTTAGCCATGTGGCTGTTGTAATATACATCATATCATGGAAGTAAAACGGGTTGAGAATTCAATTTTATTTTGGTTTAAAGCTCACCAAAGACACTAAGCGAGTTTGTTCAATTGCTTGCTCGCCTCTGTTTGTCATTAGATGGGTGCATATTTGCATTTGCTTTTTAATGTGATAAAATTCTGGAGTATTTTATCATGCTATGCTTACTAATCCTAGCTTTATGTGAGAAGATTTGTACTTTTACTCTCCAACACTGTTATTTTACATCGGCATATGTTGAACTGTACATTTACTGGATGTGACTTGTACAGATGCTGAGGAGTCATGACCCTAGGAAGGCAAAATGTGTTGGTGAGACAGCCTGAGGCAGACCAAAGTGCCAAGTTGCAGCGTGTTTAACCAGAATTTTCATGATGACTCGTTGTGACTTCAGTGCTATGTTTTCAGTAGAGAGGGAGGTGTTCTCTAGGGCAGTGTTTCCCAACCACTGTGACACGGCACACTATTGTCAGGTGTGCCATGGAAAATGATCAAATTTCACAAAATAAATAAATGCATGAAAAGAAAAACAATTTCAGGGATCCAAACTCCTCACCTTTCTGAGAAATTCGCCATTTTGAAACCATAATTGGTCACGTTTGTGATTGTGAAGAGCAATGATTAATGTGCCAAAGTGACTGATATTTATACGTGTTAAGGGTCTTTCCCGTGACTGCAGAATACATTGAAGTCTATGAAGAGACTTTACACCAAAGTGTTTTTCACACACACGTTTTTACTTCACCAATAATGTATTTGAGAGTACTAAGTAAAAAGAAATATTTAAAAACGGTCCAAATTTGCGAAGAGACATTGAATGCCTCATGATTTTACCTTATTGTTTACGAATATCAGAGACTCCAGTTATTGAACTAATTTAAATTCACCAAGAAAATGCTTCGACCGAAACATAAATGAGTCCTTTTATTACATTCTGCTATCAAAGCAACAGCAAGCTTTTTTCTCTCTTCCAAATACATGTTTTCAAAGTTTATTGTGCACACCTCCAGCTTTTGTACGTGGCAATCTTGTAAAATCGTGTGGAGGGCAATGTGGCGCTTGACGCTGGCTTTGAACGGAGTGTTGATGCCTCGACTCAACTCATGTGAAATGCACTAACAATGATGAAAGAACATTATTGAAACTCTAAATTATTATTATTTGTCTATTGTGGTCTTTTCTGATAAAAGTCATGCTCAAAATAGGCAAAATTTAAATAGGCTACAGTAGGAAAATGATACAATAGATCTGCATTGTTCTTTTAATGCTTCAACTAGGGGTGTGACGATACACTTAGCTCAAGAGACGAGACGATACACGATACTGGGTTCACGAGAACGAGACGATATTTTAACTATATATATATATATTACTGGTCTATTATTCGACTTAGGGATGAGCGATACCACAATTTTATTTTCGATCTGATACCAAGTACTTTTAGGCCAGTATTTTTATGAATTCTTTGGATAAAATTAGTAACTTAAATTATTACTTACATTTTTACATATATTTATAGGCTTCAGCAGAAAATGTTGGTGTTCGCGTGATATGAGCGTGAAGTGATCATCTGTGTTCCACAACTGATTTTGGGTTTCGGGTTTTATCCTGTGTTATCCTGTGTGTGTTTCTATGGAGAGAGCATCAAAGAAACACTCACTCCGCGAGACAGCTTTTCATCTCAACGAGAAATATCGTCACGTTGTAATATCGAGAGATCTCGTGGCACATGATCTCATCACACCCCTAGCTTCAACACTATAAAGTATCTTGGTAGATTTCGGTCATGAAGGACTCAAAATGATTCACTGACTCACTCATGGCACATAAGATGCTCATTTGTCACCACCTAGTGACATTTCCAGAAGGGGTCACTGAAATAATCAGTCAATAAAATTGAAAACATTTTTTGAAATAGAAGCAAGCCTCACCAAAATACTCTTTATTTTGCAGCTAATTCTGAACAATTGTAAAGTTGAATAATCTTGAATCACTAAAATAGCTGGAATTGGTGCTTTTAGCATGTTCTTTAAAAAAAAATCGTGGACCAGTGATTGTCTTACCTTTTTCGCCCCTCATGAGTTTGCGTCACTGTAATTTGTTGTTTTCTTCATTACCCATTTAGCGCTCTTGCCACGTGTGACCTCACACAGCGTAACCACCCTATGTGACATGTTTTTTTGTTTTTTTTTGCATATCCGAATTTCAAACATTAGAAGTAAACATGCTACTAAGATGGACAGAAAACATGGACAAGTTCATGAAAAGAAAAATAAAGACGATGGTCAGCCTATGTGGGATAATGGCGTGTCTTGGAATTCTTTTGTCATAAAAAGTGTGCCGTGGCAGAAAAAAGGTTGGGAAACACTGCTCTAAGGGTCAGTGTGTCTGTGAATGTGTCGGTGTGTTAAAGACTACTCACATCACATTACTGTCCCAGCTAATCTTTTCGAGGAGGTCATCCATCACCCAGGGTCTTTTCTACTCTATACCAGCTTTCAGCTCTAATTTAAAGGTGCACTGTGTTCAACTTTCATTGGCTTTCCTAAAGAAATACTTTGAAGAATAATACTTTGAAAAATGATGTACTCTTCCATGAGATGAGTTCACTTAAGGGCTCTAAAATATCCTCAGTGCAAAACACACACACAAGTATGAACTGGTGAGATTTTAACGCAACACTTTTTTTTTTTTACATTTGTCATATAAAAACAATAAATCAGCAGCAATGCTAAACATATACATTCAGAAATGAAGGTTTGAGATGATAACACACTCACAATGCAGAACACACACACACTCAGAACCAGGGCATCAATAAGTGGAGCTATACATCCATCTTTTGGACATTGTTGGCATTACAAGTCATCTGTTGTTTTCTATCTGACACACACACACACACACTCTCTCTCTCTCTCTCTCTCTCTCTCTCTCTCTCTCTCTCTCTCTCTCTCTCTCTCTCTCTCTCTCTCTCACTCACTCACACGTTTGAAACTGCAAAATCTTTACTCTTTGAACTGATTATTCTATTTAATACTCTAATTGAATTTTCATAATTTTACAGTTCATTTCTGTTTCTTGATTTATTGATTTTCTCTGTTTTTTCGTTGTCTTGACATTGCTATGCATTTAATTTGAGTATTAAATTGTTTTGTTTGAAATAAATTATTGGGAGAAAAAAGATTTTTCTGTGTCTTTTTGTAACACCATGGTCAGGTTTGATGACAAGCATAATGAAATAAACTGATAAACAAACTGACACTTCAAATACATTTTACGTAAATGTGACGAAATATATAATAATGTTACTGACATGGCATGGTTTTCAGGTCATGTTATTTATATTTTGCTCACCAGATGGCAGAAATCTGCCTCCAATTTATGTCACATTCTCAAATTTTCATGTTTCAACTTATAGAGGTGTAGGTTCTGAATTATAATTATTTATTTATTTATTTATTTTTAGAAATGTGCTTATATATGTAAATGGTAAAATTATGAAAATTACATGTAAATAAGATAAAAATGTAAAAATAAAATCATAAAAATAATTTTAGTGTTTTTCAGGGAAGAAAAAAATCGTTCATTATCATCGGAAAAAAAAGTATTACACATCTAAACCTTCCGGTCAAAAATGACTGCGAATACCAATGGATCATGCCATTTTTTTAATACCATAGGTATTAAACGTATTTCCAGACCCAAACCCTAACCCTAAACCTTACCATTAGTGGAGTAAAAATGTAATTGTAGAGCAAAAATGCAACCTCTGAATCACACTCATCGTTGTGAACGTGAATACTTCCTAGTTTCCTTAAGACCAGAACCTGCGTCTAGGAGGTTGTTTTGCGTAATGTGCTATTGTTAGCACTAGTAGGAAATATTTTCACATTTGAATTGATGCAGAAATGTCTAATGTGGAAGGCTGCTTGTCAGTAGTTCTGCAGAATGTGGTCGATTTCAGGGTACATGTGCATTCGGAAGCATTGTGTCGATTTACTGTCTAAAACAATATCAAGTTATGCTGGAAGTCTCTGGTCATTAATGCCCTTCTTCCATACTAACACCTATATCTGCACGACAGCAGAGCCGTAATGTCAGTGAACTGTGTGGGCTACAACATAGCATCTGACTAACCTGCCAAATTGCTGTTACTAAGGCAACACCCTCTCCAATGGCAGCCGTTGCAGAGGTAAGGGGGCGACATGTGTATGCTCGGCAGCCAGACCCCTGTCCAGATCAGCCTGTGAAATGTCTCTTTGCTTCAGATGTTAGGTAACACAACAGAGTCAAACACACAAGGACGTCAGTGTGCCAGACCCTTGTGAACTGAGTGTCCTATTCCAAAAGCACCGGAGTGTTTCTTTGATGCTCTCTCTATAGACACACACACCGGATAACACAGGATAAAAGACACTTACATTACACTGCAAAAACTGTTTTCTTTTTCAGTATTTTGGCTTGTTTTTCACGGAAAATACCTAAAAATTCTTAAAACAAGTTAAATTCATCTGAGGCTATGTACACATTAATCTGGATGCATTTGAAAACACTGTTTTCATTTTCGAAACACTCTACGTCCATACTGCTGTTTTCAAGAGTTTTCCAAAAGTTGCTAGTCCACATTGAAACATATGAAAACCCCTTGATGCGCATGCAAAAAATATTGTTCCATGTACGGTCTGAAATGTCTAGGTTACTGTTGTAACCTCTGTTCCCTGATGGAGGGAATGAGACGTTGTGTCGAAGAAGCTAGGTCACTCTTGAGAGCCTAGTGTGGCTTCTTCGACACAACGTCGAAGTGAGCAACAGACAGGGAACACAATTGTCTTTGTGCTCTGTCACCAGACAGGAATTCTGAGTCAACTTCCTGTTTGAAGTAATGCATTATGACGTTTGTACAAAGTAACATTTATCTTTAACAACGCTATCAAAGTGGATATCAGGCACAACAACGGCGCTACATCATTGGCCGCCATCTTGATTGTTTTCAGTTGAATGATTACATGGCTGTGTCACAGGACAAATACATCATAGTTTTCAGATATCTCAATTTTCCCAGTCCACACGCAAAGATGGCGTTTTCAAATGTATCCTCTTTGGGAGAGTGATTCCAAAAAGATCAATATTCGCTGTCTCATTTTAAATGAAAACGCTTTAGTGTGGACGTGGCCTGAGATGCAAACCTGCAAAAGATATTTAAAAGAGCATACTTTTATTCTGAATTTTATATAATGAAATTAATGCAAGAGATATGAAATTTGCTAACATAAACATTCTCTACATAACAGAAAAACATTTACATATGAAACATGACATACTTTCTCTTTGTGGTTACTTCACTACACATTACAATTTTAATATACATTATTATACATTGTATATGTGTGCACAAGGTCAGAATAATGCATTCTATGATTCTAACCACAGTTAAGGATCATGTGATGCATGCTAGAATATAAAACTTGGTTATGTTCATTGTGAAGTGAAAAGTCAGATTTGAGTGAGTCCAGCAACTGTGTCAAAGTTAATAGATCCTTTTTTTAGCTTCTGTTGGCAGAATAACAATCAGAGAGGATGTCTCATGATACCTCTTAGTTTAATGTTAAGCATGTAAATTGGTTATGAAACAGAACAAATATGTTGTAGTGTTGGAATTATGTGTTGTCCGTTGCAATTAAGGGGGTTTCTTGAGGGAGTCTGCTTTATATCTGTGTCTTGGTAATGAGTTTTTAGCACATGATGATTATAATGACCATCACCGCTGCCTTTTAGCAGATAGCGAGATGGCCATATCAGTAACGTGATGACCATTAACATGAGGTTTTGTGGTCTTAACACAGGAACTAGAAGGGGATGTAAAAGAAGGTGTTGTGCTATCCCGGGCAATGTTCTCAAGACGGTTAAGGTTAGGCACATGTGCATTTCATCTTATATTGTTTCAGACTTTAGGGTGCCATCTTGGCAGAGTCTTTAAATGCATTGCCCTCCAGGAATTCCAGTGTGGACTGTGGGCCTCTGTGTCTAAGTTTTTATAACTTGGAATAAAATATCAGTGTAAATCCTGGATTCAAGTAATTCTGAGTTTAAATTGTTCATTCTTCTGTTAACACCCGTTTCCTCCACAAAACAACAAATGTTGACGGAGTATAACGTCTCACAGGAGCTTTCAAACTTTTGCAACAATAAATGTTCTCCATCTGCCACTATAGTGCTGCATAACCTCTGGGACTTCAAATGGGTTCTTGCCCACAAGTCACTAAAGATGCATCCTCGAAACTCGGCCTGATCAAGAACACATCTTGGTAATTTTATGCATTCTCAGTACTTAGTGTTCTTGAGTATTGGATTTGAACTTTGGCAGTGGATGATGACCTTGAATGAGTCAGAATTATTTAATCCCTTATGTACTGAGGGTCTTTTTTTCCCATTTTAGTGCCATGAAAAAAAACGAGGGTCAAGTGTTTGGAATCAATTTAAAGACACATTTTCAAATGTTTTAATGATATAGATTATAATAAATGCTGAGACTCAGCCTCAGAAACTGCTTTTTCTGACATTATGTACCTCAAAGTGTAAATGAGGTGGTTTCGAAAAACAGTTTTTGTTTTGCTGAACACAGTAAATCTTTGTGTTTATAAGGCAATGCAATCAAAAGTTATAGAACAAAAATAATTTATCTTAGTGTTCAGAAATGTCTCCCAAGTGTCCAAAAGCCTCTCCAAACAAATAAAACATAACAATTGTACATAAGAACGTATTACTCATGCAAAAAACTAAGACTGAATGTTTGCTTTGCATTCAGACATGATTTATTAATGCGATTTCACAGAAAGTTTGAATTTCATTCTGTGCCATTTGAGTCATCATTTAGTCTGTGTCATGTACTTGGCACCATCTCCTGTTCATATGAAACATGTATGTCAAAGACATATACTTTGCTATTACTCACTATATTTGTGTCTGTGGGTAAAACAAATAGGCTGGGCAAACAAACAGGCTGGTTGTATTCTTCTCTTTGAGTGCTTTTTAACAGCATATGACACATGGCTATTGTAATATATTGGTAATATTTCTACAGATTACAATAGTATATACAGTCCAAAGGTTTTAATCAGTTATCAAAACGGAACACTTCTGATTTGTCTGCAAATATCAAAGCACTTGTTCAGTCATAATGCCTACATTCATTTTCAAGTACAGCTTCTAAGCTTTAAACTGTACTTTTTTGTCAGTCAAGACTGTAGTTATTAATATTTTGATAATTATTCAAATATCAAATTTGATAATTATTATGGGAGAGCAGATTGCATTTTAAAGCGTTAAATAAATCAAATTAAAACTATTTTTTTAATCTTATTTTAGCCAGGAAATGTTTTTTTTGAGTTGTCAGACAGAAAATCTGATGGTGTTGACAGCATCAGCAATCTGACAGCTCATAGTGATGACATAATAATCAAATTTATGGCAACCAATAGGACTTACTTTTAATGAAAATTATGTAAATAATCTTAATCTTTAAAATTTTTCTACAATTTGTCTGACAAGGTTTTGACAAAGAAAATATAAGTATAGAAATCCATAAAAATGGAGAGACTTTTTAAATTTGTGTTCACCAGATATAGTGCTCAAAATTATTGCTGAAGATATGCCTTCTAACAATTTTCCATACGTTTTCTCCACTGTACCTACAGTCAGTAATATGTAAACCACAACATTTGATGATAATACAGTAAGTACTACTTGTTTGCTAATGCATATATTTTTGTTGTGGAGCATCAGAAATTCCCCTGCATCGTCCTGCGGTTCTTTTAAAGGTTGCTAAGCAACTAGTTGTGCAGTTGCAAGCGTTATCAATCACTGATGAGCAAGATGAGAGAAGAGGAGATGACCTGATGGATAGCCTGAATGTGTATATGATTGTGTGGGGGGAAAAGGCAAGAAAGGAAAATAATAGGGAATTTCATACTTGATAACTGTAAAGACGATCATGTTCATGGGCAAGGAAGAGGCGAGAAACCGGCTTGTCAACATAAATAATAATTTAATGAAGAACTTAAAACAAACACATAGGACAACAGACATGTCTGCTGATTAAGCTCTCTCTCCTGATCGCCGTGATGGCTCAATTAGCCTGATACGGGACCGGGCGTCCGTAATCACGCGCCGGTCCCGCCCTCCACCGTGCCACATTCCTCCCCCGTTCTCTCAGGCTGGGGACCCCCGGCCTGACGTACATCCCCGGGGGGGGGGGGGGGCGCCTCCCGCGCGGTCTGCCGGCGGGTCATCCCCATCAGCCTGGACGAGGGAGGGGGCAAGGGGAGGGATACAATTAAAAATAGGGGGGGGGAGGGTTCCTGCACTGGGCAGTACCTCCCCTCCCACAAACACCATAATTTAAAAAAGAGGGAAAAGGCCAACGCAGAGCGGTATCGAGAGAGAGAGGAGAGAGAGATTAAAGGAAAGAAAGAAAAAAAAATGTACTCGCCGGTTCTCTGATACGCCGTAGCTCGTTCCTCAGCCACTTCTCCACCCTCTACAGGACAACAGCCGCGCCTCTCCGGGCAGATCGGAGGCAGTCCTCAGCCCCTGGCGGACGGAACGCCCCGCCGCGTTCCCGGGGTGTCGAAGGGGCCTCCCCCCGCCCCTGGCAGCGGTTCTCCCGCTCCAGGCGGTCGGCGGCGAGCCCCTCCCCGCACGCGGTCGGCAGTCTCCAACCCCGCCGCGTTCCAGCAGCTACTAGGGGACTCCCCCGCCCCTGGCAGCGGCCCTAACTGCTCCAGGCGGTCGGCCAGGAGCCCCTCCTCCCCTCGCGGTCGGCGGCCGTTCCTCCGCGTCCAGGTGGCTGGGCTCCTCCGTCTCCCGGCAGATGGCCGCGGCTGCTCCATTGAGAAGTGGCGAGAACTCCGCTACGGCGTATCCCTCTTCCTTCCCGGGCTTTCGGCACCAATGTAAAGAAGTTCATGCTTACGGGCAAGGAAGAGGCGAGAAACCGGCTTGTCAACATAAATAATAATTTAATGAAGAACTCAAAACAAACACATAGGACAGCAGACATGTCTGCTGATTAAGCTCTCTCTCCCGATCGCCGTCTGCGAGTGGCCTTTATCCCTCTTGACGGCTCAATTAGCCTGATACGGGACCGGGCGTGCGTAATCACGCGCCGGTCCCGCCCTCCACCGTGCCACAATAACCAAAAACAATTCTCAAAGATAATCATTCATTTCTGTATTTTTGATCTGAGCCACACACAAATATTAAAATAAAAGGTTGAATTATCATTATGGTGGATTTAGGAATATCCATGTTTATGTTATGCTGACACCTAGCAGCGTTTATGCAGGATCACGTAAAAACAGAAGTTCTGTGTTATGCCTGTTTCACATCATACGTTGAAGCAGCGTGTATTCGATAGTTCAGTGATCACTCGGCTTTGCTCAATCACCCTTTATAGTATAGTCAGAAAGGAGAAATTATGTACAGCCATTGAATAGCGATATCTCTTTGTTTAAACGCCAGACAAAAATTTTAAGCATTGAATACTTAATTCATATCAAATCAACAAATGTTTTGTTTGAAAAGTGTGCTTGTTCTGCCTTTCTTTAAATTAATTGCCATTCGGTGGCAAGAAAAAACTGTCTGTAAATTAAGACAATTAAGTACAGTTGCTACTCTCCCTAGAAGTGGCCGTCCAGCCAAGATGACTCTAAGGGCACACTACAGAATACTCAAAGAAGTAAAAAGAACCCTAGAGTGACAGCTAAAGACTTGAGGGAATCATTGAAACAGATAAACATTGTTGTTCATGATTCTACTATATATATATATATATATATATATATATATATATATATATATATATATATATATATATATATATAAAACATTAAACAAGTATGGTATCCATGACAGGACACCACGAAGGATACCGTTGCTTTCCAAAAAAAACATTGCTCGCACCAGACGTTTGCCAAAGACCACTTTGACAATCCACAATACTACTGGGAAAATGATTTGTAGATTGCTGAAACTGAGGTTGAATTGTTTGGTAAGAACACATAGCAATATGTACGGCGTAAAAAGGGCACCGCATACCAACATTAAAATATCATCCCTACGGTGAAGTACAGTGAAGGGAACATCATGATATGGGGGCTGCTTTGTTGCTTCAGTGCCTGGACTGCTCGCCATCATCGAGAGAAAAAATGATTCCCAAGTTTATCAAGATAACCTACAGTAAAATATCAGGGTGGCTGTATGCCAGCTGAAGCTCAGTAGAAGTTGGATGTTGCAGCAGGACAATGACGCAAATCATCGAAGTTAATCCACTACAGTATGGCTTTAAAAACTATAGGAGTGGCCCAGTCAGAGCCCAGACCTTAACCCAATAAAGATGTTATGGAATGACCTCAAGAGAGCCGCTCATACCAGACATCCAAAGAATATGGCTGAGCTGAAGCAGTTCTCTTTGGAAGAATGGTCCAGAATTCCTTCTGAACATTGTGCAGGCAGGTCTACTGGAAATGCTTGGTTGAGGTTATTGCTGCTAAAGGAGAATTGAAGAGTTCCAAGGGTTCGCTTACTTTTTCCACAACACTGTGAATGTTTGTTTGTGTTCAATAAAGACATGAACTATTAGAACTGTGTGCTGTTAGCTTATGCACATTGTGTTTGTCTATATATGTGACTTTAATGAAGATGAGATCACAATTTATGACCAGTTAATGCAGAAAACCAGCTAATTCCAAAGGGCTCACATAATTTTTAGGATGACTTAATGTAAGTGTCCACTGTAAATCAGATCCAAGGTGGTTTGGTGTCAGGTAATGTTGCTGCCTTGCACATTCTGTTCAAAAGCCGTTGAGTACGAAATTTCAAATGACTAATTGGAAAACTAATAAAATATCTGCATTAACAGACCCAAGAGCATTTTCAGTAGTATGCTCTTTTCTCCTTGCTGTTAACTAATGAGTCATGCAGATGACCCAGTAAGCACATGCATGCTGCCGAGACGTCTGGCACAAAGCAATTAATTTGGAATGCATAATATCTATTTTAAGCATCATAGTTGTGTTCAAACATCTGATAAACATCATAAAATTACTGTCACATACATTCTTAATGTGGATGCATTACGATGGTGGACTGGTCAACTAGTCATACAACAACAGAGTGGTCAATTAGTAAAAAAATATTTTAACATATTTTAGTGGTGCTGCTTTAATTAGCATGCTGGCTTTAGCTGTTAGACAGCTAGCACAGTAATACCCTCTTGGAGATGTTGCGTATTTAAATTCAACCACATTAAACACCGTTGCTCAGAACTGATTGCAGAATTCAAAAATTTCATCAGATCTAAAATAGGTTCTTTTAAATAGCTTCAGTGTAGTTAGCTGCTTTTTGTTAGTAGCTTGTAGAGTAGCTAACTATTTAGCTTGACTGTAGTTTAATTACTTACATTTATGAGTAGCTTGTAAAATGGCAAACTTCAGTTTTAATGTAGCTTTTCCAACACTGGCACTCTGTCTTGCTGTTTTTGTTCACACGGATGCATTTTCCCTAAGAAATGCTTCCAATTGGGCTTCTTAAAACAGAAAAGCTGCTTTTCCACTATTGGGCCAGTGGAAGCCCAATAGCCTCAGACCTCGAGCCGCAAGACCAAAATCAATCCGCGTTCCCAGTACCGGGCCAATAACTCAGGAGCTTTGCCCATAACACGCCCTTAATATGCCGCTGTGGTGCCAATGTCACATGCCCCGCCCATTTCACAAGCAAGAGGGAAGCTCAAGCTGAGGTGTTATGTTATCTAGTTATCTAGAATATCGAGTTTATATCGAATGTAATCACCAAAATACGATAGTGTTGACAACTCAACAACTGTAACAGCCATGGTGTCCCGAGTGATCTCTCCACTAACAGTGAGACGATCACCTATCACACCGTGTATGAAAGTTCACCGAACCATGGAAAGTAATTTCTTTGGGCACTGCTTTGTCTATTGTGCATTTTAATTGATTTCTACTGTGCCCGCATTGTTTTGTTTAAAGTATTTCCTACACCTGTACTGTTGTGTGCTGGATACACAATCTGGGAAGTTCTTTAAAACTCCGACTTTGACATTGAACCCATCTCAATCCTCCATTGGCCTTGTTTTCCGATGCCTGTATCAAACTGTAATGGGCAACATAGCTCTTATGATGGGAAAAACCAGATATGCTTGAGGTCAGTATTAGGCAAATTCCTGTTCTTGGTCTGTTTAGATGTCCTTGGTCCATGTTGCATTCATATATCAATTGAACCACACCAGAGTTTATTTGGAAGCGGACCGAGACCCACTATTCAGGCAGTCTCTGTCCGCTTGCTTGGTGTGCACAAAGGTTTAGGTGACAGCGTTCACACTTGTTCAAATGAACCACATTAACAGAGCAATCGCACCAGAGTTCGTTATAATCTAACCAAACCTGCCAAGCGTGAACACACCCTAAGTCCTCGTGGTGGCGTAATGACTCGCCTCAACCGGGTGGTGGAGGATGAATTTCAGTTGCCTCCACTTCTGAGACCATCAATCTGCGCATCTTATCATGTGTCTTGTTGAGCGGTTTACCGTGGAGATCTAGCGTGTGTGGAGGCTTCACGCTATTCTCCATGGCATCCACGCACATCTCACCACACGCCCCACTGAGAGCGAGAACCATATTATAGTGACCACGAGGAGGTTAACCCAACGTGACTCTACCCACCCTATTGGTTGCTTAGGAAGCCTGACTGTAGTCACTCAGAATTATATGGTGCATTAAGCACTGCTGCAGGTTGTATAAAACAATCTCCCCTTGAGAATGTTAATTTTTAGAGGCAAGAGATCTAATTCATTTTATGTTGCATAGTAGCATTTCAAAAAGCTACTATGACCAATAATGTTAGAGCGGCGGCAGCAGTAAGAATGCCCTATAGTGACATAGATCGCAGAGTCTAGTGATATCAAGTGACAATGCCGCTGGTGGTGTGAACAGGTTTGAGTGGTTCCCGGTATTGTATCTGCTTACAGGAATCTGAGGGACTTTGTTTTATCACTTGTTTACAGTTCAATGATGGGTTTACGTGTGGCGTGCCGGAACACGGTGTGTAATTCTGTAAAGGTGTGTCTCTATGGGTTCCATACTCTGCTGAGAGACCCAATGCAGAGAAGATGATTCACTCAGAGTGAGTCACTTGGCCAGAACATTCTGATGAATTCCAGCATAAAGGAGCAGCATGCCCAACAGGTTTACCATGGATCTGGGATTGACAGTCTCTGAGACAAAGAGAGAATGGAGGAGTGCTGAATGTGGAGCCATTTTTAGATGTATTTTTAACAGTCACATCTCATTCCATAACTGATAGATAAGCAAGCCATTTCACCCCCTCAATAGGACCCGTGATTCATATAGATGTTATTCTTCGTTAAAGCTTTTTAAAAAGATTTTGCTATTGCATTTAAGTAATGGTGGGAATTATGAGCATAATCTTATATCATGGTATGATATTTTTAAATCAGGGCAACTGATTTTTTTGCTGGAAATTCAATAAAAAAAATGGTTTATGTCTTACATAATGTATTATGTTTTACTTCAGGTCTATTTTTTTCAAAACCACAGCAATTATAGAACATTGATTATTTAATTTAGTATATAATTGCTTAATTCATAATAATTAATGTAAAAATTGTATTTACTTTATAATTTAGTATACATTTAGCATATATAATTTCTAAAAAAATTATATGAAGTAGAAGTCATTTATTTATAAATGCATTTAAGTAATTAAAAAAGAATGTAAGTGATATAGTTATTTTTTCTGGAACTATACAGTAGTACATTTACTATATAATTCAAAGTATAGGGCCTGGGTAGCTCAGCTAGTAAAGATGATGACTACCACCCCTGGAGTCACAAGTTTGAATCCAGGGCGTGCTGAGTGGAGTCACGTGGGGTAACCTCCTCGCGGTCGCTATAATGGTGTTCTTGCTCTCGGTGGGGAGCGTGGTGAGTTGTGCATGGATGCCGCAGCGAATAGCGTGAAGCCTCCACTCACGCTATTTCCCCATGTTAACGTGCTCAACAAGCCACATGATAAGATGCGCGGATTGACATTCTCAGATGTGGAGGCAACTGAGATTCGTCCTCCGCCACCCGGACTAAGTCACGTCACTACACCACCACCAGGATTAAAGAGCATTGTAATTGGCCATTCCAAATTGTGGAGAGAAAAAAATAAATCTATATTGTATAAGATTGTTTTCTCTTTTTATTCGGAAGTTGATGGACACAAATCAAAAGATAATAAGTATGGCAATAGTGTAAAAACAGCTTCACACTATGTAACTCAAAACAGTCAATGTTTAACTATGTTAAACAAAAGACACAAAACATTAAGACTAATATATATATATATATATAAATAATGTGCAAGTTGCTTCATTATAATGAACATAATGGTACTATATTTCATGGCAATATAATTATTCTGATTATTATTAATAATAAATGTAACTATTTACTGAACATTGGTGTCTTTTATTGAAATGCTGTTGCCGTTTATATACAGTAAAAGCAACAAGTCACTCGAGTCCATGCAATACACTGTAAAATCACTGTAACGCTTGGCCTTTCGTTGTTTATTTCAGTTTTTTACTCAGAAATACATTTCAGAAGTAAAATGGGTTGAGAATGCCATTGATGTTGACATTAAAAACAAAAACTTCTGTACTTTTTACACAGATGTACAAATACCACCAATAATGTATTGCTGTTGATTCCTCCCCTACTGTGTTATTATCTAAACAGGACCATTTGGCTTTTGAATTTTATTTTATTGGAGCTGTTTTAGTCCAACCATGCTGTGCCCTGAATGTGCTATCATATTTTGCCAAGTCTATATTTTTCTCTTTGGGACTGTCAGTCATTATATATATATATAAAAATAAAAAATATTCTTTATTTATTATTTTTTTCTGGAATGCATCAAAACAATATTCTCAAGACCAGCATGCAGAGTCTGATGATGTCATTTGTTCTCTGCTTGACATGTTCTAATGTGACTAGTGCAAATGTCACCATGTTCTGGAAATATCAGTTACAGATAGATTCTCACAAGCCAATTGAGTGAGCTTTATAATTTCATTTTATTTTTGTAGTTGGGAACAATATGTGTGACTGGTATCTCATACATTATTTGTCCATTGTTCTTTATTTGTTCGTTGATATAACAAGTAGCACCTATTATATTGTCACGTATTTGAAACAACTGCCAGTTAGGCACAGTGAATGAATTAGATTAGGGGTACTTGAGTTTGGACCGAGTCACAAGTCCAATTTTGATGGACTCAGATTCTCAGAATTTGTCCAACATTCCCAAAATTCAACCGTGCACAATAAAATATTAGGATATTTTGGGCAGTGTTTGTTTATAATTTAATTATAGACTATAAAATAAATGTATTCCTCAATGACAGAGTTTGTGTATGAAGCTAAACATGTTACTAGATGAATTTAGTTGGTATTGACGTTTTTTATTGAAACAATTTATTTTATTTTTATTGTAAACCACCAGGTAACTTATGCACGTCTTTTTTTTAGCCTACATCTCTGACACTTTTGAAAGATAATTCTGTTATATATATATGACTCAAAATTATTATTATCCATGTGTAAAGCAGTTCAATGGTTGACGATATAAATAATATTTTAATGAAAAACTTAAACAAAAGACACAAACAAACATGACGATCAGCTGACCGTAAAACGATCTCTCTTTCCTCGCACCACCTTCGCAGTCAGCCTTTATCCCTCACGGAGGCTTGGGGGGGGGTACTTCCTGTAGCAGTGTAGTACCCCCCCAAAATAACACTGTAAAGTTAAAAGTAAAAGAGAGAGAAAAGACCAACGCGGAGCAGCAGAGAGAGAGAGAGAGGAGAAAAAAAAACCTTACTCGCCAGTTCTCTGATACGCCGTAGCTTGGTCCTCAGCCACTCCTGCACCCTCTAATGGACGACAGCCACGCCTCCCCAGGCGGATCGGAGGCAGTCCTCCATCCCCTGGTGGACGGAATGCAACGGCACATTCTCGGGGGAAAAAAAGGGTCTCCCCTGCCACTGGCAGAGGTTCTCCCACTCCAGGCGGTCGGCAGTGATCCCCGCTCGCGGTTGGTTGTCTCAGACCCCACCACGATTTAGCGGCTGGTAGGGGATCCTCTGCCCCTGGCAGTGGCCCTGACCTTCTCTCCCCGCGGCTGCTCCTTTGGGGTGGATGGTAGTGGCGAGAACTCTACTACGGCGTATCCCTCCTCCTTCCCGGGAGTTCGGCACCAGTGTAAAGCAGTTCAATGGAAAGGAGGAGGCAAGAACCGGCTTGACCATATACATAATTGTTTTAATATAAAACTGAACGAAAAGACTCAAACACACTTATCAGGCTTAATTAGCCTGATAAGGGACCGGGTGTGTATAATCACGACCCAGCCCCGCCCTCCGCCCTGTCACACCATGTGTCTGTGGTTAAAGAAGAGCTCTACAATTTTCTTTGGTTGGTATTTAAAGATTTCAGACTAATTCCAGACCTATGGGGATGCCGCTCAAGCTAATATCAATAATAATTTTTTATTTATTTATTTATCTTCTGCAGCAGCTGCTGCAAGACGCACATGGACTTATCATAGATTTAGGTGCACAAGCAGCACGCAGAACTGCCCTGCATTGTGCGGATTCCCGCAAATTAACTAGAAAATCATATCTGTGTTAAAAGGCCCTAATATTAGCAGTGCACTTTTCCAGTGTTTTTGGATGTAAATGGTAAATGGTCTGCACTTATATAGCACTTTTTTTAACCTTAGAGGATACCATAGCGATTTACACTGTGTCCCTATCACCCATTCACACACACTCATACACTAATGGATGTAAGGCGCTCACCTGTCATTGGGAGCAGCTTGGGTTTCAGTGTCTTGCCCAAGGACAGTTCGGCATGTGGAGTCATGTAGGCCGGAAATCGAACCGCCAACCCTGCGATTGGCAGCCGACCGCTCTACCACCTGAGCCTATACATCTCTAGTATAGACTATTACTACTTTAGATAGGGATAATTTTAAATAAAACTAAATTTAATTGAATTGACAAATTGAAAATTAAGTAGAAATAAAAACTAAATTCAAATTTTAAACATAATAATGTAATGGTTGTAATGACCAAAACAGCTTTCAGTTTCTTTGGTCTATGTTTGAGTGGAGGGGAAAAAGCAACAAATAATTGAAAATGTCAGCAGAACGCAATAAGAATTGTGTTAAGAGACAGTTTTGTCTTCATACACCTACAGCATATGCTTTCATTCTGAGACCACTTTGAAGTTTGTTCAGCAGGATGCTAATCATAATATATATATATATATATATATATATATATATATATATATATATATATATATATATATATATACAGTATATATATGTATGAAAGATAATAGATGTTTTTTATTTTACATTTACATTGACAAATGTAAATTTTTCTTAGTTGTGATGTTTAAAATAAGCTTAAATATTGATGTTGAGTTTACAGTTACAATTAAATTTAGATTCATGAACAGATTCATTCTGACTCGGCGTGTTATGGACTCGGTCTTGAGTCCGACTCAGCCCCTTTTAGACTTGGACTCAACCTGTCTCGATTGTTTAAAGACTCGAACTTGACACAGACTCGACTAAGATTAGAACCCAACACTATAATTAATGTAATTTAGCCTCATTTTACTTAGGTGCATTTAATTGGTCTAATGTTTTAGATAATGTGAAATGTTCACAGAGTGGTGCCAAAAGCAAGTTGTATTATTATTGTAAATGGCGTAATGCAGTCAACAGGAATGCATATTTAACTAAACCTACACCCTACCCCCAACCCTAAACCTAACCCACAGTGGAGACAACAATGAGTTTTTAGAGGCAAAAATTGCAAGCTTCTAATTTGGAGCTACACAATAATTTAACGTCTTACTGTTGCCTACTAAACAAGAAAGTTGCTGTGTAATAAAAAGTGTACTTTCTCATCCACAATATGGAACAGTTTCAGCATCAGTGCCACAGATTGACTAGTATTCCATAGCAATATGGCCGTACAGATGCCTCGCTCAGCTAGTGTGGCTTCTTGCAGATCTCTTGCTGTTTTCAAGGACACACACAATTTGTAATGCATATTCAAGAGTGAAAATATCTGATCTGATCTTACAATCTGATAAAAAATCAGTGAAATCCACAAATGAACAACCATGCACCTGGACAGATCTTTTATTTGATTGTTAGCTGTGAGCTGATTTGATGCCTTAGTGCCATGGTAACAGGCATAATCTGTGTGATTGTAGGTTGCATGTCTTTGTTTTGTTTAAACACTTTTCTAAGACACCACATTGCCCATTACTCTCAGTGGAATCAGAACGCTCTCGAAAAATTATTTTGTGATCACATTAGCTTCACCAGTGGTGTTTGCTAAGGCAGACATGACTGCTAATGCTCACACCTAATCCTATGCTTTAAAATTGAACATAATTTGTCTACCAATGTTTGTATTAGGGCCATGAATGCTACCTCAAATTTAGTTGATACTTGAAAATATGCATCCCATTACTTTTTTAATGATTGGACTCAATATTTTCCTCAGGCGATGATAAAACAAGCAAAAAAGAACTGGAGAACCCAGAGACTTAATTTTGACTGCATCACATGTATACTTCACAGAGAAGGCAATTCTAAACTGTGTCTGAAATTGTGTACTCTCAGTGTATGTACTGTATTGCATTTAATGAAGGATGCACTTCTCGGGAGGTAAAAAAGTTTGTCCTGTAGGTATACAGATGAATACATTCCCGGACATACTTTATCCAGACATTACTTGTGGGCATTTTGCTGTGAAACTAATATATATTATATATATGTCATTGGAAAAATAAATGTGATAATAAAATATTCTGGCTAAACAAGCACCATTTAAGCATAATGAGCAAATGTAATGGTCTATATACTGTATCACTTACAGTGTCCACTAGATGGAAACTACAGAATATAGCCAGAAATAGTAGGTCATCCGGGTATTTCTCACTTACTGTATTATTTATACTGAGTTTTTGGACATACTACTCCATCAACATACTATATAGAATGTAAGCATGCATATTCCGCTGCTGCTCTAGAATGCTCAGTGAACAATATATCCAATATGGTGGAAGAATAAAGAGAAATGTTGATTATAATATAGTTATATTTCATTCAGTACTGAACAGTGTTGAAATAAATATTTACACAATATTTATGTATGCTGTGTTTTTCTTATGCTTGCCAGAGTATCACATTGTTAGCTTAACAACATTTAATGTGAAACTCATTGAAATCAATCATGAGTTGCTTTAAAGCAAGTCAGGTCACCAGCCGGCCATGTTAGTAACACCTATGTGAAGTTATTTTCTATGGATACCAGTACAGCTCCTACAGTATCTATTTGAATGGGGAAAGCCTGAAATCTCCAAGATGGTTGGTCAAGTTTATGAGCAAATAACATAATTAGCTTAGCAACATGCTAATGTCAAACTTTATTAGAATCGTTGTGAGTCCATTTAAGGCAAGTCAGGTCATTCGGCAGCAATGTTCTTAATGCCTCTGGGAAGCTATTTTCTATGGATACAAGTACAGCTCCTACAGTATCTACTTGAATGGGGAAAGCCCAAAATCGCCAAGACGGTTGGTGCGAGCAAATAACATTGTTATTTTAGCAACATGCTAATGTCAAACTTTATTGGAATGAATCATGAGTCACTTAAATGCTAGTCAGGTCACTCGGCGGCCATGTTCGAAATGCCTCTGTGAAGCTATTTTCCACGAATACTAGTACAGCTCCTATCTACTTGAATGGGGAAAGCCCAAAATCTCCAAGACAGTTGGTCAAGATTATGAGCAAATATCATTGTTAGCTTAGCAAAGTGCTAATGTCAAACTTTATTGGAATCAGTCGTGAGTCTATTTAATTCTAGTCAGGTCACTCGGCAGCCATGCTCATAAAGCTTCCGGGAAGCTATTTTCTACTAGTACATATACTTGAATGGAGAAAGCTTGAAATCACCAAGACATTTGGTCAAGTTTATGAGCAAATAACATGTTAAAACTCATCAATAAGTCTAACAACAGACATGTCAAAAATTGTGCCTCTTTAGCTTAGTGTCATGCTAAAAAAGGCTGGTCCAGCTAATGCACATGCATGTTCTCAATGAAAACTAACAGGTAAAGTCAATAAGGTGATTGACTCTTGTAAGTGATTGCAGGACTTCCATTCCTGCAGCTGTCAAATTAAGTGTTAATATTTTCCCATTCCTACGAATACCATTGACCCGTCTCATCTTTATAATGTCTCTGGGATCACATCGAAATCTTACAAGCTACATAGAGCATTCCAAATCAGTTACTTATGAAGTTTAGTTAGGATCTTGCCTTAAAAGGCAGCTTTCCTGCCCCCAAAAAAGCAGCTCACTAGGTTTTGGAACAGAGCCATAGAATCGGTGGACTCTTGGTGGACCCGAAAATCACCCAGAGCACCTAAGTAACAACCTAGGAATGCCCTGGAAACCCCTACAACACTCTACCACTTTTGTGCAAACAAGCACAATCACAATTTCTTCTGAAACATCTAGTTTTTGGATATTACCATAATGCTGCTGCAGTGGGAAGAAGTAATGCTCCTCTATGGAATACCACTCATCTTTGGCTGTCAGCAGAAATCAGAGTATAAGGGAGGCTCGGCACAGTTGAGTAAACTGGCAGCGGTTTTCTCCAATGGCAAGCATCCCTAGCACCCCTTTGCATATCTTTGGAGACGGTGAGGGAGGGAGTGTGTTTGTGTGTGGGCTGCTGAGAGCTTCATGCAGCGTTAGTTAGGTAACTACAATACAATGAGAGAAAAAAAAATCAAGACTAGGAAAGAGGAGAGGGAAAATTAGTGTATGCGGTAGTCTAAAATAGATGTGTGTTAAAATAAAGAGAGGGAGATAGAGGTTGTGCATTTACTGGACGCTACAACAGCGCTGCTTGGGAAAGCATGCATTCCTGGCTGATGTGGGTGGCAACTTGTGTCTGCATGCGAGAGAGAGAGACAGCATGCGTGTTGGCGAGAGAGAGAGAGACCAGTTGCAGAGGATGAGGGATCGAGGTATTTGACAGCCTATGGTTTGCGTTCATGTCAGGCGAACTGCACATGTTTAGAGTCTTCGAGTGAGGGATACGGAGAGCATCCGTCTCAATCTGTAGCGGTAAGTAGCTGTGTTTCTAAGTTAACCCTTAAAAATTATGATTTGAGATTATACAGCATGTTGATGCTCATCGCAAAGCATGCTGGTCTGTAGATAATGGGTTTGCAGGTTGTTTTTTTGTTTTTTTCAGTTGCACTTCAAGGCCCTCAGGTTGTACCAAGGTTATGACCTTAGAGTGGATTAACGTTAGCACGTGATGCTATCAGAGGGTTGCTGTGGTAACAACCTCAAAGCGAGAAAGTGTTGGTCTTTTGCTGTTTGTTGTAATATCTTCTTTCCATGTTTATAATGCTCTTTCATTCAACTTTCATAAAAAAGAAAATTACAAAATTAAAAAAATTAAAAAGAAACGTTTCGCAAAACATGAATTTGTAGCTTTTGCTAAAACTGGATAAGAAGGCTGAGCAGTTCCGATTCAATTTTTTATTTTTATTTTTTTAACTATGTATAGCTTATTTTCTTATATTTTTTATTTCTTTTTAAGAGGTCATGCTAATCTTTGCTGTTCAAAGGGATAGTTCACCCAAAAATGAAACGCACATTTTCAAAGAAAAACCTGACCCCTCTTATTCATATAATGCAAATAAATGAGGAACAGGGGCTGTCAACCATGATGATGAATAAATGATAAACTTTTAATTTTGGGTGAACTATTCCTTTAAGAGCTGTTAGACGTTTACATTTATTCATTTAGCAGATGTGGTTATACAAGGCAACTAGTGGTTGCACCAGTTTGTGGTTCTTTCTTATATTTCGAAGATGCTATTAAGCAGAATATAGAGTTTCACTTTAAAGTGTTTTATAGCAAGCTGGATGTGGAAAGATGATTCATCTTTGTGACAGAGTTGACTACCTTTGGCTGAGCCACTTCAAAGCACTGATTCCACTTATGATACATTTTAACAGATTGGTTCATGTTTAAAGACACAACTTACTTATTCTTTTGAATTATCATTAAAAACCTTTCCCAGAAGTCCCTATGTTGCATTTTGCATTTCGTTTTTATCGCTGTTTATCACTGTTTTCCATTTGGCTATATACTGAAACACCATGCATCCGTGCAACCCATCACACGAAATTGTGCGGCATTGGTCACTGGTCAGGATTCTTAGTCCCATTTTGTTTTGTATAATTGTGAAGTTGCTGTTTATCACTGTTGTCCATTGTACTGTATGTACATATATGTTGCGTCAAATGCTGCCATATTTATTGTTTGAACATTATTCAATGTTTTTGAATTTTTCACAATTATATTAACCCCTCATTTTTGCCTGCCGCAATTTTTCGAACTCAAATTTTAAAGCTCACCATTCACACATACATAAAGAAATGTGTCTAATTGTTAAGAGAACCACCCAAACAATTAAAAAAGACTCCAATTATTCATAAATAATTTTGTATGTGTTTATAATTGAATGATAAACATATTTTTTTTCTTAACTTGTAAACGTGTAATATTGTTCACTCTACCTCACTTTGAAACATCAAATTTTATTCCTCTAGAGGAAGGAATAAACAACTGCAGGAAGCACTAGAATCACATTCCATCATAGTTCACAGATCTGAAAAGTAGATTGCACTGTAAAGTATTTTTTCCCCTCACAGATGTGCTCGTCCATAGACATCCAGTCTAATTTTCAGTTCAAGCACCACCCTCATTGTTTTATTGAATATCTCAGCCACTTAGTGCACTAGAAACTCAATCTAGGTGCCATTAGAAAGCTGAGATCCTCCCATTTGTGATGATATATAACATTTTATCATCAACAACCGAAAACATATTTTTTTCATGAAGTAGTGCCCCCCTTTGGACCCGCCAGTGGTTTAATTATTCAACAATATTGTTTACAGAATTGTTACAGTCTTACAGATTTATTCCTTAACACTATTCCTACTCATATTGTCGAGTGATTTACAAATGTTTGCAGTTTTTGGTTCAACTGAATCATTAAAAATAATCAGTTCAACAAAAAGATTGCTCATGAATCAGACATCAGTAGATATATCACTAACATCGCAAGAGGTCAAACAAGATCAACTGGACTGGATCTTTCACTGAGCCATTTCTCAGCATTGATCTGTCTTGCATTTTAGGGCATTGGTTCATTTGGATGGTTAATTTTAATGAACCTGTTCACAGATTATTTTGAGTTATCCCTTAAAGCTGAAGTATGTAAATTCTTCGACACTAGCGCCACTGAATGGAATTGCAAAACACCATTTTGAATCCGCCCTCTGCCTGCCATTGGTCAAACAAAGACATAATCCCACCCCCAAATCATGCAATTGGTTGAGTAATGTTGTTGGGGTGGGTCTAAACGGGTCGCTCTATACAAACTTATATGAATATTTATATCGCCATAGAGACACAGTGTTTACAGCTTTCAAGAACATTAACCTAGAAATGAACCACATTATTTTGAAGAATTGTCTTTTAATCTTTTATTTTAAAAAGAATAACTTGCTCTGCCTCTAAAACAGCTTTCCTTTTTGGCTGATGTCATGAAGCCCTCTTATTTTCCAACCCAATGGATCCAGTCAACTGGCTCCATTCTGGTAGAGAATGCCCACTTTTCACAGTCCAATCAATTTCCAATGGATAAAATCAAAACCTCATTAAAATATGCCATCTTAACTAACTAAGGTCAATTTGAGACATTTCAGTTTAACCAAGCTGCATAACTTTATCCTAAATGCCCACAATATTGTTTATCCCTCCTTTATGAACTGTCACCTTCACTGCCCTTAATTGACCCAGAACACAACACAAAAAATGGCTGCTACACAACTGCAAGTGAAGTGTGATCATGTACAATGACCAAAGGTCATGCCAGGTTACGAGAGGTTTCGGGGTAGTGTGCTAGCGAGTTAACACGTACACTAAGTCATGCACTGTCTGTCGCTCTCACACTCACTCAAATACCTATTAGCTTCACAACATGCTTTGATACATGGTGTTTTAGAGCTATTTAACAACATTTTACTGTTGCTTGGCTTAGTGATACGGCACAAATTCAGCAAACAGCTGTGCCAATTCTATGCACGGTATATCAAACAAAATAAGGTTTAATCACTAACCACTTGCAATCCAGTAACCAGGTGTGCTGGATAGTGGTAGTCCAAAAGCATGTCAGAATAAATCTTTAACTTATTACATTTGTAAGGATGTCCGTAAAATTTATCCATGCAGCAAGGGTTTTTGTGTAATGATAAATACTTTGGAATCAAGGTATGTCATTCCCTTACATCGTTTTTATTTTTTTTAATTTTTTTTTAACATACTGACGTGACTATGCTCTATGCTACTAAAAAGAATCTGGAATTTCAGCACTTGATGCACATCTTGTTGAGAGTTCTTTGTGTTTATTGGTTATCTTTGTCATGTGTTGGTGGCGTAGTGGGCTATATAACTGTTCATAACTGTTAATCAGAAGGTTGCTGGTTCGATCCCCACAGCCACCACCATTGTGTCCTTGAGCAAGACACTTAACTCCAGGTTGCTCCAGGGGGATTGTCCCTGTAATAAGGGCTCTGTAAGTCCTTTCGATGAAAGCGTCTGCCAAATGCATAAATGTAAATGTAAATTTAACCCTCATTTTTCCCATTGTCCATGGTCAGATATTCTGTAACATTGCTGCTGGCACTGGCAAAGACGATGACGAAGAAGTAAAGGACCCAAGTGCAAATTTATTCCAACAGTGTATCCAAAACCCTAAGTACAATCATAAATAAACATAAACATGAACTTGACATAACATAAACTTGGCTTGGCATAAACTTGAATACACAACCAAAGTTACGAACAATCAATACCTGACCATGGACAATGGAAAACATGAGGGATAAATACATGACATGGGAGAACACATGACAAAGATAACCAAGACAAAGAAATCTAACAAGATAACAAGACAATCAACCAATGAAAACAAGACACATGACAAGGGAACCACATGACATGAAACAGGAACTAGAAGTTCAAAATAAAAGACATGAAAAACATGAACCAACAAAATACACATGACAGTGCCCATATGTTCCTAGAAACAAGTGAGTAAAAGTTTGCAAATTAATAAGAGAAGAGGAAACCTTATAAAACTTTTAAAGGGTAAATTATTTACCACAATGTATTGCTATCTCTTTAATTTAGTGATAGATGATTGCAAAAGTAATCTAAAATTATTATTTTTTTAGAACTGACGTTTAACTTACTAAAGTTGTATTTCAAGGGAGTTGGTTCATTTTTCATTTAGTCGCCTTATTATATTGTGTTCATGTTATAGTGTAACCCTCAGCGTCCACTGACCTCCAACTCAAGTCATCAAGAGCAATATACCTTCACTGACATGTAAACATCAGCCTCCTCTGAAGATTTAGCCTCAAATAGAATCAAAGTATTTTGTTTGCATTATTTCTCAGGTTAAATGAGACATTATAGCTGTTAGCTCTCTAGAGATCAGCAAACTATCGCTTGTTCTATGACCTTTGACTGCCCAAGTTTGCACTGGATGTTGATTCATGATGTATAGTAAGATAAAAAAGGCTTGTTCTATGTTTATGTTGGTTTAGCAGGGGGACTAGCATGACCATGCTGCTAGAAAATCAGTTTGCTTGTTTTTTTAATGAGGTTTGTTACTACAGTTCTGAATGTACTGAGAGATGATGTGTTTGAATTGGCTGAGAGCTGGACACGGTGAGATATGATTTTGACACTGTATTATAGCACAGTTGATTTTTTTCTCTTTCTTTTTTTTTTATATAGCCGGTGAGTCATGCAGTTGTGGAAAGTGTGATAAATACATGCTCTTCACAGCTCAGAGCAACACGTGCTGCGGCTCATCTTCCCACACATGCACACACACACATACACACACATGATGGTGCAGCTATTCTTATGAAGACTCCATAGACATAATGATTTTTATACTGTACAAACTATAGATTCTATCCCCTAACATTCACAAAAACATTGTTCAGTATGTTTTTTAAGTGATTTGAATTATGTGGACACTATAAATGTCCTCATAAACCATATTTATAGCATAATACCCTTGTAATTACCAGTTTGTAATCTAAAAAAAACACCCAAACCTGCACACACACACACACACACACACACACACACACATACAAAACTCCCACGTTCTTCAGCTCTATTCCATAATGTACAGACCACAAATGTCGCTTTGCATATGAGCATTTATATATATATACTGTATATATAAAACCCTCACTGAGCACTTTATTAGGAATAACTGTACATCTACTTATTCATGCGATTATCAATGATCAAACCAATTGTGTGGCAGCAGTGCATAAAATCATGCAGATACAGGTCAGGAGCTTCAGTTCACATCAACCATCAGAATTGGGAGAAAATTTGGTCTCAGTGATTTGGACTATGGCATGATTGTTGGTGCCAGATGGTTTGAGTATTTCTGTAACTGTTGATTTCCTGGGATTATCACACACAACAGTCTAGAGCAGAGGTATTCAATTAAAGTTCTAAGATGTGTGGTCTCTAGATTTCCTTCCCAGCAAAGGTCCTGACAATAACTTACATGGTGTTAGTAGTCAGTATATCTATGAAATGACATAAGAAATGCTCAGTTAAAAAAAAAAAAAGGAGACCTAATTGTAAATTTCCAAGTCGGCAGTAATAGTACTTTGTAAATGAAGAAGAACAAACAAACCATCAAAGTCAAAACAGTATCTTTAAAACTAGGCAAGGATTAGGACATTGGGACTCCAGAGACAAAAACAAAATTAGTGGGGTTTGGGGGGATCTTCTACCAAAATATTCAAATATTTCAATGAGTTTATTAATCAAGAGCACTTTGTTATAAATATTAAAAGATAAAATCAACTGTTCATTTTTAAGCTGAATGACAACAGTCCAGTATTTGTGTTTGAATATTTTTAGATACTTAAAGGGTCATAGGAGGCCTTGTGACTTTTAAGGAAATATAATGTTTGAGGGTTCAGGAGTATCCCCTGAGAGACATTTGAAAATGTAAATGTCTGAATAGACCATTTTTAAATTTTCCTTACAATGAACATCTGTCAACAACAAACAATGTACAGCACAAGAGTGAAGCTTAAAAATACTGTTAGCTAAAGTTAGCCGACAAATGGTCTTAGCAAAATCAAAATTTTGGTTGTTTTTCCTTGCCATTTATGCGAGAGATGATCTTTGATTAATTTTCACAAAAACAAAAAAATCTGTTTGTGAAAGGCTCGAATTGTGCTGATAATAAAGCAAGTTTTAGACCCCCCCCAAAAAAGTTATAGTTTAAAGGGACTCTGGAAACACATTGACCTGTCATAAACCTGGTTTATCTGATCGGCGAATTCATTTCAGACATGAAGTTGAATTCACTTCGATTCATTCTCGTTTTCAGCAGTCTGTTTTACGAAAGATGCCAGTATCCATCTATATTGCTGCTCACTGTATTTCTCCGCTGTGGTCTACAGTCGTTAAAATAACCGCATCTGCTACTCTGCGCAAAGTGCATGAAAGGGTATAAATGAAGCGTGTCTGTAAAAGAAAAAAGTATTCGAGGATACAGCGCTGAAATATCAGTACTATCTGTGACCGAGTGCTCGCGATGTACACATCTCTGTTGTTTCGTCATGCTGAACATTTGAAGTATAGAAATGGTAACTCCGTACAATTGTAGTGAGCAGAATAGCATCTCAATAAGCACAACATCTGGAACCTTGAGGCAGATGGGCTACAACAGCAGAAGACCATGTCGAGCACTTTATTTGGACCATAGTGTTACTAAAAAAGTGTTCAGTGAGTACATGTATATATTCGATTATTTTTTTTAATCGCATTTAATTGCATATTTATTTTAGAGTTAATCGCAATTAATCACAGACAGTGCTGAAATTTGACACTTTATATACTTCTTCTCAAAATGCATATATTTCCATCCTTGGAAAGAAAACAAAAAACGTGTAACAATATAATGCTTTATTAACATTTTCCAAACAAAGCCTTCTGCAGTATAAAGATAGAAATGCTCTAAAATATAAGCAATTCAAATAAAATTAAATGTTTACCAAAGTCTAAGTGGGAGTTTGACTAATTTAAAGAACTTGTCCCCACATAAGTTGCATATTCATTGCAATGGGCATAAATCTCTTTTGTTTGTGTAATTCTATTATCTTTATTGTCTCTTTTGTTTGTGTTATCGCTTACAGTTTTTTTTTTTTTTTTTGCAAAATGCATTTATTTTGCTACGTTTACGCCTCATATCCAGACTGAAATGCAGTGGTTTTCCGTTTCAAAAACGAATACTTTGGACCAGTGACGTTAGTAAACTGAAAACGGATTAGTGTGGATGTATCTTTAGACAGTAGGAAAAACAATATAACACATTACTTCGATTTTTCTTTGGTTTAACTTCTTGTTATTGGTTTTTGTTACTGTTTGAGATTCTTTGCAAAAACACATCTAACAGTCACAAGGTTCCTCGATCAAATGCAGACCTTCTCAGATATGAATATGTCTGTTGATATTTAACTTCTCTCTTCTGAAATACCATCGTCTCTAGTTTCCCAATCACTGAAGAACTCATTAATCAACTTGAGTCTTCTATGTGATCCTGACAGATTGTGAACTGTTTGCGATCCATCTTTCATTTAGCACATGGGAGGCAAGTCTCTGCCTGTGGGGGTATGGAGGAGGCTCTCCATCAGAGCTTTTATTTCACTTAAAACCCAGAGAGGAAGACAGGTCTCTCGACAGCCAACTTAACTTAACAATAATAATTTGATTATACTGCAGAGGCTGGCGAATCACTTTTTGATTGGGTTAAACGGATTGCCATATATGTGTCTGCATGGATGAAGAGAGAGCGGCACATAAACCTGGAGGGAAGATGACCTTAGACAGTATACTAAAATCCACCGAAATAGCTCACATGGCAGCCACTGAGAATGTTAGCCAGAAACGGCTAATCAGGAATAAGCATTTCAAACATGTCATTTTGATCTAGGCTAACAAATTATGATGTCTTTGTGAATGAAATCCTTGGTAAATGCCCAGGAATGTGTGGAATGCTTATTTACTCAATTTATTTTTAGTTTGATAAAATCTAGTTGAATGGAATCATTTAAATCTCATAGATCAGACTGAATCGTATCATCTGGATTTAGACAACAGTTTAATAAATTGTTAGTCAGTGCTGACATGAGTCCATGGGCTGCAGATTACTTGAGTAGATTACATATGATTTACAAGGGTTGTTACAGATTCACCCCATTCACTGCCATTGTAAGTGCCTTACTGTAACCCTGATATGTTTTATATATATATATATATATATATATATATATATATATATATATATATATATATAAACGATGGACGATAAATGCTGTCAATTGAGGTTGAATTTAACCCAGAACATACTTTTCAAATGTAAGTCAATTTCAGCTGCTGTTTATGTAGTTTTTAATAATACATTTCCCTTTTCAGGATGAATTATCTATAAACATTTTAATTTCAACATATGTGCTATTTTCAGAAACAAGAGATCAATAATCATTGTTTGAAATGCAGCCTATAGATTGTATTTATTAGGGCTGTCAATCCCCCCAAAAAAATTTTGACAGAATTAATTACGAAAAGGTGAATCATATGAATCGAAATTCATCACCTACATCAATATTTGCTGAGAAAAGTCCTAAAAGATAATTATAATTGTTCCATGCACAGGCGCCAAACCCGTGGGTGCTCAGGCATTCAAGCACCCACGGTAATGGCCGAGCACCCACGGAAAAGCTGAACCACATCATCTTGTGTTGCTTTTGTGACTGTGGCACTTATGCTTCACTTTCACTACGAGAATCCTAGGCTGGGCTGTAGGCTCCTTCTCTAAGTCCAAAGTCCAGCACCCTATCAGCTTTAGTAGAAGTTAATAACATTAGAATAAGTATATAAATGGTAGGTGGGTCTGTTATACAAGCATTACAATGTATCATTTTTCATTGTTTTGACATAATAACATAGCAAGTTGTGAGTAATTGAGTGAAAAATAAGTCTTTATAAAGTCATAATCAGCCGTTGTACTCGTGATTTGTGTGAAAGCTAATAAAATGCACAGTTGTTCTAGTGTACATTTCACAAGAAAACTGCAGCACAAAAATGTTTTAGTACTTTTCATTCTATGAAACTAGGTTGAAATAGTTTTTTTTTTTCACAGATTCCTTGTAAAACAGTCTCAGCAGTCGTGAAGTTTCTTATCCAATCACAAATATTCTCAGAGGTTTAAATGTTATTGTAAAGACTATGCTTATACACCAGCTATACCAGTCCCAAACAAGCACAAACCATCTAAAGAAAATATGATGGTCCAAGTTCTCACCAAAACCTTCAGTTTTTTTTGTATCTCTTTGCTCATGCACACAATTTGCCAATCTTGGCCATTATGTTCTGTAGTGAAGAGGAAGTGGGCTTGGTGTGCTATAGAGATTCTTCTCCTAGAAACTCCACATTGAGACAAAGACAAGCAGGAAATAAATCAAGCTGGACTGTTGGTGACTGTCAGGGAGGAGTAATTATTGATGCCACTTTAAGTAGGGGTCAGCCTAAGTTTTGGGATCCAGGGACACATTCTTGTGTGGTAAAGTGCACCCCAGAGAAGCTAACTTTGTTTTAAAAAGCAGGGTCAAACTTTAAATATTGAGATGTTTTGTTATGGAGGGCATTGGAGACTCAGCATGTCGGTGCAACAATGCACAGATGCTGTCTACTTTCTCCCTGAGGGCCGATGATAGAGTCACTATCATCCATCACACACAAACTTAGAAGGGAAACCTTGCGGTTTGGGGCATGTGTTCAGATAATGCTTAGTGGATTAACCCATTTTTTAAAAAGAGCTCATTTGTTGCCTTGTATATGGTAATTCTGCCATGACTTGAAGGTAAGGTCTTTAGCAACACAAACAACCATGGTCATACAATTGTATGTACAATGTACCATGTTAATAACATGGCTATCTTTGAAGTACCATTAGAGAACCATGTAAATGCTATAGCAGATATAAACGGCAGACATCCAGTCCAATTATATGTATCAAAGTACAATGGTATTACCATCTGATTCCAGCACTGTACCACAGTAACACCACAGTACCTTTCCTGTAAGGAAAAGCAATTAGCTATATTTTTTAGCGGTTGATTTGTTTGTTTAGTTAGTATGTGATTTCATGATTAATATATATACTATACTTTGATTGTGTTGCACTAGCCCAGCCTTTGTTAATTTGGACTGTATGCTAGTGTACAGTGGTCTAGAGAGTCTAGAAACTTCTGTGAAATATTATATGGAATTTGCCTGGTTCCTATTTTATTAACATCAAGCTAAATTGGCCTTGGCATCACATGTCAGGAATTCATAGAATTACAGAGACTCAGGACCCAAAAACCAAAAAAAACAATGAAAACCAAAACTCCCACAATGGGGAATACAAACATAAACAACCAAAAGCAAATAATCCAGGGCTGGGGCAAAGAATAACAGGGAATCAAAGGATAACAGGGAATCAGGACCAACCGGACCGAACAGGAACAGGGCTGATAAATTGGACAGACAAGAACGAGAACAACTACCAAGACCGAATGGAACACACAAGACTGGAAACAAGACAAACTGGCACAAATAGAGAGAGAAATCGAACATGTTAACAGGCGACAGGTGAGGTAAATTAACTAATAATAAGCAAACAAGGCCACTTGCTCTTACAATACAACAAAACACCCAATGGCTTGAGCGCACATCGCCAAGACAATGAATCAATATACGCCTATGCCAACCAACAAACAAAGCGATGCCCCGCATTCTCATACTAAAGGAAACCTGAGCGTATGTCGCGAGACAAACGTCACGTGATGCATGCAACAGGTGACAAAAACAAGCCAGGACATCTGTCTAAGAGTTCAGCCACAACACAACATGAAGACAGCTTGCGACCTGGGTGCGCAACGTGACGCGAGGCCCACCCGTGTTTGCGAGAGACAAACTATTGACGCGAGTGCATGCTGCCAAGATGATATAAGCGTGTTGCACCCATGTCAATAACAGACAGTCATGGAGCACGAGTGTCTGGATTCCAAAACAGACCGAAACCGAACCAGAGAGGAAGTCATGGTCCAGACTCCGTGCTCCCAGCACGAAACAAGATCGCACGGCAGGGAATACAACCGAAACCGCGTGCTCACACAAAGACAGACGACGAAACACAAAACAGACATGGGACGATAATGCGCCCACTTTGTTGATGACTGCATTTTCAAGTGCTAAATCAAAGCTAACATAAATATGCTAAATTGAGTTAAGGCTATTTTTTGAACTTCAAAGTTTATTCTTTAAGATGTGTATTTGCATAATAAACAGCATTTTGGAAAGTGATGACTTTTTCAGAAATAAAGTTAACTTACCAGCATTTTTATTTGAAGCTAGCCACAGGCTAGGTTTTGGAATTTATTAGATTTTTGGTTTCCCCTAAGCATATTTAATATACTGTAATTAACAAAGAAATAAAACAGTTCAGGGGTACCACAGTATTGGAGTTGGGAGCAAGTCTATATGTAGGACTTAGCAGAAAGAGACTCTAGTAGACTTTTTAAAATAAAAAATTAAACAAAGATTTCTGGATTTATTCTGCCTTCCATCTAGGGTTACAAACTATCCTGTATTAACCGGGATGTCCCAATATTTGGCCAAAATGAAGACGTCCCATACTGGTTGCCAATAGACCCATCCCATTGTTTACAGTAAGTGGTGGCAGAAACCGGCAAACCATTGGTAATATTAGGTAATATATGTATAATATAGCATAAAATTAGCCTTCTGGTTCAAAGCTAGCTACGTTTTGGTACACTGTTACTAGTAATGGAAGCATAAGCAGTAGTTCTAGCAGAAAGACTCTGTATCTTTCCGATTTCATTAAATCAGGCATCTCATCCAATCACAATCCTGCCTCTGCTTTATAAGCTCACACAGCTGCCTTTCATTGCTCATAATGCCTTATGGTTTTCACCCCCCACCACCCCATCACCACCAGTTTAGGTCCTGTCCTGCATAGGAGTAAGCTTCTTTACCCTGCCATCATCACCTTCCCGCAGGATCAGGTTCGATCACGTATCTGAGCGCTCAAATGTAAGATGGTGCATATGCCAAGTGATCTAAATATCTCTACATTCGTATTAATTAAAATCACCCCGATAGTTACAGATAGTTATAATCATCAATTAAATTAAAGTATGACAAATCCATCATAAATACAGAAATATTCTTAGATATACAATTATTATAATGATATGACCTTATAATATACCTGTAAAAAAAAATTAATATTGAGTTGGAAATTATCTCCATAGTCCAGTTAGCACTGTTGACGGAATTTGATGAAAGTGAAAACTTCGTTTTTATCATTACAATTTGTTACGGCCAACAGTGCATCAACTTTGCAATAATGTTCTGTGAAGAGATGGGCCAAAGGTGTAACTTTGGTAAATGTACACAGTTTAAGGTTTAGAGAAAGCAAAACACGGCATATAAACACCAAAATCTCATACGAGCTGTGACATTTAATGGAGTAGGTTTGGAATTGTTTGCTTGTTGCCTCAGGGTCTGGATAGCTTGCAGTCATAGAGGAACCAGTGAAGTCCAAGTTATATCCAGATCTTATGCAACTGAATGTCAGGGCGTCTATCGTGAAACCGTGTAGCCACTTAGTTTTTAATTTTAATGGTTAGTAAATGGCATGGATGAAAACATGGAATACTTAGGTTTCAACGTACAGTTTCCTTGCCAAATGCAATGTGCACGTCATTAACTGTATGATCATTACCTGTAACTGTAACAAATGTTTGCTGTAACTGTATGTCTTTCTTTATCTCTTTACAGAAGCATAAAGTGGACCTGTTTTACAAGGTTCGTCACGTAATGAGCGAGCTGATTGATCTAAGAAGACAACTGCTATCAGGTCACCTGACCCAGGATCAAGTCAGAGAAGTCAAACGCCACATCACAGTACGGCTAGACTGGGGAAATGAGTGAGTTACTGTCATAATATGGCAATGCTGTTCATTTACTGTATTCCGTTCTCCAAATATCATATAGCTATAGGATAGCATTAAGTGGCTGCACATTTTACTCAATTGAGTAGTGTTTAATTAAGCACTTGTGTGTCATGGAGATTTGCCAGTTTTTTTAATGTGCTAGAGGCCAAGGCCTCCTGAGCATGGAGTCAAGTGATATGAGATGCTTGAGATGGATCACTGACTTCTCGACAGCCTAAATAGACTTGGCTCAACTCTGCAGGAGAAATTAGGAGAACGGGAGCATATGAAATTCACTGCCTAGCTAATGTGAGTTACAATGAGATTTTAAAATCAGGCCAAACAAACCAACACAACATGTGGAGGATGTTTTTTTTTTTTTAGTTAGGAGTAAATTGACTTTTCGCTGCAACAAAAGGCAGTTTTGGTTGTCCTTCAGATGCCGCCCTCATTTTAACCTACACTGTTGGGGTGCTTTAATGCAATTCTACAAAGCACCTTGAGTATTTTCAGTTCTTACATCATTATTTCAACTTTTCTTTCTATCCCACAAAGAGGTATGATCTGATACTGCTAATTAAACTTTAAATCACCTAAAAATGATTTCAACACTTCTATAATAGGGTACAACAGGGCTAAAGGATTTACAAAGTGTATCAAGATTGAGTGTATCAAGATTGAAAAAATAAACTATTTTCTATTGAATATTGATGGCACAACATTCAGTAGTTATAAATTGTTTAGTGCTGTTTTCTGTTCTGATTTGGTGACAATAGTATCTTTAATATCAACACTGTGGTCTTAATAAAGTGCCCAAAGTGTTCTTCTGTTGTTGTAGCCCATCCACCTCAAGGCATGATGTGTTGTGCATTCTGAGATGCTATTCTGCTCACTACAATTGTACAGGGTGGTTATCCGAGTTACCATAGCCTTTCTGTCAGACACAGACTTTCAATATTAAGCAAGTGTAACGGGGTTCAAAAGACTGACGAGGAGGGTGGACACAGAGGCGGGGGTGTAACTCAAAAAGGTAATCTTTTAATTAATATTTAGAGGACAGTGAAACAATCTATACAAAGCGCTCTCTCTCTCAAGGCCAACACTGGACTGGCATTTCTCTCCTTAACTGGCGGTGCTGTGGCTCTTTTATGCCGCTCTCCCCGTGCTCACTGAAATTAGAGACAGGTGTTAGACATAATTTAGCTCAGGTGCAAGCGCCCTTACCGCTTTCCCTCTCCGGACGGGCGCTTGACCACGCCCCCGCTGCCACAGCAATGAAAATACTTTATACAGTAAATATACAATTTATAACATGTTTAAAACTACGAACTATCCAAACAAAGAGTGAAACAAACACAAACCACTTCAATGTTTATTGTGTGAAAATGGTTTGCATATTTTTTTTCTTCAAAAATGATGACTGTCCCAAAGTCAGTGAAGAGCATGCTTGAGATGAAATATGAGATAAATTATGTTTGAAGATAACAAAGAAAAATCAATGTAAATATTGCTTGGAAGAAGAATATATTTTATTGGACATCATTTCTAATCAAGCAGCAATATTTTTCCAAATTATGCAAAAATTGTGAAAATATACGTGTGTATTTTGTATTGATAAAATGTTAGCTATGAAATTAGTCTCAAGCCATTTTGTATTTTTTTACAAAAATAAATTAAAAAGCGTAATTTTGACCACTGAATTCTATTAAGCACATTACAGAAAATGTACTTAATGTCCCTCCCCCAACACCACCTGCCACCAACTAGCGATAGTAAGTAGGAAATAATTGTTCACAGATGTGACAAAATAAAGACTATTGGCCTTTATTTTCAAATGAACAAGCTCTTCGATATGCCCCTGACTTCCTGTTTCAAAAGCAAATGTGTCAACACAGGAGAGTAAAACTGTGCTCGTTAAGCCATTTCATTGGGTCTTAAGGACATAAAGCATTCCCCAAAAAATACAACACCCTACTTTATTTTCAGAATACAAGACTACTGTATAAATTACAGCAGTTGATTTTAGAGAAATTCTAGTGTACTACCCTAACAAACCTCCAAGACAAGGGTCATTAGTGAAGAACATACTGACGATTCTCCGTTGAGGTAAGCTGGTAGCTAGATATGAAAAATTGGTAAATCACAATTCAGTGCTCTGACCTGACTCAGCGAAACTCCACCTTTGACATTGACCCTGCCTCAATCCCCAGTTGGCCTTCTTTTGCCCAAGTGTAATCAGCAGGCCAGGACGATTGGCCGTTGGCCCCAAGGAAGCCCCGAGGAGGCATGATAAAGCCCAGGAAGTGACAGTAGGAACATAACTGACACTGGCACACACTAGAACGCCCTCATTTGGCCCCATAGTGGAAACGCGGCTATTGAGTTCATTTCTTATTGAAATGATTGAAAGGCAAGTAATCCAAGCCAACAATCCCTTTAAGGTGAGATGATCCACCTATTGCAGTGTATTATCTATGTCAGACCAATGAAGACCACTCATCATCCTTCTTCAAGGACACCTAAAGCTTCACTTCTGTGATGAGATTCTGCGGTTTTCAGCTTTACATCTCTGCCAGGTCTCCAGATCAGCAAAATAACAGCACAGATAATTGAGTAAATGGGATGAAGTGAATTTGAGACTGTAGCACTTAGTGATATGTTCTATAAATACTTTAAGGATGAGTTGGAAAGTGTCTGAACTGTTTTCAAAAAAATCTAATTATGTCTTTCATTATACTTTACTTGTTATGGGATATCAGTGTTTTTTTTTTAGATGATCCTGTATTTTTATTGGCAAGCATCACTATTGCTCATACTTAGGGTTAGGTGTTTGTCCAACTTTTATTTAATAACCCTATAGCTTTGACAATAGCTGTTGGCATGAGCATCACCCAATCTTCCTTCCTATCAAGATGTACAGTATGCTCATTTTTTGTATCTTTTAAGGCAAATTAGTTTTCCAGAGAGACATCTTGCATCATTGGCTTGTATCAGATGATAAATACATCTATTCAATGACAAATTGTGTAAACAAACAGTAACAAACAAATGATGTGACAATTAAATCTCTTTTTACTTCCTATCTCCAGAATTCAGTTATGCAAAGTTAATGGCTCTAATGTGCAATGACATTACTCAATATATAAATGTCTTATTTTCTGAGACTGCATTAAATATATTTTTACACTCCTGAGAACACAAAATATTATACTAATAATCACATTATTGATTATGTCCATATACAGTATAATGCAGGCATTTTTTTCCGATTTGCAACTTCACAATTGTGATCAATATAACAGATAATGCCTTGATTATCTATGTCTTTTAAGCTCAATTGACAGCATTGGTGGCATAATGTTGATAACCAAAAAAATGCTTACTAAAACTTTATATGTGTAAAGTTATATATCTTTGTTGCCATGACAACATAATGCCATAAACCCTTAAACTCTAAAATGGGCATAAAAACAAAGATTTAAACAACTTTACAGCTTAAAAATACACAATTTTTAACAGAAGAATTAATGTAAGTGCTTTAAAAAAATTATAAGCCATTTATGCCTTTAAACTCTCCAACAATTCACATTATTTATAAGTGTCACTCACTGTGACCTCGATTTTTGGACGAAAGGACGAAAGAGTCTAAATAATTGTATTAATAAACATTATGCCACAAATTCTGTCTATTATTTGTGTTGAACCTGGAATATTCATTTAATTAGAAGTCAGTAGCTGTAATCTGATTACTAGAATTTTAAATGTAATGTGATACACTTCAAAAAAAAATAATTTACGTCCCAGGAAGTCTGGGAGCAGTGTTTGGTGTAATCTGCAGTCTGCAGGTGAACGGCACCTCGTGGTGCCATCTTATAGAGGCACAAAATCACTATCCTGGACCTTCACTCTGACTGTTCCCAGATGGTGGGACCTGCCTAATTCCACCTGAGCCTTTAGCCTCTTTCAAAAACAGTTAAAAACACATATTTTTTGTGAAAACCTAACCCATTCATACTAACACACTTAAAACACACATGTTTTTTAAAGAACATGAAGCTCATGTTCTTTAAAAAAAAAATAAAAAATGTCCTTGCTATGTGTACTGCTCTAAGCTACAGTATGTGAGACTTGTATTACAGCACTTATTATATTGTTGCCCCTTTTTTTGGATAAATCGCTTCTATTGTTCTCCTCATTTGTAATTCGCTTTAAATAAAAGTGTCTGCTAAATGAAAGAATGTAAATGTAAGAAATGTTTACGTTGTATTGCGATACCACTCTGTAAGCTTTCATTGAGTGACACCTGTTTCCATATCTCGAAGCTACAACAGCTGCACATAGCGCTAATGCTAGCACCTCTCTGTTCATCTTTAATTTGATCCTCACAATATTAACACTCTACGTGGATAATCCACATGAAGTTATCTGGAAAACATTGTGAAAATTTTGCCCTGGAAACTCTTAAACCATTCATATCTTGTGTTTGGCAAATTTGCTAAGTTACGTACTTAGCACTGCTGAGATGGATTTTAGCATGAAACGACGGTTGGTGGATATAGAAAATATAACCACATGATCTAGTGCCCACCACAGTTGCCACAACAGGTGGACACAACAACTTGACAGGTTTTTTGTTTCTTTTTTTTATTTACTAACATTCTTTGATTATCTGCAGATATGCTAGGTATTTCAAACTTGAGTAATCAATGCTAATCTTTGTTCCTTCCGGTTTTGTTTTGATTTTCTTTTCTGTGTTCAACAGGCACTTAGGTCTGGATCTGGTGCCCAGGAAAGAGTTTGAAATGGTTGATGCAGACCAGATAAGCGTTTCAGATCTCTATAAAATGGTAAGTTCACTCGACTGTTATTCTGACTATGCATATATCGCTAAGATGTCACTTTTGTGTGTTTACCTGGAATATGCAATTTTTTTGTGTTTGCTGCAATACAATGTGAAAACGTTTTCTGTCAAATTAGACCGATATTCAACTGGTGTTTTTACAATCCCGTATGCAAATTTGCAGCAAATTCACCACTGATTATTTTCACATGCAAATGAGATTTGCAGCAAATTTTTGCATTGTTGACAAAGGTTTGCTGCAGGTTCACCACTACTGGTGAAGAGCTGCAAACTTCTGGAAAACATCTTTGGAAAATTGCCAGAAAAGAAAAAAGTTTGCCAGAACTCTATATTTTTTGTAAGATAATGTGAATTTTTTTTGTTCGTATACAAATATGACACTTAAAATAGAATGCAATGCTTTTCAAAGTTTGGTGATGTACATGTTCCTACTGTAACGTTTGTGATTGCCGAATTATACTGTATGTTCGTATACCATTACGAATAGGAATGGGAAATGAAAACAATTTTGGCTCCAAATCCAATTCCACTAAATTATTCAATTAACGATTTTATTTTTGTAGTTTTGTAGAATTAATTTTTACTACACAAATATACTGTAGGCTACTAAACAAAAACAATAGTTTTGGTAGCATGTTTTGTTTTGTTAAAAATTATGTTTCTATTTTTTTTCTTTTTCTACATCAAAACAGTCTGTAGAATGGTAATAAACTGGTAATATATGCCACATTTTTATGTTATTAGACAGAATAATGGTAAACATAATAAAGGAAATAATTATTTATAGATGATGACTTTACTTCTTATGACATACTACGTAGAATGTAGCATTTCACAGACAATTTTAAAAAGGTTAAAATTCAGGTTATGAATTTTAACGGTTTATGTTTTTGTTTGTTTGTTTTCGTTAGTGTGCAATTGTAATAAATAACCAACCTGTTCTCTATTTTCTTTAAATATTTCAGTTGGTTTTTTTTTTGTTTTTTGTTAGTGCTTTGACACTGTGTTTACTGCAGGTTGTGTAAAATTAGTCTATCAATATAAGTGAGTTATCTGTTGAGATGAGATCAGAAATTAAATTAATGTATTCCTGTAACCGTTAGCATAAAGCGCAGATGTTTTCAAGTTACTACCTGCAGAATATGCTGAACAATTAGACAGTAAAAATTACATTTAAACACTGCATTACAGGGCATATTCCCATGATGGCTCATCAAAATAAATAATTGACACGTTCGATTTTGTAATTTAAAAATAAATAATATTTGTAGCTTAGATTAGAAATACCATTAAGGGCCACAGCTATATTTACCTCTGATGATATCTCATCTATTTCATTCACTTCTTGTCAGGGCCTTAATTATACAACAAAAACACATTTTAAAGTAAACAGGTTTTGAAACCAGCATCTGTTTCTAACAGGTGCTTTTGAATTGCAACTTGTGATACTGCAAATGTTTTCTTTCACACATTTTACATATCTTTTCCCATTATGTGTGCACACATTTGAGCCTTGTTCATGCAAGTATGCTTGTCTGGATTTGTGTGGGACTTCATGCCCAATAAACAATATGACTTTGAAGGGTCTAAATGTACCTCTATAATTTGTATTCTGCAGTCTAGAATCTTAATTAGCACAGAAAATGTTAGGTAAAGAACCCCTCACAAAAGCATTCCAATCATTCCTCAGTGCATTCAATCAGACGCTAATGTTGCGTATAAAAAGAAAAATCCAATACGGTATTTAAACATTCTGTTGAAAAATAAGCAAACTAATAACATTGTGATTTACTTGAAAATGTATTTCAGTTGGCAGAAGACTGAATTGTGATTACAGATTAGCTTGTGTTTTTCAATTCGGCAGAAAAGCAATGATTCCTCTATATGTTTGAGTTTTGAATGCTAATTATTTCCCTTGAAACAACCAATGCAGACATGACATTGGCAGGCGAAGTCGCCAGTGTGATGCTAGGTTGATTTATAAATATATCTGTGTACTAAATAAGAAGTCACCAACATTCCACACTCCATCATCTGTGTACTTCTTTTTTTGTTGATTTTTCAGTGTAAACAGGCTACTTGCACAACTTACAGTACAAAATGGTGTAGAATAGTGCAACAAGTTTGCAATTTGGGATGTACCTTATGGTTTCTTGGGCTAGTATTCTTTTCAACCCAAGCATCTATCTACAATCTAGCAATGTTCTAGCAACCACCCAGAAAACTCTGGCAATTCTCTAGCAACCACAAAGCAAAGTGCTAACAACCACTCAGAACACCTTAGCAACCACATAACAATGTCATGGCAACCACCCAGAACATCTCCTACCATCTTGTATTGTCGAAGTAATCACCCAGAACACATTAGCAACACCCAGAAGGCATATTTACCACCTAGCAACACAAACCAATGCCCTAGCAACCACCCAGAACAGTCTTGCAAAACCCAAGCAGCCACCTAGCAATGTGCTAACAACCACTCAGATCACTTTAGCAACCAAATAGGAACGTCATGACAACCACCCAATACCATAATTGCCACCTAAAAGCATTTTAGGAACCACCCAAAACATCTATCAATACCATAGCAATGCCTTAGTATCTACCCAGAACACCTAGCTACCACCTTGCAACACCATTGCATTGCCCTAGCAACCACCCAAAACACTTTGGCAATACCCTAGCAACCACTTAGCAATGTACTAACAACCACTCAGAACACATTAGGAATTGTATTTCAATGCCAGGGCAATCACCAGAACACTCTTACTACAACCTAAAAATGCCCTAGAAACCAAATATATTACCTAGCATGCCTTTGCAACCAATCAGACCATCATAGCAACACATAAGCAATGCCCTAGCAACCAACCAGAACACCCTAGCTACCACCCAAAAATGAACTGTCACCAAGTGACACCACTCTGGCAATGCCTTAGCAAGCACATACAGTATCAATGTGCTAACAACCCCTCAGAGCACCTTAACAATCATATTGCATCACAGTTCCATATTGTCATGGTATTCACACTGTGTAGCAACATCCTAACAACCATTTAGAACTCCTTATTTGTATTGCAGCACTTCTGTTGTCAGCAGAAGTTTGAAAGTTTGAAAACGAGTAGGATTTAGAAAGGTTGGAGGAACTTGTAAAGAGAAGGGAAATAAATATTTAAAATGCCTGACTAAGGTAACTTTTGGGATAAATTCAGGTATACATGAAAATGCACACACTCTGGGGTAGAATAGCAGAATCTAGTCAAGTTTTTAGTGTGCTAGCCAAACGTTGAGGTCACACTAGTGTTCAGAGAGATTTGTATAGCTCAATATGTAGGAGGCGGAGGAGCTTCACACAAATGACAAAAATAAAGACAGAAAAGAGATACAAGCTTCTGAAGAGAACATATAAACATCGATGTGAGGAGAGTTTCACTTGCTCTCAGGCAATACAGAACATGCAGACTTTTAGTTTTCTTAGAAGTTGCTGTAGAATTGTCTCTGAGGAAGTAAAAGATAGATTCAAACAGCTGTGTTTACTCGTTCTGGAGTCAAACATGCTCTGTTAACACACTATTTTTCTGAGCTGTCAAGAAAGGAAGTCTTATGTTCATTGCACTTGTTTTGTGAAAGAATGGCATAGGACATTTGTGGAAGACTTCATTTTATACTTTGAAAAACAAAGTTGTAAATGCTTATGAAGAGCATACCAAATCAGTCACTTATGTGGTTCCACTTCAGTTGTAATGTAAAGACAGTTGACTATGTAGACAGTAGACAACTAGACAGCTCAATAGTTTCCACTATATACTAATGCTAAACTTGCATTTTACAAAACAACAATACAATGAATATACTGTATATGTACATAGAGAGCACTGTCAGGAACTTAACACTCTCTGTGTGTTGTAACATGACTGTGAAATGTGTAGAACAAATTTTTCGAGCTCACAGTGCCACAAGGTGCTATTTTAGATTAATGAGTCCCGCCAGATATGCGTTTAGCCTCCCTGATGGTGAAAGTGAGAACAGAAGGAGAGCAATTTGTTTTCAGACATTTCTCACTTCGGTCTGAAATCATCCATTGGGTTTGGAGAAAAAACTCTACATTATTTCCCTACTCCCCAGCAAGTGTTTTGAGAGAACTTGCTTTGTATCCTGAGATAAAGTACATGCGTTTGATGATTCTTTTTACTTTGCTCTCTTGTGACTTTGATTTGCTAAGGCAAACATCACTGTCACTTTTGCCTATACAAATATCTAACCTCAAATATTACATTTCAGCATGTAAATTTTGCAGCAGTGTTTGTTCTATGGACATGAATGATTCCTCAAATCATTCTGCTTATTGAAGAGAGGTGTGTTATTGTGTCTGATGGATGCTAAACTGGAGAAAATGTCCTATTGCCTTTCTTTGAAGGAGGGATCAGTGCCGTATATAGGGACCAGAATGTCATAGCCAATTGGGGTGGGCTCTGTTGATTTGGGCCAGTGTTTAATTATATAGCAACCAAACAAAAAATCATAGCAACCTCCTAGCAGTAGCCTAAGAACCACCCAGAACACTTGAGCAACCATTTAGAATACCAAAGTAACTGGATAGCAACATGCCAGCAACCACTTAAAAGACCTTAGCATCTGCATGGTAACATCTTGTCAACCACCCATAATGTCCTAGCTACCACATGTACCCTATAAACCAGCCAGAACACCTTAGGGACTACTATCAATGCACTAACAAGCACACCTAGCTACCACCTTGCAACCACCAAGAACACCATAGCAACTGGACAGCAACATGCTAACAACCACGCAGAACCTTATCTTACAAAAAATCTAGAGTTTTTGCAAATTTGCAACTCATTATTTTCACTTGCAAATCAGCTTGTGAGTAATGGTTATTAATCGCATAGTTAAATCACCCTAGCTACCATGTAGCAACAACCTAACCACACATAACATGCTAACAGCCACGTTTAAACACTTTAGCAATTAAACAGGACTCTATATTAACCACCTACACTGATAATGCCCTACCAACCACATATGCAGACACATAGTAATTCTTGCCAACCTCCTATAACACCCGAGCTGCCACTTAGCAACACGCTAGCAACCACTTTAACACAACCACCTAGCAACATGCTAGTAATCACCCAAAACTTTAGTAACCACATAGAGACACAAATGCAAATACATAGTAACATCTTGCCAACCACCCATAATAGCTGCCACATTGCAACACTCTAGTAATCATCTAGCAATACCCTAACAACCACCTTAAAAACCTTAGCAACACTCCAGCAACCACCTAACAACTCCCTAGTAATCCCCCAGAACTCCATATTAACCACCTACAATAATAATGCCCTTGCAACCACATAGAGACACATACGCAAACACATAGTAACGTCTTGCCAACCCCCTATAACACCCAAGCTGCCACTTAGAAACACCCTAGCAACCACATACTGTAGCAACCACCCAGAATACCCCAACAACAATCTAGCAACTTGCTAGTAATCACCCAGGACTCCATATTAACCACCTACTCTGATAATGCCCATGCAAACACATAGAAACTCAAATGCAAATGCATAGAAAAGTTTTGCCAACCACCCATAAAAGCTGTCATGTAGCAGCACCCTAGCAATCATCTAGCAATACCCTAACAACCAGCTTGAAAAACCCTATCGACCACATAACAACAATCTAGTAATCACCCAGAACTCCATATTATCCACCTATGGTTTAATGGCTTAATTAACCTATGGCCTAATGGCTTAGCAACCACATAGACAGACACATGCAAATACATGGTAACATCTTGCCAATAACCCATAATACCCAAGCTGCAACTTAGCAACACCCTAGCAACAACCTAACACCCACCTTGAAAAACCCTAGCAACACCCAAGCAACCACCTAGCCAAACCATAGCAACCACCCAGAATACCCCAACAACCACCTTAAAACACTCTAACAACCACCTATCAACACCCCAGTAATCACCCAGAACGTTATATTAACCACCTACAATATTAAAGCCCTAGCAACCACATAGAAACACAAATGCAAATGGTTAGTAATGTCTTGCTAACCACTCACAACACCCTTGTATATGATACCACAGTGGCTGCGATTACTACTTCAAGTTCTGAATTTAGTTTTGATCTGTTGCCGTAGCGTGTTTTGCATGGCTCCCTCCTGTGATGTGATTGTTGATGGGGGTCTTTGTTGACTTAATGAGCGATGTATTCTAAACACAGTAAAATGCACTGGAGGTAGCTAAGAAGCACAGACTCATAAGACAGCCGGGCATGATGTGTGTGTGTGTGTGTGTGTGTGTGTGTGTAATGTAATGTGATTATGAGCATGTGTTTTCTGTTTGCTTTTGTGCTGACAGTGCCTCCATGAATAGAAATAACCTTCATCTCACTTCTCATGAGATTGTGCTACTGTACATCTATATAGTGTAAGAATATTCAAACCCTAAAACAAATCTCTCATTTACTAAATGATAGACTTTACACAGAAATTTTGTTCTGTGATACCTTTATTTCATAACACTGAAACTCCAAATGAATTGTTTTAATCTTCTTCAAGGAATAGCTCAAAAGTGGAAATTCCCTCATTATTTACTCATCCTCGTGTCATTTCAAACCCGTGGCTATTATTTTTTTCTGTGGAACACAACTCATATGAACTGTTTTTCTGATACATCAATGGTGCTTTTGTGATGTCTTTTTTTGAAACATGATAGACATTATAGACATTGTCATTCAATGTCAAATTTATTTTGTGATTTTCCTTTTCTTGTGGACTCAATTGTTACTGGCAGGTGTCAGGAGTTTAACGTATATTTGTTAAGGATGCCAGGTCATGTTATGGAATCTACTACATGAAATATTGCCAGAGGCTTTTAAAATAGAGCCAAGAATGGAACTGCATTCAACATATTTACTTACTGGATTTAGCTAAAAAAATAACTATAATATTTCTCTCTTTCTCTCGGTTGACAGCACCTATCCAGCAGACATAGTGTCCAGCAAAGCACATCACAGGTATATTTTTCCCAATTATCTGCATTGTCCCAAACATTGCTGTTTAACATATTAGCATGCAGATGTTTTTGTAGGTCATGGTTCACCATGGGCTAAAATGTGAAAGGAAATGTTGAGTTGATTTAGGCACTGTATCCATTTTGTGCTAGCCACATTAAAAGACCTATTACACTTATAACATAAAAAAGATAGTAACATTAAATTATTCAAACAAAAATAGCTAGTGCTAGTGCATTGACCTGTGCTACTTTTATTATATTATATAATTAGATCTGTCAAAATTAACATGTTAATGCATGTGACTAAAAACACTTTTTTAATGCTTTTTTTTTTTTTTTACAAATTAACGTATTTGCTGATAATAAAGCCATTACACTGACACAGTGACAACAACAAACAAAACAAAAATTCTGTATCAATGATCAAGTGATGGAGAAAGGACCTCTTAATGCTATTTGTTGTACAAAAGATTAAGATTCAACTTTATTGTCATTGTGCAGAGCCCAGGGTCAAGGGCCTTGCTCAAGGGCCCAACAGTGGTATCTTGGCGGTGCTGGGGCTTGAACCCCTAACCATTCAGTCAGTAACCCAGAGCCTTAACCGCTTGAGCCACCATGCTCCAAAACAAGCCCAAATGGGATTTGTTTCATAAATCAAGTATTTTACAGCCCATGTTTTTTGCAATTGAATTACCACAGAAGCACGTCAAGTCTTAATGCTGTGTTCCAGACGAAGTCGGGGGGTGGGAATATCCGAGTTGAAATTTCCCACTTCTGACCTCAGTGCGTTCCAGTCAGCCACACATCATGGTCACATGAACTCATGCCAAATGCATAAACTCATGCACAGTCTTCCTGATGCTAGCTAGCTAGATATCTTCTCTAGTAGCTATTTCATGAGCAAAATAGGTGAAAATGTAGGCATTGATTGATACACAAACAATTCTTCTCAACGTCCTTTTGTACATTTATTTTATGTTGCATATACAGGCATTTCCTGCAGTGAAAATACTTACGTTTATTTTTATGCTTCACAAAACCCAGCTATTCACTGAAGTCAGGGCTGATCGATCAATCACAAATCAGATGTCTGAGTTCAAGCAGCATTCCAGTAAATATTTTCAAGTCGGAGGTAGGAAAATCCAGAGTTCCGAGTTGTCTGGAATGCAGCATAACTATCAAAAAAACGTTGTTTGCAGTATGTGGAGTTCAAAGCGGAAGTATACACTCGATGCTGGTATTGATGCCCTGACATGAATCATGAACGCAGCTTCATGATTGCTGAAACAAAGCAGATTGCCACAGTCTGCCATCAGTCTGATTAATATTGTGGAGGATGAGATTTTAAGATATTTAATGCCCATTGCAATAATTATACAACCTATAGAGGGGCTAATTCTTTTAATTAGTCATCCTCCGACTTGTTAAATGTTGCTTGAATCAGTGCTATTTTAGTACATTTCTATCTTTATCTGTGGAAGGCTTTGTTTGGAAGATGTTAATAAAGGATTATGTTGTTACATATGGTTTTATTTTCTTTCCTATATAGCAAATAAATGCATTTGATCAGGTAAAAAGTCAAATTTCACAACTTCAAAATCTGCGATTAACCACGATTAACTCAATTAAGCAACTAAAAATGTTAATCGACTGACAGCTTTAAATATAATATAATATATTATAATATATTTTATATAATACATTGAGCTGTCAGATTTAACGGGTTATCGCATGCCATTAATTTAAAATGTTTAATGTGTACATTTTTCTTAATTGCGATTAACACATTTACCGTTAATACACAAACAATTGTCTGAAGGGTGGAACCTTTGTAATATGTCCACCCAGAGTCATTACACTGATACTCACACCACAGTCAGACACACAACAGCACCAGAACCCTTCTAAAAAAATGGAAGCCAAATAGCTTAGCATAACATAATGGTGGTCCCATAGACATTCTATGGGCGTATATGTAACGGGAGCCATCTGATAGATAGCTGTGCAATGTGCATAAACGTCACTCTCCTGACCTCAAGAGGTGCACTATTGACTGATGCTAGAGGCTGTAGCCATTAGCCTCCTTGTTAGTGTACCCGCCTCCCATGCCGGATCAAGTCCCGAATGAAGCGGCTAGAACAAGAAATGTATTCATAACTCATTTTGCTTCAGGTTCTAGATTTTAAATCACGGCAACCCAGCACAAAAGTTGTTTTGTATATATATATATATATAGTCAAATTTCAGCACATTTAAAATTAACTACAAAAAAATATGTGATTAATCGTGATTTAAAGTTTTAATCGACTGATGGCACTAATAATATAATATTATATATTTCAGCCCAGCTTTGTAGATCAGGTATTTCATAGAGCATGTAATAAATACAGAATATAAAAGCCTACTGTTTTAATTCATTGATAATTGATTCTGTTTATGGTAATGAGCTTTGATTTTTCTGTTGTCCTTGCTGTATGTTGTGTTTTTAGGATGGAGGAAGACAAAGACACGGAGACACGTGTCGGATGCCCGTGCCTCACCATCTTTTCGTCAACCTGAAGAGCTTCACATACAACACCATCGGTGAAGACACTGACATCTTCTTTGCTCTGTATGACCTCAGAGAGGGCAAGCAAATCAGGTAGGAAATGCACTCGTAACTGGTTTTGCTTCGGTTCTAGATTTTATATCAAGTGGCGACCCAGCACAGTACCAAAAGTTTTATTGTAGAAAAGTAGACAAAAAAAGATAAAGATATGTTTCAGTATTAAAAGTGTAACTATAACTTTCCATGTTGGCATTGCCTAATTTGGCTGGCTTCTACCAAGTGAAAAGTTTGAATATTTGGAACCACTACTCTAGGGAATTGTTTAGTAGACATATGCATTCAAAAGCTGCACGGATGCTTTCAGTGGTAATTATCATGTATCTAGAATCAGTGAGGAAATCCCATCGTGCGGCATTTCTGAAAACAGCATATCTACTTGCACAAGCAAGCCATCATGTTTAAAACAAAAAGGTAAGTGAAATGAAACCTAGCGCAAATACCGCCTACATGTTCATATGCAAATTTTGAGCTTTTCTTCAAAATTATATGTCTTTCTGTGAAACTGCTGAAAGATAAGACAATAGACCTTAATAAAGTATTCATGTAAAAGATATCTTTGCTTTAGCTGTGCTGTTAAAACCTCTCAAGTATCTTACAATTTTACGAAGTAGAAGACACCTCTCTGTACAATCACAATAGCATTGTTTTTATTTAAAAAAAACAGCTATATTGAAGCTGATGGTAAGATTACATCTCGTATCACACCAGCAGGTTAATTTCACCTAAAAGTGTAACACTGTGGCACTATCAAAAGATACCTTGTTGCCCATCTAGCCCAACATTGGCTCAACCAATGCTGCAAGTTTGAAGCGGGACTATCTGTTTGGCGACTTACGGCTGACATGACACTCTTCACCTTTAACATACAACCAGAGCATTGTCTTTTCCTCTGCATTTCAGCATATTAATCTTGAGAGAAATTAGGCCACTGGCAGATTTCTCCAATGGGAGTGTTTAAAAAGTAATTTATTCACCTCATTAGTTAAATTAGAGAAGCATTTGTAAGCCACTGAGAGACATATATAATTGCCTACATTTTTCTGTTTGAAGCAGCAGTTTCAATCTGTTTACGACATTATCTGTTTATTATTAATTTGTGAATGTCATTAAAAAGAAAGAAGAACAGTCCTTTAACTTAAAAGAGCACTTTCATCTCATATCATAGAATTCTTAAAGGAATATTCCTGAGTCAATACAAATTAAGCTAAATCAACAGCATTTGTGGTATAATGTTAATTTAGACTTAATTTAAACTAAAAATTAATTTAGACTTTCCCCTCTTTTATATATATAAAAAAACAATACTCACTGTTTCAAAATTATAACCACACAAGACATAAACAATTTGCGTTAACATGATTTTTAGGTTGATACAAATGGGTACTAGCCTTTTCTATGTAAAGTCATATCCAATTTTACAACTTTGTTGTCATGACGATGTAACAGTGTACACACTAAAACCCTAAAACAACTGTAAAAATTATGATTGAAACAGCTCTAATGATACACAAGTTTTAATGCAATTAAGTATAATGTAAGTACTTTAAGTGCCGTAGACTTCACATTTCTGCCTTTAAACCCCCCCCCCCCCCCCCCCCCCAAAGATTGGCCCAATTTGCTTCCATTGTAAGTTCCTTAATGCAACCTCTATTTTTATTTTTTCAAAGAAAAGGAGGAATGAGTACTAACAAGAATCTTAGTGGGGAGTTACCGGGGTACCTCAAGGTTCAGTGCTTGGACCTCTCCACTTTTCTACAGACACATAAACACTGAGATCCTACCACTGCTTCACCAATGGCACACAACTCTATGTCTCTTTCCAGTCTGATGATCTTATGGTAGCTGCTTGTTTCTCAGCCTGCTTGTTAGACATTATGTGTATTGTTAGCACTGGTGGTTTAAAGGTGATAAAATTAGCTGAGAAGGTTTTAAGGCTAAAGTATACTGTGGTTGTGTACTTGCATCTGATGTAAATTTTGTCATCAACACAGTTCTTGTGGACTAGCCTTGCGTCCCTGTACATGACTGTGTACATCGTCTACACAAACACCTGGAGTTGACTACTAAAAGCAGTCATAGTGTGCAGTTTTGGGAAGTGACTAACTTAACTAAAATTTTCAGTAGCATGACAGTAGTTCAGCTGTTTTCACAATAGTGTAGCTTTTCTAGTAATGAGCTACATTTTCCAATGAGTAGCGGTGTTGTGTCACAAAATGTAAGACTTGACACATTGTATTGCTAATGCAACAATGGAGACGATGGACTAATTAAATGCTTACCTAAACCTTTCTTTCATATGTAGTGCTAGGAAATCCAAATCATTTAATTTAATTGGTTCTTTTGGACAGTTCATGGAAATGTCTTGGTTACAATAACCAATTCACTGATATTTAGTGTTGTAGACTCCAATTGATTTTAGCAAGCCGGGTTGTTTTGACGCTTTCATGTAAATTAACTAGATCTCATAAATAATTCACTTATTCACACCTTTGCCTTTATCTTTTAAGCAATTTTTTCCACTAATTGCTGCTGTTTATCACTATATTTCAATTCAGTAATATAAAATAGGATTTTTTCTAATTTGATTTAGTATGCATTTCTGTGAACATTTCAGTGTTGTCTCCCTAATTGTTTAATGTCACGCTTATTAAATAAATCATCTGATCGTTATCTATTTAAAACGTATTTTCTTCTGTAAACAGCCTCAATGTAGTCACTTTTTGTTAGTAGATTTTAGTGTAGCTAACTACTTTTTTAAAAGAGTATCTCGACTGTAGTTCAACTAGTTAAATATATGAGTAGCTTGTAGCTCAGGAAGCTACAGTTTCAAAGTAGCTTACCCAATATTGGTAGCGCACATGCAACGAAAACGACTGTAGAGGCTTGTGGTCAAATTAGTATATTTTGAAAGTTTAGAATGCTCAACTGTGTGAAAGATGTAACGATAAATCAAAGCATACTTTCGCCTTCAGCATGCAGAAAGTATACTGTGCTTTAGCTTGCTAACAATCTTAACAGTAACTGTAGAACTGTAGATAACTGTAGAACAGCCGATAGAGCTACCAAAGAATTGATTTTGTAACAAATTCACTGGCTGAATTTGATACATTTCAAGTACTGTTAGTCACTCAAGGCTTTCTGTTTCTGCACCTGAAAGAGTTCTGTTGCATCATCATCTGTCAAAACGGCTTGGTTTAGCACAGGCATATGTGTGTGTTTGCATTGATGTTTGTTTTTGTTGCCTTGATTGCCAGAAACTGCTCGAACGTTGCTTGTGTTTGTCCTCAGGGAATTCTTCCCATGAGAGAGAGAGCTCATGCTGATCACTCCCAGCATGGAGATTGAAACATTTCTCACTCACTCACTTTATTTCTAACTTTCTTATTATATATTCTGTCTGAGAGTTTTTGGCCATGGCTAGGCAGTCTTTTCTGTACAAGTTAAGCTTAGCTATTTCTCGATATTTCTTGATTTCTCAATGTCAATTTAGTTTGGCCCATTGGCATTGCTTTTTAGTTATTTTTTATTTTTGTGTTTGGATTTTGTAAAATGTAATACAAAGAAAAGTTATGACATAAAATGAAGAAGAAGAATAGTCTTGCATGCACTCTATTTTGAAAATATAATATACTCTCATATAAAATAAGATAATTATTATACACTGTAATTATTGTAATAACTTTTCACACAAATTGTAATGCTGATAAAATCATTTGTAATGAATAGTGTTGTATTACTAGTGTTCTCAAACTTTTGGACCCCACTATATGCATTCCATCATTGCATTGAATTAATTTAATCTTAGACATATTTGTTTTGTGTCCAGCTTGATTATGTTTTGTTTTATGTATGTAAAACTGTGCACACTTAAACCCTAAAACGACAGTGAAAATTATGTTTGAAACAACTTTAGAGATACTAATAATACACAAGTTTTAATGTAAGTACTGTATATTTCACATATCTGCCTTTGAACCCCCAAAGATTGTCCCAATTCACTTCCATTGTAAGTTCCTCCTTTCTTCAAAGCAAAGGAGGTACGAGTCAATTTTATTTTCAACAGTAATCAAAATTACGCCACAAATATCAACCCTGGAATATTCCGTCAATGTATAACACATTAACTATTCAGGATCTTGAAGGGGAGCCTTCAAGTATCCTAGTGGAGAGTGGTGTCCAAGTCACACCAACTAGTTACCGGGGTACCTCAAGGTTCAGTGCTTGGACCTCTCCACTTTTCTGGAGTGTCCCTGACTGACATGACTGTGTGCATCGTCTACACATACACCTGGAGTTCACTACAAAAAGCAGTCATAGTGTGCAGTGTTGGGAAGTGACTAACTTAACTGCATTTTTCAGTAGGGTTTAACCCCCCCCCCCCCCCCCCCCCCCAAAAAAAGAAAGCAGGCCCCTTTAAGGAATTTGACATGATGGTTCAATAAGTGCCAACTCATCCCTATAATTCAAGTCCTCATAATTACAGAAATAATTTATATTAACACTGATTATGTTTCACTAGATAATTTGTGATTTCAAAATCTGAAAAGCACTCCAAAAATGCATCAAATTTTATAAATGGCAACAGCCGTGGAAAGCAGGCCAAAATGATTATTCACAGAGCACCCACATAGCTCTCTCTCTCACTCTCTGTCTCTCTCTCTCGCTCTCTCTCTCTCTCACACACACACACACTCTCACTCTCTCTCTCCACCCACACTTTGTAGCTTTAACAGGCTGTTAATGATGCCTCTGCCTCCTTCTCAAAAGCTGTCTGACCCTGGAGTGGGCCACAGGTTTGGTCCAAAATTATAACTTTTTTTTTTTTACTTGCAAGAGCTTTCAAAATTGTGTTTTTGTGTTGTTCAGCATTAAATAGTGTTTACAAGCCATTTTACTTTTGTAATGTTACATAATTGTGGGGATATTTTTTTATAATAATTTTCATGATATAATTTATGAAATGTGGTCTCTGATAAGGAATGTTGTTTCAATGAGTTATTACATTTTGATGAATTTACAATTAATTATTAAGAAGTTAAAATTTTAAATGTACAATTACGAAGTTATAGTTATGAAGTTATGGTTACAATGTTACAATTATGAAGTTACGATTATGAAGTTACAGTTAATTTATAATTTCAAAGTTGTGTTTTCAAAGTCACAATTATGACGTTACAATTGCAAAGTTATGATTGTGAAGTTACAATTTCGAAGTTACTAGTTTAAATGTTCAATTACAGTTACGAAGTTACTGTTGCAAAATTATGTTACAATTAAGTTCTGATTATCAAGTTGTGATTATAATTGAACAATTCTGAAATTAAAATTGCAAAGTTATGATTACAAAATTACGATTTAAAATGTACAGTTACTATTACGATTATTACTATTATGGTTATGAAGTTATGCTTACGAAGTTACAATTATGAAGATACGATTATGAAGTTACAATTATGAAGTTGTGATTACAAAGTTATGATTACAATGTTACAGTTATGAAGTTACAATTATGAAGTAACAATTACGTTACAATTACAAAGTTGTGTTTTCAAAGTCACAAATATGAAGTTACAATTGCAAAGTTACGATTGTGAAGTTACAATTTCGAAGTTACTAGTTTAAATGTTCAATTACATTTACGAAGTTACTGTTGCAAAATTACGTTACAAAGTTATGTTTCGAAGTTACAATTAAGTTCTGATTATGAAGTTGTGATTATAATTTTACAATTCTGAAGTTACAATTGCAAAAATGTAAAGTTACTATTACAAAGTTATGGTTATGAATTTACACTTACGAAGTTACAATTCCAAAGTTACGATTATGAAGGTACAATTATGTTACCATTACAAAGTTTTGATTACAAAGTTACAATTGTAATTTTACAATTGTAAAGTTACGATTGCAAAGTGATGATTAAAAAGTTACAATTATGAAGTTATGAATATGAAGTTACAATTACGTTACAATTACTAAGTTGTGATTACAAAGTTACAATTGTAAATGTACAATTGCAAAATTACGATTGCAAAGTTATGATTATTAAGTTACAAGTACAATGTTATTATTACCATTTTAAAATAAAGTTACGAATATGAATGTGTAATTTAAAAGTTAGAACTACGAAGTGACAATTACGAAGTTACAATAGTGAAGTTACAATTGTATAGTTATTATGGTGAAATTACGAATATAATAGTAAGCAATTTTGTCTAGTGAATAATTTGCACTGATATGTTGTGCACAATAAAACCATGAATGTGTACTAAATTAAAGTAAAACCAGTCAGTTTTGATTTAATGTTGATTTTGTTGAGGCAAAATATATTTTCCCAAATAATCTGTTAATCACGTAATTTTTTTTGTTATGGTCTCAATCTGTTGGAAGTTCCTCACTTGTCTCTTTTCTGTCTGTCTGCCATTAACTTCACCAAGCACATGCGCATTGTGTCACAATCTTTAGAGCACACTCGCACACTCCTAATGCCGTTTCGCATCACAAGCTTGAGAGAGATGTGAGAATAGCGTCAGTTTAACTACAGCGTAACTGCAGCTACACACTCACACACACACACACACACTCATTACGATGCATTTATCCAAACCATTTCATTACTTTTGGTACTGAACATTGTAATACATAGTGATGTCTGATTCTTGAATTAATCATTTGAGTAAAACCTTTTGACCATTTTGATTCTTTTAAATCAGTCAAAGAAGCGTTTCCCAGCAAGCAGAGTGAAGGCAGTAATTAAATGCACTCTAAGAATTCAACTTTCAAGACTTTCAAGTAGTGTTGGGTTCATGATTCATGTTGTACCATGATTCATGTCTGATTCATTTCAGAGAATCAGTTTGTTCAGACTGTTTGTTTTAGTCAATCGGTACTTTCAGGTGGATCATTTAAACAAATTAATAAAAAAATAGAATCACAGATTAATTGATATTAGTTTTCAATTGAATGTTTTTAGTTTTAAGTTCTGCTTTTCTCTTCAAACAGAGCTTAATAATTCATCTTTGAAGGTGCTTTCAGTATTTTAACTTGATAACTGTATTACACCTCAGTTCTCCAATAGTCCTTTTTTAAAGCCAGTCCTTTTTCTGAACATGTTTCTTCATGTTACAAAGACCATACATCAACCTGAAAGCCTATCAGCCTTTACACACTCGAGACACTAAGTATGTTATTACTGTGTGCGCTGTGTGCTAGCATTCACTTCTCAAGGATTTGAACAATCACCCCAGAGTCGCTTGAATGGGACAAAGCTGGGGAAATAAAAGCGCTGCTGAACGGGGAAGATTCTAATGAACACTTGTCACTGCTGCCAGAGGACAATACCATGTCCTAAAGGAAAGTGGGTTGGCACATTTAGGGACAAGATTGGTTGTACTTGCAAAGTCGTTCCCTCAGAATGGATGCACATTGAAATGAAGAGTCAACGTGAACATGTGGAGCATATACTGGAATATAGAAACATGTTTAGACGTGAATGTCAGACAAACATGGTCCATGCACAATCAGAGATTCCCTGTCTGTCGCTCACTTCGACTTCGTGTTGAAGAAGCGACACTAGGGGTCTCTCTTGAGTGCTGAATATGCTTCTGATCTATGAAAAAAGGCCAATGAGAAGTTGGCAGACAGTATTTGCATACCCCACCCCCGGACATATGGGTATAATGGTGGGGAAATACGTCTGTTTCATTCAGAAATTTTCTTCGGAGCCGATGGTCGTGTATGCAGTCAGCTGCGAGTTACACACACACCTGTTCCTGCCTTTGATCCGCTGACGCTCTGCCTGCTGTTGGATCTAAGGTGCACTTCAGCAGCTTTTCTCCTTCTCTGCACGGCAATGCAGCATGCCCCTGGGTGCTTCGGCAGCGCAGAAAGCTAAAAGAATTTATTAAAAGAGTGATTTTCTCTATAAAAGAGTATTTTCCACTAAAAGAGCATTTACACAGTGGTGTTGAACGTCATTTTCAGGATGCTTCTTTATAAAGATGCCATTCCGCACCTGTGTAGTTCCTGGATGCGGTATAGTTCCCTCCGCTTCAGACGCCCACAGGCGTTGTCTTGTGTGTCTGGGCAGCAATCAAAGCTAGCTTTCTCAATGCCCCTGTCTCCCAGTTCGGCCTCTTCAGCGACACCGTCGAGGACTTCGCCCTGCAGTTCTCCATGGTGACGAAGCTGATGGAGGCCATTTCACAAATCCTGCCCTGCCGCAAGCCTGCCGCCATGGGCCATGCCCCGTCTGCTCGCCGAGGGCGTCCTCCTGTGGCTAAGAAACACCCTGCTCTGCCTCAACCTGGGCCCAGCTCTCATTCCCATTGTCGAGCACGCCACAGGAAGCAGACGCCCCCCTGTCTCACAGACCCCCTCGAGGACCCGGAAGGCTCCCAGGCGCTCCTGAGACGCTCGACCCAGAGGCCAAGATGTTAGCTCCAGAGCTGGTAAGCAGACCACTCTGTCCCCCGGTGGAGGGCCGGGAAGAGAATCTTTTGTTGAATTTATTTCATTTACCATCCCCCCCTGTGGGCAGCGGTACCCACATTCTCAATAACAGAGCTATTTCCTCGTCTCTGGGTCATCTGGCCCGCAAATGCCGTTCTTACGGCACTCTTCCACCAGATCTTTACAGTCCCGGCATGCTGGACGCAGACCCCCCCGCCTTCAGCCCCACGACTGTTCCCTGGCTGGCTGGTCCTGACAAGTCAAGAGGACACCTACATCAGACATCCTCCTCAGTCACTAACCCGCACCCTGCCGGGTGTGCGGAGCACTTTCTCAGCACTAAAGCCTCGGGACGCGTCTTCGCCTCCCGATGACGTACTACCTGCTCCACCCCACTGCGAAGCCCCACCGGGTACGTCAAAAATTACCGTCCCTTTGGTGTCCCTAGCACAGAGTTTTGATGCGTGACTTTCACTTCCCAACCCATCACGCTGGCTGGCCCGGACCACCCGACTCGGGTCCGCAATTCAGTTTGCCAGGCCCCCACCCCCCTTCGTGGGTGTCCGCTTTACTGCAGTACACGGCAAGCATGCCAAATCCCTGCGCGTGGAAATCACTGCTCTTTTTCTAAACAAAGATGCGATAGAGCCTGTCCCTCCAACCAAAATGAAGAAGGGTCTCTACAGCCTTTACTTCATTGTACCCAAGAAAGGTAGCGGCTTACGACCAATCTTACACTTGTGAGTTCTCAATCGGGCACTGTTCAATCTCCTCTTCAGAATACTTACGCAAAAGATATCTTAACTTGCGTCCGGCATCTAGATTGGTCCGCAGCGGCAAACTTGAAGGACGTGTACCTTCATGTTTTAATTCTGCCTCGACACCGACCCTTCCTACGGCTCATGTTCGACGGCCAGGCGTATTAGTACAAAGTCCCCCCATTCGGCACATCTCTGTCCCCTCGCGGCTTCACGAATGTCACAGAGGCTGCCCTTGCCCCGGCATTCACATACTCTTACCTCGACGACTGGCCCATCCTGCCCCACTCCTGAGAGTTACTATGCGCTCACAGAGACTAGGCGCTCAGGCACCTCAGCCGTTTAGGGCTTCATGTCTACCGAGAAAAGAGCTTGCTCACCACGGTTCAGAGCATCTCTCTTCTTGGCATGGAGTCAGACTCAGTCTCAATATGAGCACGCCTCATCAACGAGCGTGCACAGTCAGTGCTAAAATACCTCCCCATCTTCAGACCGGGCACAGCGGTCCCTTTAAAACCTTTTCAGAAGCTCATGGGGCACATGACATCCTCCTCGGCGGCCGCGCCGCTGGGGTTGATGCATATGAGGCCGCCTCAGCACTGACCCCAGACTTAAGTCACGAGATGAACATGGCGCCGCGGCACGCACTGTGTGACCATCATGCCCCGCCTGCCACTAAACGTCAAAACCCTGGACAGACCTCTGCCTTCTGTGGACAAGAGTCCCCTCGCAGCAGGTGTCCTGATGCATCCTGGCCATGACCGATGCCTCCAGATTGGGTTCAGGCACCATGTGCAATGGGCACGCAGCCGCAGGCCGTTGGAAAGGGGCCCCGCTGCGCTGGCACATCAATGGCCTAGAGTTGCTGACTGTTTTTCTCTGCACTGTGGAAGTGTCTCCCGTTAGTTTGAGACAAACATGTCCCAGTCAGGTCAGACAGCACCACCGCGGCAGCGTACATAAATCGCCAAGGCGGCGTACGCTCCCGCCACATGTCACTACTCGCCCGTCGTCTCCTCCTTTGGAGCCAGCAGCGACTCAAGTCATTGCGTGCCACTCACATCCCCGGCAACATCAATGTGGTAGTGGACGCTCTGTCACGACAACGCTTGCCCAGTGGAGAGTGGAGGCTTCACCCCCAGTCAATCCAGCTGATTGGGGAACGGTTCGGCAAGGCCCAGGTAGACCTGTTTTCCTCCCGAGAGACCTCCCACTGCCCGCTCTGGTATGCCCGAACAGAGGCAACCCTCGGGGCAGACGCACTGGCACACAGCTGGCCTGCGGGGCTGCGCAAGTACGCATTTCCCCCAGTGAACATTCTTTCACAGGTGCTGTGCAAGGTCAGGGAGGACGAGGAGCATGTCACACTAGTGGCTCCCTATTGGCCCATCCGGGCCTGGTTCTCGGACCTCGTACCCCTTGCTACAGACCCTCCCTGGCGAATTCCCCTGAGGAAAGACCTTCTTTCTCAGACTTGCTCTGGCATCCGCACCCAGACCTTTGAAACTTCCACGTCTGGCCCCTGAATGGGAAGCTGCCTCACTCAATGGTCCTTGCGGGCCTCCAGAGACCCCCCTTCAAGCTGCTAGAATCAGTTGGACCCAGGGCCCTCTCTTTAAAGACGGCCCTGCTGATCACGCTCGCCTCCATCAAGAGGGTTGGCGACCTGCAAGCGTTCTCTGTTAGTGACACTTGCCTGGAGTTTGGTCCGACAGACACATATGTGATCCTAAGACTGCGACCGAGCTACGTGCCCAAGGTTCCTACTACGCCCTTTAGAGACCAGGTAGTGAACCTGCAAGTGAAGCTCCCCTGGGGGGAGCTAGGCCCAGCCCTTTCGTTGCTGTGTCTGGTATGTGCTTTGCGTACCTACTTTGACCGCACGCAGAGCTTTAGATGTTCTGAGCAGCTCTTTGTCTGCCTTGGTGAACAGCAGAAAGGGAATGCTGTCTCCAAACAGAGGCCTTTCCACTGGGTAGGTGACACCAGTACATTGGTTTATCACACCCAGGCCATGCTTATTATATTTTTGCTTCGCTATATGCAATGCATAATTTAAATTCATTTAAACTGACTGATCTCTGTTCAGAAGAATCTGGGTTAGTAAAGGGTTCAAATTTTGACAGACAAAGTCATGTGTTTCAAGACAACATGCGCTGATCATAGCAGAGTTTGTCTTAGGGAGAAACACCAATAAAACTACATCTGATAAAAAAAAAAGTTTACAATAAAAAAACGTTTACATTGAAACCTGTTTGAATAAGAAAAGTAGTCTAATTTCATCCAATATGCTATGTTTTTAATGTCATTGCAAACGCCACACTGCTAAACTGAATGAACACTATTGTTTACTTCTGCACATTTGTTCTTTAGGAATCCTATATTTACTGTGCAGTATCACACAATTTTGCTTTCAAAGGATTTATATGGAGTTAGGACGAAAATTTTGAACTGTTCTGAGACCAGTGCAGACAGACAGCACACTGGAGGTTAAGTAATTTACTAAATAGTGAGAAAGGGAGCATCCTATAGCTTTCAAATGCAGCTAAGTGCATTTACTCCAAAAAATCCGGCCAAAAGTTTCAGTTTCAGTCTGCAGATGTTTGGATCACTCAACATGCTTGTCAGACTTGTTACAACGGTAAATGGTCTGCACTTATATAGAGCCTTTTTAACCTTAGAGTTTACCAAAGCACTTTACACTGTGTCCCATTCACACACACACTCATACACCAACGACGGCAGAGCTGCCATGCAAGGCACTAGCCTGCCATTGGGAGCAACTTGGGGTTCAGTGTCTTTCCCAAGGACACTTCGGCATGTGGAGTCATGTGGGCCGGGAATCGAACCACCAACCCTGTGATTGGCAGCCGACCCGCTCTACCACCTGAGCCAATGTATACTTTTATTTTAGCATGGTTGGCAGTGATTGCATAATGTTGGCCAATCATTTATAATGTCTGTAACTTTTCAAAAGCATGAATTATGAATTACCAACGATCCTGGAAAAAATAATTAACAATTTGATTTAAAAAAAAATATATATATATATTTTATTTTCACAATTTAAAATTTCACAAATTAGTTCCGCTGTCTATTTATGGTATCAGATATTTATAGGAAAACTTTATGCACTTGAATGTTTGTTTTTGTTTTCTTGCATGTTTATTAGGTGATGCTAGATACAAATCAAAAAGGGAAATGGAAAACATACACAGCAGTCACACTCGGTTCTCAGAAGGTTAAGGATGTTTCTCTTTTGTGATTTTTTTTTTTTTTTTCATACTTTTGATACTTTTAATTGTAAATAGTATATGAAAAAGTTAGCTTACTATAGGTTTTGGAATGTTTGAATCTAAGGTCCATTATTGTTGATTTACTGAATAATTTAAAAAAATTGGCTATACTAAAAAGTGATTTAAAAAGTGAATGAAAAATCAATGCAAGTGGAACCACTTGTCGTCCAACTAAGTTTATGGTCATAACTAAGATGAAACTTTCGTTCTTGAATAATAGATACATTCTTAATAAATACTTTACTTTCATCCATCTTGATTTGGTCCAAGAATTGCTCCTTTTGCGGCACAATACCAATGCCCCCTGCTGTCCTTTGCAGTCATGGCCCTGGTTCTGGAAGCCCATAAAATATCTCAAAGCCTGTTCCATTATATTCCGAGCTGTGATATTCAAGTGTGACAACCTACTTTGAAAAAAAATTCAAAGTAAACACTCAAAGAATTTATGCCACACATTCATTTGCATTAATAAAAGGCAATAGCCTGTATCACAACCAGGAAACTAAGGATAAAATACTTGCCTGCCAACAGCAGAAGTAGCATTGCAATATTTTTTAAATATTTTTTGTTATGTTTTTTAAAACATTTTTGTTTTTGTTTTGTATTTGAAATGCATGATGACTGGTTACTGTCAATAGAAATATGGCATGTGGAGAATTCCCAGCAAAGGGGAACTGGCTTGCAGTTGTGAATTAATATCTAATTAAAGTATGAAAAACAACATTTGCGATTTTACTGGCATTTTGAAAGTCATTGGGGTTTAATATATGACTTATTAAACTTATGACTTTTGCACCAACCAATCACATATTCTTCCCTCATCTCCCTCTAAACCCTGATGTATTTTTTTTTTGTGATGCACATAACATATTTTATTTAAAATCATGGTAAGGGACTTAGGTATAGACTTTGGGTTACACTCAGTACTGTCGCTCCCTAAACGCATGCTACGCAGTCTGCGTAGGGCACTGACTCCCTAGGGGGGGACACCATCTTACCCTAGGAGGGCATCAGAAAGTCCACCGGCTGCCCTTACTCGCACGTTATACATTATTCAAGGACCCGAAAGCAGTTACGGAACACAGACGAACGCTTCATGCTCATATCACGTGAATCCCCTCCCCGCTCCCTGGAACTCTGCATAGGGCATCAATTTGGCCAGCGGCGGCCCTGGTTGTACCATATCCTAACAAGACACGACGTTGAGCCAAGAGTTGTTGAGCATGGGGGGGTGCTGGTTGAGCCTAGAGTTGTCGAGCGTGGGGTTGTTCTTTTCTGCATATCGCGGCACCGTTTTGTGGTCCATTCCTCATAACGTGGTCCATTCGGCCTTTTTCGCGGCCGACCCACTGGGCCGCTCTGTTTTCCCGATGGCCAGTCCTCTCCTGATCAGCCCCAAAGTGTGTCGACTCACTGGGAAAATGTATGGTATGCCAGATTACCAGTCCAGCCCTGATGAGGACTCGCTCTATTCAGCCGGAGCTCTGTCACACACATGCACACAGGTTCAAAATGGCAAAGGGGAGACATACGTACTTTCTCTCCGCTTCCGTCAAATGGAGATCGGCAAAATAATTGTGTATTGTGTATTTATCCCCTCTTTTCTCACCGTAGAAAGTGTTATGGTGCTTATGTAACAAAATGAGTTGCGTTTAATAAGCATACTGTTCCTTGTGTGATTGTTCTGCTTTCTACATTTTGTTGTCAATTATCCTCATTTTAGCGTATGAATATCGCAGTGTCGCATCGCGTCTGGTGCGGACAGGTAGATAGTTTGTCACTGGAATCTTGTCGCGTTGCAGTGTTAGGGGTTAACTTTCAACTATTTTTAAGTTGCTAATTGTTGGCTGATTTGTTAAGTGAATAGTTGTGGTAGGTCACGACCCAAAATGGTTCATAGGTAGTGCTGCAACAACTTATCATCAAAAATTATAGAAATCCATACCCTTACAAAAAAATCTAAACTAGCCACAATATTGCCGCAACTGTGCAGCAGTCACTCAATATTTTCACATGCAAATGAGCTTTTGATTTGTCCTAAATGTTTACCAGAAGTTTGCAGCGCTTTGTCTGTAATGGTGAACCTCCGGAAAACCTTTGTCGACAATGAACAATTTGCCGCAAGTTCTACAAATCTCATTTGCATGTGAAACTTGAACTGAATTAGCTTTTTGCAGCAAATTTGTCATGAACTTTCGAACGCAATGAAAATAATCGACAGCAAATGTAATTATTGGTAAGTCGGATTTAAACTAGTGTAAATGCATAAATAATAACATTTGAAAAATGGTGGAGATGAGTCAAACAGGAACAAACACAACACAGTCTAATACTGCTAGTACTTCGTACTAATTTGTAGGACTTGGTGCAATCGTACAATATCGTATGGCTTCGTTCGTATGGAAAACTCATGACTTTTGCACCAACCAATCATAGATGCTTCCCTCGTTTCCTTCTAAACCCTGATATTTCCTTTATTTCATCATACACAACATATTTTATAATTAATGGGGTTAGAGTTAGAGGTTAACATTCTCACAAACACATGTTCAAAACCCAGATTCTTCTCTTTCTTCACTTAAGAATGTGAGGTGTTAGAATTTATTGTTAGAGTGAAGCGTATCTGAGGGAAGTGTATGTGATTGGCTTACTCTAAAAGTTGTACGTTTTCATACTACCCCATTTTCGATTTCTTACGTTTTCGCCATCTCGTACTATTCTTATGACCTTTCATGAGATTGGGTTGTCAAAATGGAAGGTGTGACACCAAATGCAATGTGTTCGCATGTGTCTCTTATATTAAGATTTATTTGTGGACTTGTTTTCATTACTACTTTAGTGACCACTTTCATAATTGAATAAAGATCAAAAGCACTCTCAGATTACTAATTACAGATTGTACAAGGGTTACAGCATCTTAATGCCACGTTGTCCTACATTTTTGATTGGAAAGTGACTGAATTGGCTGGTTGTTCTTCTGGGTTTCCTGGCCCTCAAGTCCCTTTCAGACCACCTGTATATAATGTTTCTGTGTCGTGCAGATGTAATTTACTGCAGGTAATGCTCTGCTAGTCTATTGTCTGTTGTAATTGGCTCTGCTGGTGCCCATACTCCATTAGGCTGTATTGGAGCAGACAGGAAGTATGCTGCACTATTTCCTGAAGATCTGATTACAGCCCGGTCTACTTCATTTATCTCTAAAGCTCCACTGGAAACAAAGGAGAGTTGAAGGTTATTATTAACCATCCTTTGCATCGCTAATTTAACTGTGCTTTCCCTACACTGTCTAAAATTACATTTAAATTAAATACAAATTGCTGTCATAATGGACAACAGGGGGCCTGATATTATGGAAAGTTTATATTAAATATGTGTACAAGATATTTAATGAATACTGTGACGAAGCAGGCAAAGAATGAGGATCTAGGTGCAGCTTTATTAAAAAGAACAAACAAAAAAAACTCAGAATAAAGAAATAACAGGGAACCTAGCACAGAGCATAACAAAACATGCAAGAACTGACAAATAAACTGGGGAAAACAAAGGCTTAAATACACAAGGGAAACAAGGAACACCTGGGGAAACAATTAGGGAATGAAAACCAATCAGGGGAAAACCAATCATAAAATGAAACTACAAAGGACTACAAAAACCAAACAGGAAACAGGAACTAAACTAAACTTCAACATAAAAGCACAAAAACATTTCTATTTTAAACATGTTTTGCATACAACCCTCTTTTTGTAGTAAATAAATTGTACAAAAATACAAGAAAATAACATTAGGCTTATTTAAAGCCAATTAATCAAAGTAATAATAAAAAAATCTCAAGAATCTCCAAAGAATTTATGAATCTGTGAATCCAATATTTCTAATGTGTAAACCTTATGAATGAAAATGCACACGTTGTGATTTCCGATCGTATGGGTGTTAATCTTTGTTAATTGTGCACATCTGGAGCTTATCAAGTGTAACATTAAGTTACATCATATGCACTTTCCACTTCTTGAAATGTCTATGTTAATGTATCACATGATTCACACGTGATTCCCATGTATTCATTTATAGCATAAACCTGAGCGCGATGTTAAATTCCTGACCAGAAGTGATTTAACGTCGGAGCTCGTCTTATTAGTGATTAAGGTAATTATCTTGTAAAGACTTTATTCTGAAAAAAAAGTTAAAATGCTCCATGAAGTAGCTTATTCATCTATTAGGAATATTCCTCCTTATGTAAAACGAAGAAACTGAAACATGCTCTATCTTTTTTTTTCTTCTTCTTTAAACTGTGCTAAATTTGAAAATGTTAAGTGTTCTTGAACTCTGGAAAGGCACTTTATAATTTAACATTATTATTATTATTATTAGAATGTTAAGAGTTAGAATCGACTTTAAAATGGATTAGAAAACGCTTCACATACAGTATATTTAGTTTTTGACGATAAAGGGTGTAAAGTATTTTGGTGCAAATTCATCTGATACTTGATAGAAGATAGAAACTAGGCAGATGCCAACATGGGCAGGTTGTGTGACATAACCTAATCTTCAAAAACCTTTAAAATAGACAAAAATATTTAATGTAAAATAAATATTATTCAATTGTTTGATCTTAAAGACATTTTTTCCATACTTCTGTATGATAAACAATCCTGGTACTGTGTTGGGTTTCCACTTGATGGCCAAAGTAAAGTCTGTCACATAACACAAAACAGTTGTTAACCGCTACTGTACATTAAAGGAATAGTTCCAAACCAATAGTCTGTTATTTTCCTCCACTGAAAATTCATTGGAAAATGGTGCCTAATAAATGGATTAGTGTAGACGTGGCCTAAATTGTGGTTATCTTGTCCAAATGATGAACTTGTTAAATGACAACTTGTTCATGTGAACTTTGAATCAATCTTTCTCTCTTTTTCTAGTGAGAAGTTTATGGTGAGACTGAACAAAAATGGCGGCCCAAAAAATCCAGAGAAGGTGGACCGTCTCTGTGCACTCTTCACGGTGGGAATGCAGTTAATTTACAGTCTGTCTTTGATATTGCTTAGGATATAAAAGATGCACTTGCAAATGGACATTACCACATTCGAAAATTGCCTCTGCATCCACCAAATTTTTGATAAAACTTGCTAAATTGCTTCTCTCATTTTCCGCACAGGATCTAAGCAACAAAGACATGAAGCGAGATCTTTATATTGTGTCCCATGTTATCAGAACGGGTGAGTATCCCATCATATTTAGCCTCTCGTTCTCTATCTATTTCTTTCATTTAGAGCCAAATGTTCCTGAGTTGCCGCAAGGCATTGCATTTCTCCTGCTGTAACAATTGCATCTCTGGAGCTGTTACATAAGTGGTTTCCGTTGTGACATACATTCCAACGTAACTGGAGCGGGAGGCTCAACACTGGAACAGATCCCCCCACACACCCCAAATCAGACACAACTTTTTCTGGCTCATTTTGTGTGCTGTCTTAAAATGGAAATGTCTCTCAGTGACTGTTTTTATCTCCATTTTGGAGGATCTTATAAGGCACTTGTTATCTTCAGATGTTGTGACTGAGGCTGTCGATTTTGTATGTTAATTTAGTGTGATTAATTATATATAAAAAATAACATGTTAAAAAATTTACATAATTAATCATGACTCCTGACCCAAATGCATATTGTGTTAAAAAATTATGTATTTTCCTACCATCAGAGCAATTCAAGCTCGAAGTATTATACTTTTAAGGCACTTATTAGCATTGGTTAATGTTCATTTCAACATATTCTACAAAATGTTTTAACTAAAAAGTTAATAAAAAAAATGAGTTTCACTATCAACTAATATTTAAAAAAATAAATAAATTAACAATTGTATTTTCATAAATGTAAATTTTTCAGTATTAATATATGTTCTAAAACATTGTTTATTATTGCTTCTTAATACCTAATGCATTTACAAATGTTATAAAATACAATCGTATTGTAAAGTGTTCTCATTGTATTTATAATTATTTCAACTATTATGTATTATTTATATTTAATTGTCTTTATTTCGTGGACATATCTCAGTAAATATGAATATATGGGATTAAGTGTGATTAATTCAATGAATTAATCAGCATGACATGTTAAATTATAAATTGATAAACAAAATGGGTAACACTTTATAATAATGGTCCATCATTAATAGGTAATTATGCAGAAATTAATGCTGGACAAATGACTAGTACTACATTAACACTTTAGTTACTACTATTAACTAATATGAAAACATGATTAACTAATCAGTAAGTAATAGTGAACTGATGACTGAGGTAGTTCACTGTTAAATTATAAATAATTTCTGAATTTGGTTTTCCTCATTGAGAACTATTAACTAACTATGGCTAATTTAAAATGACTACTAATGAATTACTAATTAAATCATTAACATTTGTCTAAAATGTGAATGATTATGTTTTTATTGTGAACAAGATCATGCATGGGTTCTTTGTGGGAATTTATTTATGAATGTAACTGATTGCAAAATCAAGGCTACAGTGTCTGCTGCATAGTCAAGGATGTAACCACATATCAGGATTGATGGGGACCAAATGTAATAATGTAATAATGAACTATGGAAAACAAAAACATATCAGTAGGGGTGGGGGTGGCATGTTCCCCTAAATGTCTATGTTGGTTACGGCCATGATCATAGTTAGCTTACCTTACAGATATATAGGAATGTATGTGCCCAACCTGTTTAGTCATTGGGATATCTCTTCTGTTCATTCCAAAATTATTAACTTCTGCATGTTGGATATTGCTGAAGGTCTTTTATAAATAATTCTGGTAACCCATAAGTAATGAGTCAAGTGTTATCACATAAGTATGAAGGAATTACTAACCATTATTTTAAAGCGAGGGTCATTGAAACACATTATTAATTAATGAGATCTTACTGTTTTCTTCCTTGGGAGTTAAAGGGCATCTGGACCATTAGTCAAAATGAAAACACATTATAAGCCATTAACAGTAACAGAGGTGTTACTTGTCAGTTAGTAATGAATCCTCAAGTGTTTGTTTATACATTTTATTAATTTAATCAAACAGATAGTTAACAAATATTCACAGACATTCAAAACATGTTTTTCTGGCATTGAATTATGAACAATTGAAATAATTGAACATAATTGCATAGGCTACAACCCTTTAGAAGGATAATGCTTTAACTGCTGGTGCTCACGGTTACTACATGTTTTAAAAATCATGTGTCTAAAGGACAAGTGTGTTGATTTCCACAAGATTTCAACAGAAAACAGAGAGAAAACCTGCGTGCAGCAAAAGGTCTTATCCACATGTGTACTTCCGCCCTACAGCCCACTCTGTAAATACATACAGTTTTTATCAAATTAATTTGACATGTTTCCTCCTTTGCCTATGTTCGGTATGAACAGAACAGAATGTATGTTAACCTTTACCGCGTGTAGGCGGATTGATGGGAGGGCGGACCAAAATCTCACTTCTTTCACTTTCAGCATGAGCATTGAATATGGTGAACATCATGGTTACTGTTTTAACCTCCATTCCCAGAGGGGAGGATCGAGAAATTGTGTCGAATTAAGTTACACGAGGGGTCTTCCTGGGATGCCAAACGTACCTCTGAACCTGAGAAAAGGCCAATGTCAAGTTGGCAGACAGAATTTGCATGCCCCGCCTCAGACATAAGGGTATAAAGGGAAGCGGGGCAGCGAGTGCCAGTCAGGATTTTGCACTGAGGAGCCGAAAATAAGGTACGGCCGTTTACAGTGGTAGGTCTAGTGCTGTGGCAGGAGTGACACAACGTCTCTTTCCTTCCCTCTGGGAATGGAGGTTACAACAGTAACCATGACGTTCCCCTTCTGCCCTAGTTTTGACCTTTGCAAACAGTACTTGCTTTACTTCTGTAAATAATTCATTGCCTTTGGCACAAAATGTGGAAGTATCTAGAACAGCAATGTAATCTGATATTTAAGTTGACAATAATGCATACGGTGTGTTAGTTTGTGCGATTTATGTTTACTCAGCAGACTTTAACTTAACATGCTAACTTTATCAGCTAGCAAGCTAATGTATGTGAGACAACATCACGAAAAGTCCTAAATAAAGGAAATAGGCAGACAAATTGAGAGTAATGTTAAAGGGGTCATGAAAACCTTTATTAAATGTTTGTATTATTTTCCTTGAAGTTAGCCTATAATGTTATCAACGTGGTCAAAAAAAATTGTCAAATATTTCTAAAACATGATCATTTCCCATCCTCATTCTGACCCTGTGTCAGAAACAATCGGTTTCAGGCTGCTTCTCCTTTAAAGCTAGAAAGTAAATGGCCACTGTTCTGATTAGCTAACATCACTGCATCTGAAAAATAGTATCCATGCCCCCCGCCGTATATTCAATACTACACCATAATGTTTTTTTTTTTTTTTTTTTTCACATAATACAATCATTCAACTAAAAATAAATATTCTTATCTAATAATTTCTTCTCTTAGGAAGTATTTTTGCAATAGGCTGTATTTTATGTTAGCATCATAGGCAGTGTTGTAAATGTAAACACACACAGTTTTAACAAGGCACGGAAGCCCCCAGTACACTAGAACTGACCGTTTATCAAGCACTAAAACTTTGCTTGGTGCAGAAGAATCTAGAATCATGTTAAACAATGTAACAGTTACCTCTTTGCATCCTGAACTTATTCAGAACAATGAATCTATGTGACACCTGTGCTAAAAAAAATCTAGATACAGTGCAACAAATTAAACAGAGTGCAGGCATCTCGACATGTGTTTTTGAAAAATTTATTTGGCACAGTGTGTGAAAATGTGCCAGTCCTGCAAGGATGCTTAAGGAACAGCTAGGTGAAAGCAATGTAGCAGTGAAAGACATTCGTCCAGCATGTGTTTACATAGGAAACCAATGGTAAAACAGAGAATATAAATGGCCCCTAACTCATCCATACATGTGTCTATGCATGAGAGCGATTGTGCAAAACAAGTTTGGTAGGCCTGTCTATTTTTTCATTAATTAAAAACCCAATCCCAAAGACCTACTTGAAAAACGGACCCGATCCAGGGCCAAAACCCAACGCTTTAAAGGGTTCTGTCATGCCAGGTCATGTTACAGACCTCTACAGGGTGGGTACTGCAGGGTGCAATACAGCTGACACTGTCACATCTTTCGATAAAAGAAACATCTCACCTTACAGCCAACACAAATTCATTAACATACAGATTTCTAAATTAGATGTTTCAGCAGGGTGTTAATTATAAATGCTCTTTTTAGACAGAAAAGGAAGTTTTGAGTTCTGAAATTTACAGTATGTTTTTTATAGTACAGATACCTCTCATATGTCTAAATTTCAATGAACATGTTTCTTTTTTCCCCATATTAATTCTTGTATGAAAAATACAACCAAATCACATGAAAAGTCACAGCTGTTAAAGACGTTCAAAGTCTTTACAAAATCCTCGGAAATAAGGTTTAAACTGCTACTCAGAGATGCTTATTGAGATGCTTAGAGCAGTATTGTCTTTGTAAAATAACTATTTTACCCAATATCTGCATTAGCTATGTAATTTTATTCTAATTAGAGTATTGTGACATTAGCTTAGCATCATGCTAATGTAAAACCATTGCAATCAATTGAGAGTTGAATTTCCCCTGTGCTTTATGTGAGAAGCACCATTTGAATGGCTGCCTATTTTACCCAATATCTGTGTTTGCTTTGTACTTTTATGCTAATTTGAGTATTGTGACATTAGCTTAGCAACATGCTAGTGTAACCCATTGCAATCAATTGAGAGTCAAATTTCCCTTGTGCTTTATGCGACAAGCACCATTTGAATGTCTGCCTATTTCACCCAATATCTGTGTTTGCTTTGTAGTTTTATGCTAATTATAATATTGTGATATTAGCTTAGCAAAATGCTAATGTAATACCATTTGAGTGGCATTTTCTTTGTAAAATATATATTTTCTAAATTGTATTGCTAAAATATTTCGTATTTTTCATTCAATACTGAAACGTATCGCTATAAAAGCTAACTAAGAATGTAATTGTTACCCAATATTTGTGTATGCTATGTATTTTATGCTTGTTAGAGTATTGCGACATTAGCTTATCAACATGCTAATTAAAATCAATTGAGTTTAATTACCTTTCCATTTTGTGTGAGGAGTTTCTGCCTATAGTGTTCCAAATCAGTCACTAATAAGGGTACATATGCATTTACTAACAGGTTAAAGATGATTTGAATTTTATTTACCAAATATTTTGGCCTGCTAGTCAATAACCAATTAGCCTTTTCTGCTAGACAAGGTTTGTGTAGTTCACTTAAATGTTAGCATCCATCTCCCAATGTTGTCATTGCAATTCAATGTGTTCTACTGCAGGGCGAATGTTGCTCAATGATTCGAAGAAAGGCCCCCCTCACGTGCAGTACCGCCGGCCATACGGATGCGCAGTGTTGGCCATGAGCGACGTCCTTCAGACCATCTCTGAACTCAAAGAGGAGAAAGACTTTGTGCTCAAAGTTTACACGTAAGCCACTTAAACTCATATTCACAATCAAATACAAACACTCAAGGGAGCACTTGTGAATCATTTATCTATTTGATTTATCAATTAAAGTAGAAAGTCTGGGGAAAATTTTGTCATCACAAGTGCTCGAGTCGTATGGACAATTTTATGGTGCTTTGGTATCTTTTTGAATGTTGAAAAAACCAGTAAGCCCCATTCATTGTAATTTCATGGAAGAAAACGTCCAATATACACTCACCTAAAGGATTATTAGGAACACCATACTAATACTGTGTTTGACCCCCTTTCGCCTTCAGAACTGCCTTAATTCTACGTGGCATTGATTCAACAAGGTGCTGAAAGCATTCTTTAGAAATGTTGGCCCATATTGATAGGATAGCATCTTGCAGTTGATGGAGATTTGTGGGATGCACATCCAGGGCACGAAGCTCCCGTTCCACCACATCCCAAAGATGCTTTATTGGGTTGAGATCTGGTGACTGTGGGGGCCATTTTAGTACAGTGAACTCATTGCCATGTTCAAGAAACCAATTTGAAATGATTCGAGCTTTGTGACATGGTGCATTATCCTGCTGGAAGTAGCCATCAGAGGATGGGTACATGGTGGCCATAAAGGGATGGACATGGTCAGAAACAATGCTCAGGTAGGTCGTGGCATTTAAACGATGCCCAATTGTCACTAAGGGGCCTAAAGTGTGCCAAGAAAACATCCCCCACACCATTACACCACCACCACCAGCCTGCACAGTGGTAACAAGGCATGATGGATCCATGTTCTCATTCTGTTAAATTCTGACTCTACCATCTGAATGTCTCAACAGAAATCGAGACTCATCAGACCAGGCAACATTTTTCCAGTCTTCAACTGTCCAATTTTGGTGAGCTCTTGCAAATTGTAGCTTCTTTTTCCTATTTGTAGTGGAGATAATTGGTACCCGGTGGGGTCTTCTGCTGTTGTAGCCCATCCGCCTCAAGGTTGTGCGTGTTGTGGCTTCACAAATGCTTTGCTGCATACCTCGGTTGTAACGAGTGGTTATTTCAGTCAAAGTTGCTCTTCAGCTTGAATCAGTCGGCCCATTCTCCTCTGACCTCTAGCATCAACAAGGCATTTTTGCCCACAGGACTGCCGCATACTGGATGTTTTTCCCTTTTCACACCATTCTTTGTAAACCCTAGAAATGGTTGTGCGTGAAAATCCCAGTAACTGAGCAGATTGTGAAATACTCAGACCGGCCCGTCTGGCACCAACAACCATGCCACGCTCAAAATTGCTTAAATCACCTTTCTTTCCCATTCTGACATTCAGCTTGGAGTTCAGGAGATTGTCTTGACCAGGACCACACCCCTAAATGCATTGAAGCAACTGCCATGTGATTGGTTGATTAGATAATTGCATTAATGAGAAATTGAACAGGTGTTCCTAATAATCCTTTAGGTGAGTGTATATACTTAAAACAATCACCTTTGTAATTTATGAAATATAGGCATAGGGGTTTGGAAACATGAAGCTGAGTACTGTTAATAATGACAGAATTGCAATTTCTGGTTGAACTCTCACTTTAAAGAAAAGAAACAACATGGAAGACCACACAGCACATATATGGCACCATTCTCTCTGAAATCCTTCCCATGGAGCACAGCACATGATCAAGTCCTCTAGCGATCTCTGTCACACACTTTCATTACCTCTGTGTGCTGCCATGCAGAAAGGCTCCTGTATTATTGTCTGGGGAACTGACAGAACTGATAAAAGAAAATAAATCAAGGAGGGTCAAATAGAAGGTGTATGTGTGTGTAGAGAGAACAAAAAAAGGCAAGATTTTTTTGGAGCATTCAAAATGACATGTATTCATGTGATTTTAAAATATCTTTGTCAGTAAGGCAGTGTGAAATCTTCTGACGTTTTCTGGTGAAATTTTTGCTAGTATTAAATTAATATCAAGCTTTATTGACGAGAGATACATAAGTGTACATTGCCAGTGCATTATAAGACACTTTACATACAGATATAAAGAAAATTAAATACTGAAGCCTCAAAATTATTATTTACTCTGGCTGCCTCAGTCTCTATTGCTCACAAACTGGGTTTGCTTTTGACAATGGTTCAGATGACAGTGAGTGAGTGTATTTTCAGCTTGCCCGTATCTCTCCCACACCTGTCTCACCACATGCGGGTGAAATCTCCATTCTCCACGCGTCGCACATAACGAATAAGCGTGCACTGCTCCACATTTATACATTAACATGTATGCATTTTTTTTTCACACAATCAGTTTCTATGCTAGGATTTGCAGTCGAGTCAAACCTGTACCTCCTGGAAATTTATATATATGCCAATTTTAGCCACAGGAACTGGGAATTAAAGGATACTGCATAAGTTCTGTTAATGTTTTTAACCCGTTAAACAGTCAACTATTAATAGCAGTGTAAAGGGATTAATGGAAAGGAGGAGGTGAGAACCGGCTTGAGAATATAAATAATATTTTAATAAGAAACTGAAACAAAAAGACAAACACACAAAGGTGTCAGACAGCTGCCTGTAAATCTCTCTCTGTCGCACTGCAGTTTCCAGTCGGCCTTTATCCCTCTCTGAGGCTTGATTAGCCTGATTAGGGGCCAGATGTGCGGAATCACGACCCGGTCCCGCCCTCCGCCGTGCCACAAGCAGAAATTAACGTGTTTAATGTCCCAGCACTAATATATTCAGAAGATTTTTTAAGAGATATTTATGTAAATTTGATCTAAGATGGCCATATAAAGTATACATGATGTAATATGTAATATGTGTATTTGTGTGTGTTTGTTTATATGGATCTGTGCGTGTGCAGACAAGTTTTATGTGCTAGATATGTGGGGGCATCTAGTGGTAGACTAGATATGGAATGTAATGCTATGGAAAGCCACACTGTCAAACCTGACCAGCAGAAATCCCCACACATCCACACACCAGAGCCAAACGCATTTGCTGCATACACCCCATTATGTTTTGTATTTAGCACTTTTCATCAAAGACCCTGTGAAAGCATCAAAGTGGCATGCGGCTTTCCCCATGTGTTGCTGTAATGCCACTGTTATCCTGTCAGTGACAGACCAGAACCACCCTTGTAGCCAGTCGCCATGACAGCCAGCCAAATGGACTCCGCTGGACTTTCAACAAAGCATCTGCCCCACTAATACTAGCATTAGCATAGCGCGGAGCTCCCTTGTAAGCTGCCACGATGGCTTTAGTCACTACTGGATCAAGCATTAGTGACATCATTTCCCCTCAGGCCAGAAAGCTGCTGTTCTCAAGCCTCAAACAGTTCACCCACAGTGATTTAGCAGCTACTAATGCTGGGACATACCATATGGCTGTGTTCCCTCTGCTTTTAGGCAGTAGAGTGCTGTGATTTCCTTCATAGTGATTGTTCTCCACATTTGGCTGCACTGGACTGCATGTTTTTTGCTTGCCACCAATTTATGAACAGCGTATGCAAATGCAACAGAGGTGTCTCAGATGGGGTTAATTGACTTGATTAAAGCTCAATTGACTTGATTATAGCTATGAGCTACTCTCAATGTCAAATAAACCCCAGTTCTATAGAAGAGGACGTTGGACAAATCCTCAGTGAGCTTATGGTATCATTGAAATAACAAAGACTACATATACTGTATAAGGCATATAGCATATTAATGACCTCAATGCTGGCCTTAAAGATAATATAATGCTTATAAATGACTTTGAAGCTGGTGTGTTAAAATTATATCTCATATCCCAGCTTAATATGAAAAGTCAACTGTAAGTAACCCATTTGTTGGTTGATTTTACTTAAAAGTGTAATAAGGTATATATATATATATGTTTATTACCCCAAGTTATTACCCCAGTTTATTACCCACACCCAAGCAGAGATGCTGTCAGCTTTCTGAATATCAGCTTTCTCAGTGGAAAAATAGCAGTCCAAGCAAGGATATTTCTCCCTATTTTGCGGTAGCCGGTGCGCAAGAGTCATTCACTATAGAAACCACAATGTCCTCCATTTTAAACAGTGTGTACACTCCAATGTGGAAAGTCCGATAAGAGGTAAGTGCCTTCTGTTAATGTAATTAATCAGTCTGTTGTGTCTCTCAGCTGTGATGAGCCGTAATGCTGAAGTTGTTCATTTAAAGACGTTTAAAGCTATTTCCGAGCTTTAGTAGTGTAGTAGTAATACATGCGATCACGATGAGCTGTTCTATGTAAACGGCTGAAGCGGTTTCACTTCACGTCACCTAACTGGATCATATTACACATAAAAATGATCTTTTGCCACAATCTGCTGGCTAGCACATGTAAAGAAAAAAAGACAAACCATAGCTCTTAACAGATCTCCACTGCTCTTACAGTTTAGAACAGTGCGAACACAAGCAGAGTGATACACACAGTGAAGCATCGGAGTGCGGATGGTGTCAGACCATCAGTGCTCATGGAATGCCTCTCATCCAATCAGATTCGAGGACCGGAACTAGCTGTTATACATATACATATACATGTATATATATATATATATATATATATATATATATATATATGTATATATATATATATGTGTGTTAGTTTTTTTTATTCTAAGCATCTGGGAATCATTACAATGCGGACACAAGCAATGACTCCACCTACTTTGTCCGTGCTGCAGCTGTTTTTTTCTTCGCTATAATGGTTTGTCCTCTTTTTGTCTTCTCTCTTTCACAGTTGTAATAATGAAAATGAGTGGTACCAGATTCATGAGAACATTATCCGCAAGTCCAGCACCAAATACACTGCCCCCAGTACGAACTACGGTAAGTAAACTTTGATCATGGAAACACACATTTTAGAGAAAAATTAAGAAAATGCTGTTTTACTTGAGAAGAACAGTCCTTGTTTAAAGTTTTTCCATCTGTTAGTTTTGCTGTTTGGCAGAAATCACAGTGTATTAATGCACATTTTTGGACATTACATAACAAATGCTGCATGGAAAGTTGTGGATAAAATGTCCAAAATATGCATTAAATGCTTATAAGTATATTCCCTTGAAGAATACATGGGATAAAAAAAATGCTGCTTTATTTGCCAAATGTTTTATTCCCAAAGTGATATTCCACAAGTGATTTATTACATTTAATAAAAGAGCTGCTGTGGCTTCCTCAGTGGCTAAAACGTCCATGATCTTGTTCTCTTAAAAACATGGGATGGATATGCTGCTTTTTTCAATATGTTTTTCTATGTAAAATGCGCTAGACTCTTTTCTCACTGTTTTTTCAGCATCTCGCACATGAGCACCATATTTTCAAAATGCCATGGCACGTTAAAAGAACTTTGTCTTTTACAAACATTTCTCGAGTGCCTGCACACACTTCCATTCGTTGTGCTGCATCTAGCATTTTTAAACACAAAAACGCATGTTATAAAGGTCGCTAATACTGTGTTTCCACTGATGTGGAAGAAATCTGCGCAAACCAGCTCACCACATCAGGGAACAGCTTGCTCCTTGCCGCTGTCAATCCCACAATCCACCTCACGAGCGTGGTGCTCGGCTTCCATAGGAATTCATTGAAAATGCTCGCTCAGCTTCGCTCACAACATGCCAGTGGAAATGTACAGTAAAGCTTCTGCCGGCCGCTAGCAAACATTACATTTGTCAGAGTGCTTTTGTCTATGTGCTCTAAACCACTATTTAATGATTGCATGTAATAAAAGAGCCACAGTGGCTTTCCCAGTGGCTACAACTTCAATTTCAGTTTTTTGCCAATTTCTCCAGAAGTAACGATTTGAGATGCATAAATTCTTTTTTATTCGGTATGAAGACATGAAGACAAGTTTGTCAAAGCATTTTATCACATGCTCTAAACCGAAAGTGATTTCTTACATTTATTAAATGAGTCACATTGGCTTCTCCAGTGGCTACAACTTTCATTTCCATTTATCTTTTGCGACAGTTTCCCAAGGAGTGACAATTTTTTTCTCTTGAACACAAAGGTTGGAAACGCTGCTTTATTCACAAAGAGTTTTTTTGGGATATTTACATTTTTAGCAAAAAATAACTTGGAATTTGGATGGAAACCTAGTGTAAGCATGGTAACATGCATCAAGTTTTCGCTTTAAATAGGCGTGGCTGACCTTGGCTATCATAAATGGAGGAGAAGTTGGAGGCAAAGCAGTGAGTGATTATGACTGAGGGAGGTTGATTTTGTCCAAGTTGAAGTTGCTGTAATAATGGTGTCTATACATTTGAGGCCACCTCCATGGTGTAATTTTTGAGTGCACCTATGTGTGTTTGCATAAAAGTGTAAGAAAGGACCAGATAAGGGGTAGCTCAGCAAGTAAAGACACTAACTACCACACCTAGAGTTCGAATCCAGGGTGTACTGAGTGACTTCAGTCAGGCTTCTTAAGCAACCATTTGGCCCAATTTCTAGGGTGGGTAGAGAGTCACATTGGGTTAACCTCCTCGTGATCGCTATAATGTGGTTCTTGCTCTCGGTGGGGTGCATGGTGAGTTGTGCGTGGATGCCGCAGAGAATAGCGTGAAGCCTCCACATGCGCTATGTCTCCAAGGTAATGCGCTCAACAAGCCACGTTATAATGAGATGCACGGATTGACGTCTCTGACATGGAGGCAACTTGGATTCATCCTCCGCCACCCGGATCGAGGCGAGTCACTAAGCCACCTCGAGGACATAGAGTGCATTGGGAATTAGCCATTCCAAATTGGGGAGAAAAAAAAACGAACTAGATGAGCTGTACCAAAAATACAATTTTAAAAGAAGTACATAATCACATAAGTAGTGATAAACAGGTCAGGTAGTATTATACAAAGCTTTAAGTCAACACTAAATCAAAACTTACATTCAGTTCTTGCTATAATTTGGTACTGAACGCCAGATTTCATGATCCAATCAATTATTGATACAGCCAAGCTTGACCTTGCATTATATTTCTTGTTGAATATCTGATTTCATGCAAAAATATGCCACATTGCTGAAGTAAAATAGGTTTCAGAAGAAATTTCATGTTGACTTTATCCCCCAAAATCCAGATAGAACACCAGGAAAATATGTAAAGAGTCCGAAATGACCAAACTAGTTTCACAGAATGAACATTACTGTTATTGTAGTTTTGCAAACTGACTTTTACATGCCAAAATCTACGTTTCAGTTTCCTGGTAAAAAAAATAACACAAGAGGCGCTACAACAACATTGCATTTTATTAATCTTTCACACAAATGATGATTACAATGGCTGATTATGACTTTTACAAACACTTATTTTTTGCACTATTACTCAATCACTCTATTTTATGATATTGAAACATTTTTACTGCAACGCATCATTTGAAAAACAATACAGTTTAACACTTGTATAACAAACACACTTATACACTATCCAGTGTGATCAGCTTCCACAGTTGCTAACCTGATAGAGTGTTGGACTTTGAACTAGGAAGACTATGGTTCGAGTCCAGTCAAACATGCAAGCTGACATGTGAGACGAGAGTGTCATTGAACTGACACAAGATTATGTGGTTGCTTCATAAACTTTTCTTTTCATTCATCATTTCATTTTTGGACAATATCAGTTATGTTTAGGCATTGGTTAAGGGTAAAGATGTCTGTTTTGTGTTTACCTCTCATTTGATTTTAGATTACTATTGGTTTAAGTTAAAGTTTTAGGTTAGGGAAGTTTACTCATTAAAACTTCTTATATCTTATATTCACATTAAACATTGTCTGATTATGAAACCATTTCACTCTCTTTTGGGGCCCCTTTACATTTCACTGGGAAAGTGCAGAAAAATATGTAATAGAAACACACAAAATTCCGTTTTGCTAAATTGTTGCATGGTCACATTCATGAGACCAGGCTGGAAATGACAATGAATCAATAGATCACTAAAGTCAAGACCCCAAAAATTAACCACATCAGTAAGCACAGCACAAATTCTTTTTTAAAATATATTAATTTCTTAGTGTATCTTGAGGAGTTTTTCAATTATAATTGGGATGTCAGCTCTTCTAATTGAGCTGTTTATTCATCTATTGAAGCGAGGCCTGAAAAAAATTCTGCACCCGGATGAACAGAAACCCTTACAATGGGTAATTGGGGAGCCAGGCAATCAGAATGACTGATTGCAGCATGCAGGCTGGGGTTACGATTTAATAAAGGATTGAAGGTAGCGGGGAGCCAGGCCATTAGCGACATTGTAGACCCAAAACAATGTCTTTATTGAACTGAATTTTAGCAGTTACTGGCAGCAAACATAAAGACCTGAAGAAAATTGTAACATATGATACGTAATCTCTCCGACAGCTCTCAGAAATAAAAGGCCAATTTTCATGAATAAATAATAATAATCAGGACTCAACAATAAGTTTGTCTGAGAACCCAGGGGGCAATGTGAGAGATTTTTGGGCCAGTTGACAAAAATGTGTCTTGACCTGTAAGACCATAGGTGTTTTGTTTTTTTCACTTCTTATGGTGATCATGTAACATTTTTTAGGCTTTGCAATCTGAAACATATGGTATTTTGTGATTAATTGAACATTGTTATTGCGAATTTTGAAAATTTTCAATAAATATTTAACCAAGGTAAAGATATCTATCTGGCAAGCACAGATGAGATTGTGTTGAAATTGCATGAATTATTTCTGAAAGTGTTGGAAGCATCCGTTATAATGGGTTGACGACAATAAACAATCAATGTTTTATTAATTATTTGCTGTCATGGAGTTACAATGTAAAATAAAATAAAAATTGTCAATAAAACATAAAGCTGAGGTGTGTTTTCAATAAGAACTTTAAAATGCAGACAACTTTAAAATATACTGTTTGTTGGTTCATTTCCACAAAAAGTATCAACACTGTGGATAGACCACTGGTGTGAGTTTGGGGAGGGCATAACTGTTTGACCAAAGGCAGATGGAAGGAATGTTCTGGAAACCTGTTTGAAATTAGTCATTGAGGAAGCAAACATATAGTTTTTTTAGAATCCCTAAATCAAGACCAAAATTTCTAACTCATCTTAAAACATTCAAGCTATATCCACCAAGCTTGATACAGTCCTTCAGACAGTTCTGACTTAGTGATATATCTTTTCCAATTGATCAGACTTGTGGTTTTCACACAGCGGGCGATCAAAACTTTTGAAAAATCCCATAGACTTGTATTAACTGAATGTTCAAATGGGCCAATGAAATGCTTGTTAATTCAAACTCCAAACTGTCAAAAATTAAAATGTAAACAAACCCACAAAAATATCTATCTATCCATCCATCCATCCATCCATCCATATAAAAAATGTTTTAGGTAGGACCAATTAAAATATCAACAGAGCATGTACAAATCTAAATGAGCCAAAGAAATCCTTACTGTTGAGCCCTGATAACGTAATCACAGTGGAAAATTACAGTTGTTATTATAATGAACTCTCACGTGTCTCACATTTGGCTTAAACTCTTCTCGTTGTGCAGGTCTAATCATCTCCCTGCAGCTGTTACGTGGTGAAATTGAGCAGGTGCGCAGGGAAAACCCCATGATATTTAACCGCGGTGTGGCCATCACGCGGAAAATGGGCTTCCCTGATGTGATCATGCCAGGTAAGTCCCTTGAAGGTCACTGTTGCATTTCAAGATTTGTTCTGGATCAAATTAGTTTAGAAGACTTCAAAGTGCACTTCCTACAGTACTTGAGTACTTAAAGAAGATGGTAACACCTAGCAAAGGGAAGGTCAGGTTAGCAATATACAGTGTGTGTATGTGTATATATATATATATATATATATAAAATGGAGAAAGATGCTTTTTAGTGCTAAGTTAGAGCATCTACCAGGCTGACCAGCCACTACAACCCTAGATTTATGGCTTATGAGCCACTGTTCCTTGGGCTTCTTATGTACAGAAAGTATTTCTGAACAGGGCTTAGATGCTATTGAACAAAGATGTCTGAGAGAAGCCTATGTAATCTTATTTCTGATTGGTACTTTAAATTTATTTCCTTAGAAGATCAAGTTCGGCAGTTAACTAATGCATGGTCCTAGCATTGGGATCCATTGCGTTAAAAAGTTGTTTGTCTGTTAAATAATATTAAGACTTGGACACAGCAATTTGAAGAAAGATTTAACCTTCAGCTATGTATAATGTGAAGCCACTGGAGGTGCCACATGCTTGGAAAACAGCTTGCATGACATTTTCCATAAGCCAGAGATAGTTTTGATCAACAAAACCTGATAATTATTTGTAAATGTCTTGTGAGTGTCAAATACGATAGGTTGATATTACATTATTCATTTCTGTCATTTCTATGGCTTTTTCTGTCCAATTATGTACCATCCCGCATACTCCCATTTCCCCTCTCTGTTGGTGTCCAATAAGAGACAAGGACACATTATAGTAAGTGTATTCGAGTGTGTTTTGAGTTAAAAATCAGCTTGTTTTTTAATGCTTTAGGGGCCGTTTACACAGAATACATTTTTGTCTCTGTCCTTGTTGTTTTTTTTAAATGTTTTCCTATTTAAAAAAATTTCAGCATCTTGCGCAGGAGTGCCATGTTTTTTAGATGCCTTGTTAGACAGAACTTAAACTTTAAAAATGCATCTCGAGAAATGCATTTATTTGTCTAGCTTTTTATTAGCTCAAGAATGTGTTTTGTCTAAACGGCTCCCTAGAGCGACTGTCCAATTTTTACAGCGGCCTTGTTCTGAAGGTAATATTTTCCATTCATTTTCCCCATTGGGATTTCAAAACATTCTTCAATATAGAGCTCTTAGCCAGGAACTAAACAAACCAGCTCCATGTTGAATCGAAACATTACCAAATTTGATTTGACGCAAAAAAATTATTATTGAAAATGTAAATATTAAATTAAATTATATAATTCAATATGCAATTATTATACTATATCGAATAATGGTAAAAAAATAGATATTTTTACAAAAGTGAATGAGATACTCATCCCTTGATGCAGTGCGAATAATGTAATCAAATAAAAAACAGCACAATAAAATAAATTACATATAGTAATTGAATTTAAGTATAACAAATGTATAATTTTTTTTAACTTATTGTAAAATATTCAGATAATACAAATAAGCTCTTTTGAAATGATTTCCATTTCTATGGTAACAATGACCTCCCTGACCACTTTTACATGCACTTAAGAAAACGTTTTATTCCAGGGTTTTTGTAGAAAGCTGCATTCTGAAATGTCATGCAAACGAGAGTAGTTATTTCCTTATGCCGTATAAGGGATTAAGAGACAGCGGTATAACACACCTAGGTTTCTCCCGGAGAAAGCTGCTTATGTGGCCATGTAAACACATAAGCATCGTTCTAACAGGTTTTTGGGGAGTGCGCATGTGCGTGGAACAGACCAAATAACAAACGTCATAGGATGGAGTCTAACAACAAGTCAACAAATCATTTTTGGGAATACAGTTGGAAAAGTACCTACACTATAAACTATACCCAGTTATAAACACCACTGTAAAATATTGATGGTCCCTCACTTTCGCATGTATGTGCTCATTCACTGAGGGAATCCCAGAGTTTTATGTCAGTGGGAAACCCCACTATTGAATGCAATTCCGCTACATGTCGGGATAGAAAGGTAAAGAGACAAACACAGCAACAACTCTGGAATATCTGGAGATAAAGCAAAGCAACAGAGAATAAAATAGTGAAGTCTTCCTCGGATACCATGTTTGTTATTTACACAAGCGTCGCATGGAAATTGCATTGCTGTGGAGAAAGCTTACTGACTGAGCTGCATATATACAGGTGTAAAGAGTACGCAATTTATACAGTTCATGTTAACCGGAACACTGCTTTCTCGCAATTTGCCGCTTTCTCGAAATAACCCGCTTTCTAGTGTCCATTTATACTTAGTCACTGATTGGTGGATTTCTCTTCAGCATTATGGGTAATGTAGTTCTTCACAGAGTATTTGGCTATTAAACACAGTTTTAAAGTTTTGAGTTTTAATCCACAGATTAAGGATTTAACAGAAGCATATAGCATTACTTAACAAAAAGAGAAAGGTTTTTATTTGAGTATTTGGGAAAAAAAATTGGAAACCTAATGTTGCGCTCTATAAAAGCAGTTTGCAGTGTTCGCTAAAATCATAACCAAACCTGGAGTCAAATATTAACTTGAACGGAGCGCATTAACAAATATTTTTGGATAGATTTATAGTCCTGCTAACATCTGATAATTCATCCTACTGAATTTTCTAATTAATTGACTGAACTTGTGATTCTTGTATTTTTAGCCATGTTTATCAGCTCTTATCAGCTTCTCATTTTTACTAGTCAACCAGTCATCCGGAAAAGTATTATGACACAGAAGTTTTCCTCTTGTTTCCTCTTGGTGTGCTTGCCATAATGCAAGTGAATTGTGATCAAATGTGGTCAAATGTGGATGGTGATAACAACAAACCTCATCGGGTCTAATACCTAATCGTGCAACATAACATTTGATCATGAGATGCAATGAGAATAAACTAGGGTTGATGTTATCGACATAGACATCATATTTTATTTAAGCATTTTTTTAGATTATTTAATTTTATTTGAGAGTGAATAATGACTTTCATCGCACAATGTGATCATATCGCTTCAGAAGACTTCCAAGCTTGACAAACTGTAGTCGCTACCCACTTACATTATAGCAAATAAAACCTTTTTTAGTCCACAACTAGAAGACACAGCCCCAAAGCATCATCTAGACAGATAACAACCTAGTTGACTATTCTGTAAAATCCCAATTGCATATACATTACAACCAAAATTGTATACACAGAAATGTATTTGGTTTGAGACAACATTGGTGAGCAAATAATAAAGTATTTACATTTTTAAGTGCCCTAACCCTTTAATATACATCACAAAACTAAATGTGAGCACAAGCATTGGTTTTCCCTACTTTACACGCTGCTACTGCTGTCAGGCTCTTTGTCCTATTACCAGCTGGGAATGCACTAGGACTGTTTCCTTTTTCAAGGAATTTTTTGAGAATTTCACTGAATAGAGAGCTTTACAGGAATTTTAAAGACCCAGAGAGCTCCAAAGCAGTGGATAGCAGGGGTGTAAGACTATATCCGCAAACCTTTACAGAAAGCCTCTATACAGGAGCACAATCCAGTGAAACACCAGGAACCAGCCTGCTGGTGCCAGATAAAAATTTTATCTGGGTGAAACTGTAGGATACCGTCAGTCAAACAGACAAATGGACAGGCTTTATTCAGAATTTCAAAGCTTGCTGTTGGTTTCATTGACCATTTATAAAATGGGCTATGACCATATTTGATTTCTCATCCAGATCCCCATACTGGTAGACATGATAAACCAGTATACACTTTGGATTATCGTCTCTATCGATTCAATTTGAATTACATTCATCTGACGAAGCAAATTCAATGACATTCATCTCATGATCTTTAAAATGCTTCTAATCAGACAAGCGCAGCTTTGTTTCACATGATGGTCATGCTCACAATGTCTGGAGCACGCAAGTGCATGCAACTCCAGCAGGCTTCCGTTTGTGCTCCAAAGACAGTAAAGCACAGAGCAGGATCACTCTCGAAAACGCGGCACAAACCACAATACTTATGTGACCTATTTGAAAGTTTTCGTCTTTTTTACCTTAAAGGATAAGTTAACCCAAAAATGTAAATCCTCTCATGATTTACTCACATTTAAGCCATCCTAGATGTGTATGTCTTTTCTTCAGCAGAACCAAAGTAAAGATTTTAATAAGCACATTTCAACTCTGTTTGTCCATACAATGAAAGCGAATGGGTGCCAACAGGCTGCTGGCAGTTTGATGGTCCAAAAGGCATATTTAGGCAGAATAAAAGTACTTTACACGACTCCAGTTGATCAGTTAATTTCTTCTGAAGCAATCCGATAGGTTTATAAATAAATCAATAGGGGGCCTGGGTAGCTCAGTGGTAAGGACGCTGCCTACCACCCCTGGAGTTCTCTAGTTTGAATATCAGGGTGTGCTGAGTGACTCCAGCCAGGTCTCCTAAGCAACCAAATTGGCCCGGTTGCTAGGGAGGGTAGAGTCACATGGGGCTAACCTCCTCGTGGTTGCTATAATGTGGTTCATCCTCTGCAGGGTTCATGGTGCGTTGAGCGTTGATACCGCGGTGGATGGTGTGAAGCCTCCACAAACCTATTGATTTGCTTCAGAAGACATTCATTAATCAACTGGAGTCACGTGGATTACTTTTATGCTGCCTAAATATGCTTTTTGGACCATCAAACAGCATGTAGCCACACGGCACCCATTCAATTTCTTTGTACAGACCTGTGCTTATTAAAATCTTCATTTCGGTTCTGCTGAAGAAGGAAAGACATACATTTCTGGGATGACTTAAAGGTCAGTAAATCATGAGAGAATTTTCATTTTTGGGTGAACTAATCCTTTAAATCTTAAAAGGCTAAACAGCCTGACATCAAACAGCCTTCAGATATTTTTGTATTCTCTATGGAGAAGACTTGTATTATTAAGAGCCCAATTAAGTGTTCATTTTTAGTGTTTATGTATTATTTACCTTGTTGCATTTCTTTGAGAAGATCAAAGGTTTTGTTTTTTTGGAGGAAATTTATAATAGTACAATAATTCTAGTCAACAACATCAGACTGAAATGTGACATAAAATGAAATTCAGCATTAAGGTTGAGAGAGTTTTTTATTATTATTATTATTTTTCCTCTCGACTATGTTTGTCAAGTTCCAAGTGAAAAGAAAATGATATAAAGTAAGAGGAAGCAGTTTTCATTTATAAAGTACTATATTTTATTCACTTAAATATTTTTTTTATTTTTTTATAATAAAAAAAATAATACAAATCTATATTGTGATGTGTATACCTGTATCTTTGTTGTGATATTAAATTACTCATATCATGATGTAAGATTTTGGTCACCCATACATTGAATTTATTGGGTGCAGATTGTAAAATGTAGGCAAAATAAGTCAAATAAAGTCAAATTTAGCAACAAAACCTACCATGTTTTAATAGATTTACATAAATATGCATTATAAAATAATGCAGTTTTTATTAATAATCTTTATACACGTGTAAATAATAAAAAATATTTAATATTAATTAAAGAATGAAAATTCTGTCATGTTGTTTCAAACACATATTACTTTCTTCTGTAAAACATGTTTACAGTCATCTTTTCCATGTAATTAAATTATATGGGTGTTTTATCTTTTACGCTTCTGGCACTTTTAGCACTGAGGATTACTATGAAGTCTTGTTAAAGCATTTTATTTATGTCATTATTATTATTATTATTATTATACTTTTCTACTGCAATGTCCAATTGTACATGATTTACAGGAGATTTATTTTGTTTTTGTATTTTTATTTTTTAAAATTCTTACCACAGTGTCATTTCCAGCACATCTCACATTCTGTGTTGTGTTTAATAGAATTATGTCGTGGAAATTACGCTGGTGAAATAAAATTACTTTTTTATTATTTTTTTAAATGAAATGGCTGACTGCTTTGTCTTGCTATGGCTAATTTCTCAGCTAACATTTTATGCATCCTAAAAAGACACAATTAAATAATATTTTCATACGTGTTTTGCGAAATTATGCGAGATATTTACCTTGAATTTTCTTCAAACTTCAAACGTCTAATATTTAATCTGAAGCATATTTACTGACACTATTGTTGATTTGGTTAATAATTACACAAACCTTTGAAAAATAAAACTTTATGAGAGGCAAAATTGTTTAATGTGATGGAAATTTTTTTTTTTTTTCAATTTATAGAAATTATTTTCACAGTTTCTATTTATTTTATTGTTTGCTTAGATAATCACATTTTTTTTAACAAGTAATGATATTTATTTATATATATATAGTGGATTTTCATAGTTTTCAAGTCTGGGTCTGGTTCAAGGCTAAAACTTATTTGCATTTGAAAATCACAAAAAGTAAATTATGTAAAAGCCTGATCAAAATTTTCCAATTAACATTAAATAAGACCTCAACAAATAATAAATACATCAAATTGTAACTGTTTATTCAAATAAATCAACCCCTGGGACATGAAAGTGCCCATAGTTGAAGAAACTCAGACATAGCATATTGTGACCAATCACTTGTATGCAATATTCCAAGTCGTCTGTAGCCATATTATAGATTTGTATGAGGAAAATATTGAAATGTAAGTGATTAATTGCTGAAAACCTCCTCTCTGCCGTAACTCTAAAATCTTGTTTGTATTTCCACCCGTTTAAACTTTGTTTCGCAATTTGTGTTTCATCTATTTTAAAGGTCTTTAAAAGTCTCAGATGCAAAAATTTTGTTCCTTGCCTTTCAAAGCAATCAGTCTCAGTTATTGACCAAAAATTATGATTCCATTCTATTTGAGCTCCACAACATGTTTGTCTCATTAACAGAGCAATTTAAGATTTTCTTTACAGCATAAGCCAAAATATACATTTCCAGACTCAACTTTATGCATATTCAGCTCCAGGTTGGACATTAGCAGGAGAGATTGCTTCTTACAGTGCTCAGAAAAAGCAAGCATTCTCACTTTTCCTTTATTGCGTCAACCGTAATTGGAAGAAATCAAATTAAGCCCCAACTTCTTTCAGTAATAGCTAAAAGTTTTTCCCCTTGGGCAGACTGTTAAACCTAAGTACCATTCCAGATAGAGAAAGGTGGTATTTATTCAGTCTATTGTGACAAGAATGCAGCCGCTGCTTTGCAGGGAAAATGTGGGCCACAGTGTCAATGGATTGAAAAGGGTTTGATAATGGAAGGGTCGTCTGAAAACCAGTGTCAGTGGTGTGTCCATGAAACAGGCTTGAAAAAGAACATTTAGGTGTAAGAACATGGACTGCAGGCCAACGATATCACGGCATGTTCTTTCTTTTACGATTCCTTCATTAAAGGAGAGTCTAAACATTAGCAATTAGCAGATATAATGATTCTGGCAATGTGGTTTGCAGAGAGTTTGTGTGGATCAAGTGCAATTTAACACTACAAATAATGAAAAGAAACAAATCCATGTCTAAAGAAACACATTTTTACATATTATCACTAAACTTTGTTGTTTTTGTTGATGTATAGGTGATATCCGCAATGATCTCTACCTCACGCTTGAGAAAGGAGACTTTGAGAGAGGAGGCAAGAGTGTTCAGAAGAACATTGAGGTCACCATGTATGTGCTCTACGCTGACGGCGAGATCCTCAAAGTACGTCAAACTACTTCAAAAATAAATATAAAAAGCCATTTGCCATGAACACGGTATGCTTATGCTATGACTTATGTTCAGTGATATGAAAATAAAACAAACAATAACTGCCATTAACTTCTAAAGCCTACAGTATAAGTGGAAAGTACCCAAAAATGCTAAGAAAAACCCTATTTGTTGATGTAACTTACGGTATGTGGTTAATCATTTAGTCCAGCCTAAACTAGTTCAAATGAGAAAACTAAATGAGTTTGTGATTTTCTGATGTATTTTAAATAAGCCCTTCATTAATTTGCATGTGTCACAAACATTGACATATTCAATAAAGCCACATAAAAGAACATTTTAAAGAGTGCTTTCCATTTCTTCTATGTTTTATCAGGAATGCATTAGTCTGGGCTCAGGAGAGCACAACATCAGTGAGTATCGCTCTTTCGTGCTCTATCACAACAACAGTCCTCGCTGGAGTGAGGTCATCAAACTTCCAATCCCCATCGACCGATTCCGGGGGTCCCATCTGCGCTTTGAATTCAGACACTGTTCAAGTGAGCTCCCATCCTCTACAATAAAGTACTGTGGAACAGTGATGTTTTTTAAGATTGTAATAGCATGGTACTTTGGTAAACAGTGGGATCCAAATGTCTGAGAAGTGCTGTAATGCGTTTGAATGAATTTATAGTGCTGGTGCTTGAAATATCATGGCAAATATGGAGAATGTTCCCATTTTTGTGTGTCCACAGCAAAGGACAAAGGAGAAAAGAAGCTTTTTGGCTTTGCGTTCACTCCGCTCATGAGAGAAGACGGCACCACACTGTCAGACGAGAGCCATGAGCTTTACGTCTACAAGGTAAAGATAGTACAAACTAGACGCAGTGTTAAAAGTGAGTGGATCTTATTGTTCAGTTCATTACTGGAATGGCATGTTCACACGCTGCTTAAAATGTAAAACTCTCTTCTGTATGTGTCTATGGTCAGTGTGATGAGAACACAACCTTCAGTAACCATGGGCTGTATCTGGGACTGCCCTGCTGTAAAGACGACTTCAGCGGCTGCCCAAATCTCCCATCAAGCCTCATATTCCAGCGCAACACTAAGGAAAACCTCTGGATTTCCACTCAGCTCTCTTCCACCAAATTAACACAGAATGGTAGCTTATTAACACTTTATAACATGTTATTACACATCTACAACAGTCTTAGCACAATATTCAGTTTTCCTAGCAAATATTATTTGCTATTTTTTAATTCAGAGTTTTAACACTCCCTTCTTGTGTTTTTAAGTTGATCTACTAGCTTTATTAAAGTGGAAAGCACATCCGGACCGCGTAATGGACATTTTGGGTCGATTACGGCACGTCTGCGGGGAGGAAATAGTCAAAGTGAGAGCTCTGACCTGTTTAATGTTATTTTTTTAAAGACCCCATGAAATACCATTTTGAGTTTTGTGTCTATTAGATTTGGTGCTATGCAAAGTGGCAAGAAAAGTATGTGAACCCTTTGGGATTACCTGGATTTATGTCTAATTTTGTCTGAAAATCTGGTTTCATTTTAATCTAAGTTACAACAATTAACAAAGAAAATCTGTTTTAACTAATTATTGTATTGGTCTTGTACATATTAAATACATCATTCATACATTCACAGTGTAGTTTGGAAAAATTATGTGAACCCATAGGCTAATGACGTCAACAAAAGCTTTAGTTTGTGTTAGCAAACCTGGCATCCAATTAATGGAAAAAAAGGTGTTGGTTAGAGCTACTTTGAATTATAAAAAAACACCCAAACATTTTGAGTTTGCTATTCACAGGAAAATAGATTTCAGAAAAACTATGATCAAGTTGCATTAAGCCGAAAAGTTTATAAAATTATCTTGAAGAGCTTACATATGCGTCTGTCCACAGTTAGACAAATTCTCTATAAATGGAGACGATTTAGTACTGTAGTTACTCTGCCTAGAAGAGGCCATCCAGCCAAGATAACTCAAAGGGCATACAGCAGAATGCTCAGTGAGGTAATAAAGAAGCCTAGAGTGACAGCTAAAGACTTTAAGGCATCATTGTAACTGGTTAACTTTTGTGAAAAAATTCATACCCAAGTTTATCAAGATATCCTAGAGGATAATATCAGGGTAGCTGTGTGCCAGCTGAAGCTCAGTAGAATTTAAATCCACTATAAAATGGCTTCAAATAAAGAAAATCCACCTTTCGGAGTGGTCCAGTCTAGAGGTCTGCACAGGCCTTTAAATGAACCCCGAACCAGACCTGTATTCAAGACCCTACCCGGCCCAAATTATATCATCAGATTTTAAGCCCCAACCTGACCCAAACCCAAAATTGCTTACTAACTAATTTCATCTCCTAGCAAGTACTGTTGCAATAGGCTGTATTTTATGTAAGCATACAGGAAACATTCTTAACAGTACTGAAACAGTAAACTTACACAGTTTTAAAAAGACACAGCAGGCCTTTAGTACACTAGAGCAGAAGGGGGAAAAGCATTGACTTACCATTTATTTGCTGAAACTTCACTTGGTGCAGAACAATCTGGAATAATATGAAACACTGCAACAGTCCACTTTATGCAGCCTGAACTAGTTTAGAATGTTGAATCTTTGTGACAACTGTGCTAAAAACAATCTAGATGTAGCACAAAGAATGAAACTGAGTGCAGGTGTCTGAAGAAAAAGTGAGACGCGGTGCAAATGTCAAAGACATTCATCCAGCATGTGTTTACATAGGAAAACAATGGGAAAACAGAACAGGTGCGCACAAAAACACATTAGGTGTAAACGGCCCCTAACTCATTCATTTATGTCTGTGAGTGAGAGTGCGTGGTCGAAACAAGTTCAGTAGGCCTGTTTATTTTTTGATTCATACAAACCCGACCCGAACCTGAAGTCCTACTTGAAAAACTGACCTGAATCCAGTCTGAAACCCATTGGGTTCTCAGGTCCCGTCGGGCCTGGGTCAGGTTGCAGACCTCTAGTCCAGTCAGAGCCCAGACCTTAACCCATTAGAGGTGCTGTGGAATGACCTCAGGAGAGCTGTTCAAACCAAATATACAAAAAATGTGGCTGAGCTGAAGCAGTTCTGTAAGAAAGAATGGTCCAGAATTCTTTCTGAAGGTTATCCAGGTCTAATCCGCAGCTACCAGAAACGCTTGGTTCAGGTTATTGATGCCAAAGGAGGATCAACCAGGTATTAAATTCAAGAGTTCACTTACTTTTTCCACAGCACTGTGAATGTTTAAAGGGATGTTTTAAGAAATACATGAAAGAGCATAATTGTTTTGTATGTTATTAGGTTAAGCGCATTGTGTTTGACTATACTTTTGAATCTAAATGAGGATGATATCTAATTTTGTGACCAATTAATGCAGAAAACTAGTAAATTCACATACTTTACCTTACCATTGTATATGCTAGTATACTCTTAAACAATGTTTGGTGCTGTGATCTCGTTACTTGAAGTAAAATAAGTAGTGTAACACATTGTTTTTAGATTAAAGTTACTGACTTTGAATTAAAGTATAGTAATTATTTTAGGTACATTTACATTACCTTACACGGAAATGTAGACATTATGTCCCTCCCCCTAATACATCCACTGCGCTTTTCTAGTGATTTCTTGGGGTCTAAAACAGTCAAAGTATTATTTTTTTTGTTTGTTTAAATCATCATTATAACATTTGCTTATTCTAATTTACATGCATATTTTTTATATTTCTGCACCAGTTTCTTCAAGACATCCTTGATACACTGTTTTCCATTCTGGATGACAACACGGACAAATATGGACCCCTGGTGTTTCAGTCACTGGTTGGAAAATATTATTAATATATGACTTAATGTTAGACTTACCTAATGTTAATAATTCATATCCTATTTACTGTACAAGAAAGTGTTTGTGTGTGTGTGCATGCCTTTAAATGTGCACAATCCATCTCTTTCAGCAGTGCCAATGCTCTCTCTCTCTCTCTCTGTGTGTGTGTGTGTGTGTGTGTGTGTGTGTGTGTGTGTGTGTGTGTGAGAGAGAGTCTGATGTGAAAAATTGAAGTTCTCAACTGGCATGGATCCATGCATTATTAGGCATTCACAGCTGCCTAAAGGTGGCATCTCCAGAGAGTGTTTAGCTTCTGTAAAATGATTCAAGACATTCTAGCCTCTCTTGGCCTGAATACATCTGTCATGTTTCTGTGAGGAGCTCAGTGCACCTACATTGGCTGTATTCTTCTTGTATTTTTCTTCATTTTGTCACATATCCTTTGAAATTCATCATTTTTGGTTAATTTAAATGACCATCCTCTGGCAAAAGCAGCTGTAAAGGCCTATTTCAAACTGACAATCATTGTTTCTCAGATCACCTTAAGGCATCCATTGCATCCTTTTGCCATTGATGCATAGTGATCCTTTCACCCTAAATCAGACTTTTGGATCTGATCTGTGACCTCCTGACCTCTACTGTCCATCTCTGTCCAGGTGTTTATCATCAATCTACTACGTGACAGTAAATTTTATCACTTCCGGCCTGTGATGGACACCTACATCCAGAAGCATTTCGCTGGAGCTCTGGCTTACAAGTGAGTACTTCACTTTTAGAAGAATGTTTTTGTTTAGGAATATTTCACAACAAGTGGATTGGAGCTTGGTCAAGAATAAGTGTAAATGGAGATAGATTTAATATTTTTAATGAATTTAGAAATATGAACCATTTAACTCTTCTGGTATAATCTAACTAGATATTCCATTTTAAATACAGGGAGCTCATTCGCTGTCTTAAGTGGTATATGGACCGATCAGCAGAAGTCGTACGACAGGATCACATTCAGGAAGCCATGAGGGTAAGATCTCTGTGGTGTCCCTATGTATACTAGGGGATATAGTGTACTGATGCTCGTTTTTTGGCATTTAGTCATTCTAACCAATTACATCCACAACAGAGTCCTCTGTTCTGTCATTTTTTTAAGAATCCTCATGCATTTCTTTTTCATATGATGAAAGTTAATTTTGACCATGTATGCTGAGCTCCAAAAAGAACAAAATAGCATCAGAAAAGCACCATTAAAGCAGTCAATATGACTTGTGCACTATATCCCAAGTCTTCAAATGCCATACGATAGCATTGCATGATGGAAAGACCAACATTTAAGTCAAAATTCACTAATTATTTACTGATTCATGCTGATATTTTCATCATATTTGGGATCTTTTAAAGATATTTTAGAATATCATTGTTTATAAACTTCAAATTACAAAGCTAACTTTAAATGTTCCCCCAGGCTCTGGAGTATCTGTTTAAGTTCATCGTCCAGTCGCGGATCCTCTACTCGCGAGCCACATGTGGGATGGAGGAAGACCAGTTTCGTGCCAGTATCCAGGAGCTTTTCCAGTCCATCCGCTTTGTGCTCAGCCTCGACAGCCGCAGCTCTGAAACGCTCATTTTCACACAGGTCAGATGCAAACCCAAGATACATTCAGAGATGTATAAGTACCTTGTTGCAAAGAGAATGTGAATTTTGTCAAATTTTGACAGTTAGAAGGAAACAATGTGTACGGGAACAGGCTGCAAGTCCTGACAGTACAATATATACTATACAGCGCTGAAGATAAAATCTTATGTAAGACAATATTGCAACATACACTGCAAAAAAACAAAACAACACAAAAAGTGTAGGTTGAAAGGTTTAGTTGTATTGAATTACTGATGTTTGAAGCCATGCTTGTTGACCCAGGATCAAAGTTGTTTCCTTCAGCCCCATGTTTGTTTAGTCTTCTATCAGATTGACATGTCTATCTAGATCTGCCCTCAAGAAGTTGTATGTCTAAATTGTTTATACATCCTCATCTCAAGGATATCCCATTTCTCACGTAGAATGTGCTGAAATCAGACAAAACAAAAAAAAATTCCCACAGGCTTCAAGAGTATCTTTGAGAAATATCTCTTGCTTGTTGGAGCAGATGTAAATTGTTCACATAGTGCTGAATCTGAAGAACACAAGAAAGCACTTGAGAAGAAAATTGAAAGATACAAATAAGAGTTTCACCAACCAATTTTTTGTGATTAGTAACTAGATTTTCCTTAAGGAAATGTTAGGGCTTTGCCAAACAAATCTCACCACTACTTGGGTTTTGTGGGTGGCTGCCAGGGCATTGCAATTGAGTGCCTTTAGCACATTTTGTGACTGCTAAGGTGCTTTAGGTCTGGCAAAAACAACTATTAAGAATGGATGAGAGGTTACAGATATATGGACTACCTCTAACTTTCCGTTTCCACATGAAGCTTGCTGAAATGACATTAGGAGTACTGTGGGAACATAAACCGTTGTAATAAACTGAATTGAGTTGCGATTCATAGAGACACTTTACTTTGTGAATGTGTGAGATTGTGTATTATCTCTTCAGATATTGCCATAGAAAACGTATTTCCACATGCATCTTCAGTGAGAAAAGGATTTACATTCTATAAACGTTTTTGGCTGACTGTTCTGATTTTATCAGTCATTTAAGAGTAAAAGATCCCAATCACGTTGCACAGCTATGTATTGTTCAATGTGGACAGACAGATTACTTGTCGTTGGAATCTTATCACGTCACGTCTGGTTAGGACACAGTGTTAGGGGTTAGAGGTTTGTTCAAAAAACTAATAACATGCAGGAAACATTTATGTTCCTAATGACATTATGGACTGTACTGTACGGTTTATTGTATTTCTTCCATTTGACTTCTACTGTCACCACCATATTTTAATTTTCATGTCTACAGAAACACATTTAATTATGGCCCCACTAAGAAATCAAGGAATAAATAGCGTGTGGCTGTACTTTGAGTAGTCAGAGTGATTGATCATTGACTAGACCTGTACGTTCTTCCAAGGACAACACTGCTGCTTTTATGAAGCCTAGTTTTTTTTTAATGTTTTTGTTGACTTGATTTTCCTCTTGAATTGCCCGTATTGTACCTTTGTGGAATCCTCCGATCCTTGCCTGGCTGTTGACCCAATCCTGCCCCACCTCACTGTACCCCCTCCTCAGGGTCCTCAGCCTCCTACAGGACAAGCCAGTACCAACCAGGGCAGCTGCTTGCAGCCGTTGAGCTGTAATGCCTCACGGCCCTCTCCACTGTCTGTAAGTAGAAGCAGCTTGTGAATTGCCCCACAGTAATGGAACAGAGGTTCCCTCACCCAACTCTAAAGTCCAAAGCATCTACTGCCACATACAACCACCCAATACCTTTGCTGAACACTAGGCATTTATTAGAACCAACAATCCAAACAAACTGACCAACACCAACAAATGCTTCTTACCTTTCCCCAAAGCAATGTATCTTCTGTTTGGTTTCTTGAGGTGTTTCTCATTTTTGATTGCTGTGTTTGACACCAAATCTTCTATTGCACAAACATGAAATCCTGAGTGCTTCAAAACTCTCACAACCTTGTTTGATCACCCCCACCATCACCTTTTCTCTTTATTGGTATTGAACCTGGGACTCTATATCAAGTTGCTTGTAATGGATCGTACCTTTGGACTGTTGAGCTAAGGGGTTACGGAAAAACCTCAGAAGCAAGAGATGTATATATTTGATGTTTATATTCCTTTATAGGAATATCCAAAATGTCACTTTAAGTGACTTTTGAATAATTTTTTTGGTGTAACCATGACAAAGTCGATTCTTATATAACGCCATAGTTATATAATTTTTATAATTTAACCTCTTCTCCTCAAAAACTCAACTTGACTGACTTTATTTAAGATCTAAACTACTAATCTGACATCATAACCATGAGGCATTGGCAAACCCTCACTATAACATCATCTCTTGCTTTGTTTATGATCTCCATTCCTTCTTTGGCCAGCAGTCCCCTTCTAATCTTAAGCTGTCCAAACTGGAACGCTGATATTCTGCAACAACAAATAAGAATCTTTATTTCTCTTGTGTCTTCCCATCTCCTCTCCAGGCTGCCCTGCTCAACTCCTTTCCTGCCATTTTTGATGAGCTCCTACAGATGTTCACAGTGCAGGAAGTGGCAGAATTTGTAAGGGGAACTCTGGGGAGTATGCCCAGTACAGTCCACATTGGTCAGTCCATGGACGTGGTAAAGCTGCAGTCCATTGCTCGAACAGTGGATAGCAGGCTTTTCTCCTTCCCAGGTATGATTTTAGCATGTTTGTATTAATGAGATCTTAAATTACTTTAAGAGATCTCAAGATACTTTAAATTGTACAGAGTAGGTTCACTTAAAAATTAAAATTGTGTCATAATTTAATAACTTTCATAATCTTCTGAATGTTATGATGTTACTGTAATATTACACAGGAACGATAACACAGAAAGGATTATACAGAAACCATTACACAGAAACCATTACACAGAAACCATTTCACAGTAACAATTACCAGTAATAATTACACAGTTACGATTACACAGTTACGATTTTACAAATATGATTACATAGTAACGATTACACAGTTACGATTTTTCTAATATGATTACATAGTAACGATTACACAGTTACGATTACACAGTTACGATTTTACAAATAAGATTACACAGTTACGATTACACAGTTACGATTTTACAAATAAGATTACACAGTTACGATTACACAGTAACGATTACACTGTTATGATTTTACAAATATGATTACACAGTTACGATTACACAGTAACGATTACACTGTTATGATTACACAGTTACGATTACACAGTTACGATTTTACAAATATGATTACATAGTAATGATTACACAGTTACGATTTTACAAATATGATTACACAGTTACGATTACACAGTAACGATTACACAGTTACGATTTTACAAATATGATTACATAGTAATGATTACACAGGAACGATAACACAGAAATGATTATACAGAAACCATTACACAGAAACCATTTCACAGTAATGATTACACAGTAATGATTACACAGTAACGATTACACAGTAATGATTACACAGTTATGTTTATAAAGACTTTTTTTTTTTTTTTTTTGGAGTTACCTGCTCTGATGAATCTTTCACAGTAAGGTCAAGAAAATGAAAATATAAAAGGAAAGCAAATTCGGAAAGATTTCATTTATTTTTCTTCACAGAATCAAGGAGAATTCTACTTCCTGTTGTTCTCCATCATATTCATCTGCATCTGCGTCAGCAGAAAGAGCTGCTCATCTGCTCAGGGATCCTAAGCAGTATCTTCTCCATTGTTAAGAGCAGCTCACTGGTACACACACAAAAAAAACATGCAAAATCAGCCCATGTACACAGCTTTAAAAGTTCAAATATACCCTATGTCTCCTGGCTGATAATTTTAAAGAGATGTTCCTCTCTTCTGGTCTTTAGGAGAGCTCAGTGCAGGAAGAGGTGGAGATGATGGTGGAGAGTTTATTGGATGTGTTGTTGCAGACACTATTGGCCATCATGAGTAAATCTCAGTCTCAGGAGGCGGTAAGAGGACAGCGCTGTCCGCAGTGCACAGCTGAGATCACTGTTAGTAACTAACAAATCTGTTTCTTCTACACTTCCCTCTCCTCCATGCCTTCATCCCGCTATCTTCTGCTCCACCTGCTTGGCAGCATCTCTACTGAGATATTTTCTTTGTTTTCTCTATTTGGCCACGTTTACAACTGGTATTAGCATCTGTCTCAAGTGATCCAATCATTGGTGGACATATTGCAAAAAACGAGGACTCTATCTATCTATCTATCTATCTGTCTGTCTGTCTGTCTGTCTGTCTGTCAGTCTGTCTGTCTGTCTGTCAGTCTGTCTGTCTGTCTCTCTGTCTGTCTCTGTCCGTCCGTCATCCCATATTTAAATTTTCGGTGTTTGTCTTGTCAATTGTATCGGTCATACTTACTCCCTCACTGACTCACACATAATATGTGTGTTATGACTAAGTTTAGTCTTTATTCTGCAATAAGCTGCCACTAGAACACAAACAAACTTTGATGTATGAGTTTTGATCCTTTGATAAAAATGTTGCATGCTTTTCATAGTCTGTACATAATAAGAACTGAAATAAAAACATGAATATTTACAGTGTGTATACAGTGGTCCCAAAAATTTGAACATTTAAGCCACACTTAAAAATATATAAACGTATGGAAACCTGATCCTGTCTCAGAATAAAAAATAAATGTGTCAATTCTGACTATTTATCTTGTGATTATATTTCACAATTGCAAAATTGGAAGTTTCAATATAAAATTATGATTGCGTGATATAAACTCACAATTGCAACTTTATTTCTATATTTATTTATTATATTTATATATAAATATAAAGTCACAATTACGAGATATAAACTCATAATATCTCATAATTATGAGAAATTAGGTTGAAGTTGTGAAATGTAAAAGGAATTATATCTTGCAATTTCAAGATAGTAAGTCACAATTGTGAGTTTATATCTTGAGAAATATAGTCACAATTACAAGTTATAAACTCACAATCTTCCTATCTCGCAATTGTACGTTTTAAAGTTGCAATTTTGAGAAATTAGGTTGCAATTGCAAGATAAAATCATACAATTTTGACTGTATGTCTCACAATTGTGTGCAATTGTGAGTTAGTAATTCAGAAATTTGAAAATGTGAAATTTTGAGATATAAAGTAAATGTATTTTTCTCTTTCTTATTCCATGGCAGAATCAATGCACCATATGAATGTCAAGCGCTAAATAAACCATTTAAAATGTCAAGTGGCACCTGCAAACAAATCATGCTAAAGCTTTTCATTATAAACAGTATATCTTTTTTTTTACTTGAAAATTGTGTTTGTGCTAACACAATTTAATTCATTCCACTCCCCTTCTCCCTTTGGATGCATTTGATTGGCTTGTGAACAGATTTGTTGTCTCACAAAGACTTGCCTGCTTTCTGATTGGCAGGGGGAATACGTGTCTTGTCTGTTATCCCTTCTGCGACAAATGTCAGACATTCACTTTCAACACCTGCTAGACAACTTCCAGAGCAAAGAGGAGCTGAAGGTGAACTGTCTAATTAATTTCAGAAATCATGCACTTGAATCCGTGATTAACAATATTACTTAAAATATTAGTTCACCCAAAAATGAAAATTCAGTCATTGTTTTACTCACCCCTGTGTTGTTATAACCCTATAATACTTTTTCTTTTTCTTAATACAAAGGGAGTATCAGTGTTGTCATACAATGGCAGTTTATGGTGACCTCCTTTTTAAGCTTCAAAAGAATGCTAATAAATTATTCCATGAGACTCATGATTGTTATGAAAGTATACAATAAGGTTTGGTGTGAAACAAACCAAAATCTAATGTATTATTTAGTGAAAATGTTCACTGACATTCATGATAAGACATGAGAGCAACAGTTCACGAAGCCCCCTAGCGACATTGGGGAGTTCAAGTGAAAACTTGTTTTGTTTATCTAAAAACAGGTCTGCCACAATGATATTGTTACGAATGGAGCAGACGAGGAGTGAGGATCTATGTGCAAGCTTTATTTAAAGTACAAACGGTGAACACGGTAACAAACAAAACACTGGGAACAAATAAAACATCCACGATGGGAAAACCAAATATGTAAACACGGGAAACATCCAGGGAAACATCCACGATGGGCACAGGCAGGAACACGGTAGAAGGCTGGGGAAACATAGAAATAACACATTCAACGATCGACAAAGGACTGACAAAACAACAGGGCTTAAATACACACACAGAACAGAACGAGGGAATGACAGGCAGGTGGGGATGATGAGGGAGTGATTAGGGCCGGGAATTGTGGGAAACGTAGTTTACAGTGAAGGTGAGGGAAAAACAAAAGGAAGACAATGGGGAAATCGTGACAGATATAGTGACAATAGAACATAACACAGCTGCACACAAAACAGAGATCTGAACTTCCTTAATGTGTCTGAAGAGTTTGTAGTCAAAGGATTGATACATTTCTATGCCTAGCCTTATTTTTTTGAACAGAGTACTCAGAAATCAAAGAGAAACATAGAGGAGGCTACTGGCAGCCACAGTCAAAGTTTGTCCTAACCTGACGGCAAATGACACACGATAAAAGGCATATTTTCTATGGTAATCAGAGTGTTTGTCCAAACCAGCAGTGATGAGCGACGGTACATTCTATCGAGCGCTTGTTTTCTATTTTTGGCATCGTGCGGTTAACTACGTCCACTGTGAACTGGCACCAATCCAAAAACTTTCAAGAAAATAAGGCTGGGCATAGAATGGAGATCAATGGAGATCACCAGTCATTGAACATTTTCACTAAATAATACAATCGTTTTTGACTTGCTTCTCACCAAACCTTATCGTATTGTTTCATAACAATCGGGGAGACCTTCGGCTCGGGGGTGGGGTTGTGCCACGGCTGGGCACGTGGAAGCGGGAGGACCGGTTCCAGGACGCTGTACCTGCAAAAGAGAACCGGTGGCATGCGGTCGTGATAACAACAGCCGGGAAGACCGGAAATAGAGCCCGGGGGCTGAGGAAACTGCTCTTTTTTTTGAAAGTGTGGGTACTGCAGCCCATTGGGCGTGTGGCGAAATAAAATTCTAAAGGAAATAAGGATTCTCCACCCGCCTCTCCAGCGGGGGAGGGAGTGGTCTGCTTACCAGCTCCCGTAGTGCAGTTTCCTGAGTCCCGGGGGCGGGCTGTGGCAGGGCTGGTGTTGGTGCTGGCACCGCAGGGGGACACGCTGGGAGACGAGCAGACGGGGTGCAGGGTCTGTGGCTCCACCTGGGCAGGATGTTCTGTATAGCCTCCGTCTGCTTCCTCACTGTTGAGAACTGCCGGGCGAAGTCTCCAACGGTGTCGCCAAACAGCCCAACCTGGGAGATTGTGGTATCAAGGAAACGTACCGTGTCAGCCTCTCATGACACGACCAGGTTGAGCCAGAGGTGGCGCTCCTGGACCACCAAGGTGGACATCGCCTGCCCGAGAGCCCTCGCCATGACCTTCGTTACCCGGAGGCTGAAGTCAGTCGCCGAGCGCAGCTCCTGCATTAGACCCAGGTCAGGACTACCCTCGTGTAGTTCTCTAAGTGCCTTGGCTTGGTGCACCTGCAGGAGTGCCATGGCATGCAAGGCGGAGGCGGTGTGCCCAGTGGCACTGTAGGCTTTAGCCGTCAGAGACGACGTCAGCCTACAGGCCCTGGATGGGAACCTCAGGCAGTTCCACCAGGTGGAGGCGTTTTGCGGGCATAAGTGCTCCGTGACCACTTGGTCCACCTGGGGAATCGTCGCGTAGCCCCTTGCTGCCCCGCTGTCGAGGGTAATGAGAGCGGAGGAGCTCATGGCTTGTATGTGGGCAGTAAAAGGTGCCTGCCACGAGCGCGTGAGCTCCTCATGCACCTCCGGGAAGAAAAGAATGGGGGCAGAGTGTGGCCATGAGCAGCGCTTTGGCCCCAGGAACCAAGTTTCGGGGGGAGGCGGAGGATTCCACTCCAGCCCGACACTCGCGGCTGCCCGGGCAAGCATGGCTGTCAGCTCCGCGTCAGCCTGCGACTGAGCCGCCGCACCCGAGGGTGGGAGTCCAGCCGAGTCCTCAGCGTCAGACATGACAAACCCGCTATCCGATGCAGCGATCGAGATCTCATCATCTTCAGGCACTCCGAACGAGATCACGGGTCCGCCGTGAAGCGAACCGGCAACACTGCTCCAGCACTCGGTTGGAGCATATGAGCATGACGGGCAGTGGGAGGTCCGTGGGGTTATACCCAGCGGAGAGGCTCCCACTGAGGTCCCCATATCACCCCCAGTGCTAGCCAACACTGCCTCATACACGTAGGTAGAAGGACCGAGTTGGGGAGCGGCTGGGGTGGCTTGCGCTCTTACGAGGGCGAGCCACGACCGCAACGTAGCCATGGTCATGCCCTCGCAGTGAGGGCATGAACCATCCACAAACACTGATGGGGAGAGACAACGACCGCAACCAGGAAATACACACAAATACACACAGAAAGACATCTTGAAAAAGACGCTTCACCATTTGCGCCACTCTTTTAGAGAAATATACTCTTTTATTGGTGTTTTTATATTTATATATGTATATGGGAAATATAAATATATATATAAACGAAGTTATTCACTCCGTGAGCTCTTTTTCTGTTGCTGAAGCGCCCAGGGGTGTGTGCTCAGCACAACGTAGTGTGCGAGGGGAAGAACCGCTGGAAAGCACCGTAGAACCAACAGCTTGGAGAGATGAATGAGACAGCAGAGGAATTCTGCTCTGTGACTGCTCTCTCGGCTCCGAAGAAGATATCTGATGTGTATTTTCAGCGTCACTGCTTTTATATCCGTATGTCCGGGGGAGTGACATGCAAATTCCACACGCCAATTCTCATTGGCCTTTTCTCAAGATCAGAGATGTCTGGGCTCCTGAGGAGCGACCCCTAGTGTCAACTCATCGACACAACTTCGAGTGAATGATAAACGGGGAACATGAGTCTCATAGAATCCTTTATTAGACTTCTGATTTATTCGTTTGCATTCTTTTGACGCTTGAAGAGGTGGTCAACATAAACTGCCATTGTATGACATCACTGAGCACAATTTGTTTTTCACAATTTCTCCCTTTATCTTAAGAAAAAGAAATAAAGTTATATAGGGTTATAACAACACAGGGGTGAGTAAACAATGACAGAATTTTCATGTTTGGGTGTAATACCCTTTTAAACTATTTCAGAAATCTGGATTAAAAAGTGTATGAATCCCAACATAATGCAGTAAATTAAATAGTAATTAAATGAAGCTATAAAGAATATGCAAGGTCATTAAGATTTTTAACCTGTCTTTCTATCCCTCTTCATCTCTTTTAGGAGTTCTTACTGAAGATTTTCTGTGTGTTCAGAAACCTGATGAAGCTCAGTATATTTCCCAGAGACTGGAACGTCATGAGACTCCTGACCAGCAAGTGAGAATAGACCCATCTTTTGGCTTGAGACAAAGTTGCGCTTCATTTGGGAAACATCTCAAAACATATTGTTTTGCTTTGTATAAAACCGTATATACTGTGGATCAATGGTTCTCAACCAGGGGGTCGGACCCACTAGGGGGCTTCAGCACACTTCCAGGGGGGCCTCAAGCCCTCATACAATTATTTAAATTATTATAGATTATTATAATTTTGATATAATTATTATAATTCAACTTTCTGTAAATGCCCTTCAACAGCTTGCTTTTTATGAAATATATACAGTTCTAGACATTTCTGGAATCAAGTTATGGAAATCTCTTTTAATATGAATGTCTTATAACCTACATGAGGGGGCCTTCAAATATTTTATCTGACAATGGGGGGCCTTCGAGTCCAAAAGTTTGAGAACCACTGCTGTAGATAATACAATGGATTTAACTGGAAATAAATAAAACAAATCAAAAAGTTGATTGTCCTTACCCTATTGGAAAAAAACAATTATTTATTAATTTTGGTAACACTTTAATTTGATGGTCCCAAGTAGATATTTAACTGACTATAAGTGACTATTTAACTGACTATTAATTACTTATAAACTGTCTTACTATAGCTAGTAAACAGTGTTTCAACAAACATTCAGTAGACTTTCAGTAGACTGTATATAGATCTCTATTAATGACATTTTAATGAACTGATGTTCTCAACAATAATGTAAGTAGGTCATTAATAGAGATCTATATACAGTCTACTAAAAGTTTACTGAATGTTTGTTGAAACACTGTTTACTAGCTATAGCAAGTCAGTCGATAGGCTGTTATTTTGCTGCTGTTTTACAGGCTTCTGAAAGTCTGCTGAATGTTTGTTGAAACACTGTTTACTAGCTATAGAAAGTAAGTCGAGAAGCTGGTATTTTGCTACTGTTATACAGGCTATTGATAGCCTACTGAATGTTTGTTGAAACACTGTTTACTAGCTATAGCGAGCCAGTTGAAACGTCACTTATAGTCAGTTAAATATCTTCTTGGGACCATCAAAAAAAAAAATACAATATTTATATATTACTAATTTATTAATATAATTTTGCTTCCCAATTAAATTGATCTTGTTTTAAGAATGTTACATATTTGTTTCTGAAAAACAAGGGGGAAAAAAAAATTATGTTAAGATTTATATAACTTTTTGACCCACTTTATATTAGGTGTCTTTAAATACTATGCACTTAAGCACCCCACTCCTAAACCTAACCCTAAACCCTAAAACTAACCCCAAACACTAACACTACCCCACTCCTAAACCTAACCCTAAACCCTAAAATTAACCCCTAACACTACCCCACTCCTAAACCTATATGTACTTCAATGTCAGTAGCAGCAAATGTGATTTGTTTATTTTTATAATTTTGCAGAACAATGTGTTATTACACAATAAATACATTGTATGTATTTTTAATGTTAGAACATAGTAGTTTTTGTTTTTTGCATTGTATAAATACCATCCATTTTTGTTTCCACTTGCCAAACATTTATATTTAATATTTATATTTGTTATTCTGATCACTCTCTTTTGCAGTATCATTGTGAGCACAACTCAGTATCTGTCACCTGCTCTGCATAAGAGCTTCACGGATGCTGACTTTGATTTCAAGGTGTGTTGCCATGACGAACATCAAACACACACTTCACTTTGCTGTACCAAAGACTCACTGACATGCATTGACACACAGTACACATCTTTTTTTAAACATGCACACGCATCTCTTTTTCTTAAGATCACACATTCACTTGTACACACATGTGCCTCTGCGGCTGTGCTTTATGGATCTGTTCTGGAGTCCTTCTTTTGGACACACTGGGTTCTCTCTAATCTACTCCATAATGAAGCACTGCTCCCTGATCAAGACAGATTGTGCCAATAACCAGACTCTGAAAAGTTTAAATCTACTGAATTATTAATGAAAGTTATCTTTCAGAGAAAAACAGGATGGGATTGTAGGCTTTCGTAGAAAAGATAGCATGGCTTACCTACAGTACAGTATGTTGTACTCATTTGAAATTATGAATTAGAAAGGGAAAGGGGGATTAAAATGTTGAAAAACTTGAAAGAAATAGTGACCAAATTCATGTGCTATAAATTAAACATACATTTATTTATATTATTGCTGTCAACCGATTAAGATATTTAATGGAAGTAATTACATATGCTTATTAATTAATCAAATGAAAAGTGATTAAATACCTATAGAAATTTTTGCTGAGAGAGACCCTCAAATAACAATAATTCAATATATAATGATTAAATAATTATAAATATGAGATACAGTATTTTATAAATATAATAAATCAGATTATTGAAACATATTACATTATTGTGGCAGAAGAGCATTGATAAGACAACACAAAATGTGGCTTTAGAAGTCAATACATGATTTATTTTTATATAAATAAACATAAGCCTATCATTGGCCTAGAAATCCATTTTGCAATTAAATTCGCAAATCTGTCTAAAATAGATTTATTAAAGGCTTTTCCAAAGGCAAGTTAATATACACATGAATCAGACAGACACTTTTGGAGCGTCTCACTTTGATTGTGTCATAAACACAGTATTTTTAGTTTTCTTTATCAAGTTAAACGTAGTTTGAAACTTGTCTTGAGATCCCTGCATTCAGAATTGCTCTCCGCACAGCTGTGTTTGAAAACAAGATTATGTCCTCATCTTGTGCTGTCACTAGTGTCAAGAAAGCATGACTGTGGTTTGTTGTCTGTACAGCTGCATGTTGCTTCTCCAGCTGGAGTTTTGCTTACTGCCCCCTCTTGAAAACAGGTGGAACTTCAAGCTTAAATTACTCAGATGGCAGAAATATTTCTTATTATGGTCCAGGGACATGATTAAATGTGAAAAAAATGAACACATTGTTGTGTGTGTGCGTGTGTGTGTATATATATATATATATATATATATATATATATATATATATATATATCAATCACCCTGAATTAATGCATTAAATCGACAGCCCTAGTTTATATATTTTGACTTTGATTTAAAGGAATAGTTCACCCAAAAATTTAACTTTGCATCTTACCATCATGTAATGCTTAACTTAAAAGCTTTAAATAAGGACTCAAAAAGTATTATAAAAGTAGCTCATGTGACTCAACATACTTCAAACCTTCAGAAGATGCACAATCTGAAATTTGAGTAATTATTCAGTGACAATCTTGACGCATATGATCATGCATGAGCACGGATGTTTACATTAGATCTTGTGGGTGTTTTTTTGTTCATTTTTTCTCATGAATGCGCAACGTACATGTTACAAATGTTACAAAATTTTTCCATTTTTTTTTTCATCAGGTTTGGAATTCTTACTTTAGTCTGGCAGTGTTGTTTATCAACCAGCCCAGTCTACAGCTGGAGATGCTCACACCAGCCAAGAGGAAGAAGGTCTTTGACAAGTAAGACATGCTAATACTTTTGCTAATGTAACACCTTTAGAAAAAAAATAAAATATATAAAAACACTAAATTACATATTTTTTACAAAACTGATTAGATTGTTCCCTTTTCTACCTGACGGTATATTCTAGGTTTAAAACAATTTTAGATCTATCTGCAGCATCTATGGCAATGGAAGTCTATAGGGCAAAGTTTTGAAGTGTAGAAATGTGAAAACAAAACTTTAGTAAACACTTTAATTTTCTATTTGAAAATGTGTGTTATGTGAGCTGTAAAGTTGTCTAAACCAAGCTTTAGTGGTTGGGACTACTTTTCAAGGCAGATGAACTTCTGGTTACCAATTCCATGTAAAAATGGTTCATGGATGCCCCTTCCTGGTATCCTTACATTGTGTGAAAGTTACCAGATCTACTTTGTTCTTTTTATCACTGTGTTGAATACAACATGCAGCCTATTCATAGTGCTTTATACTTGCCCCAAAAACTTCCATTGTAAGTACATTAGGAAATGTGCTCATGGTCATGCAAGTAAAAATTTGACAAGGATGGCAAGCAATTTTATTACTGTGTTTAGGCTACACTGTTTCTTTAACATGTATTTTTGGTGCAATATACAGTACTTACCACATAGACTTCCATTGTAAGTGCACTACTGTAAATCTGTTCCTGATTATAAGATGATAAATTAAGGAAAACTTTGCACATACAAGTTTGGTAAGCAGTTCTATCACAGTGTGTTGAATATACTGTAACTTCAGCCTTTATCTTTGGTGTTGTATACTTGCCCCACCATACCATACTATACCATACCATTGCAAGTGCCTTACTGTTAATGTGTTCATGGTCATGAGATGTAAAATAAGACATAACTTTGCACAGACAAGGTTGATTGGCAAGTTTATCACATCGTGTTGAAAACACGATATCTTGAACATTTGTTTGTCGAGCTGAACACTTGCCCCATAGACTTCCATTGTACGTGCATTACTGTAAAGGTGTTTTTCCTTTGCTTTTATAAACTGAGGGATGAGTCAAAATGACTTTCTGTGGTAAAATTAAGTCGAAATTAAAATATTCATTTTAAATAAAAAAAAAATGTATTGGTTATCAGGAGGGAACCCCACTGTACATCACATCAGTTTAATCTGAGTTATTGTAGGGAGGGTTGAGATTAATCCATGACTCATACTAGCCGCAGCACTCTTCAGACTGCATGCTACCTACTCATATTTCATCTTGTCTCAGATTTTCCTCCTTTTTATGTTAGCAAAGAGATCTGCATCTCATGATTAATACATACCTGTTCCTTCATTTATTAGTCAGGTACTTAAAGCAAAGCACAAAGACCCCATATGATTTCTCAAACAAATTCTTAGATTCGAAAATGCGTGCAAGACATACAGCACGGCATGCAAGATAGCTGATCCCCCTGTGAGTAAGTCGGAGATTCGGGAGCATCTTCCCTCTTTTAAATGGAGCCTGTAATCTTCAGCCCACTGTGGGCTTTTCAGTTGCTTTTGAGCCTAGCATGTTTAAAACATGCGGTTGTTTCAAAGATCAATGCAATGCCAGCCTGTGCATTAGTTTGTGCATCAGTTCTTGCATGGGTTTAGAAGAGGTTTAGGTTGTATGTGGTGTCTGATTGTTCTATTGTTTGCTTTATCTTTTCTCCCAGGTATGGTGATATGAGAGTAATGATGGCTTACGAGCTATTTAGCATGTGGCAGAATTTGGGTAAGTGTCTTGATTTTCTCTCTCTTTCTCTTGTATTTGCATGTCCATGTTCATCTTGTATTTCTCTTGCATGTCCACATTGCAAAACACACATTCACTATTTACCAGAAAAGTAAAACTGACCTCTAGAGGTGAAAGAGGATACTTTGTTGAGTACCGTTGTTAGGAAATTAACCACAGCTGAAATAGACCACATGTCATTAATTTTAATTAATGCTGGCTGCTCATGATTGAAATTGCTAAACATGATGTTGTTCTGCATGATTTGAATGCAGGTGAGAATAAGATCCACTTCATACCGGGAATGATCGGGCCATTCTTGGGGGTGACGCTTGTGCCACAGAATGAAGTGCGAAATATAATGATCCCCATCTTTCACGATATGATGGACTGGGAACAGCGAAAGAATGGCAACTTCAAACAGGTCCAAACATGGTCTTATGTATCTTCATCTGTTTGTCTGCCATTTCTTGGCTTGCTTTATGTCTCTTTAATTTACCACACGCCCCATTGAGAGCGAGAACCACTAATCGCAACCACAAGGAGGTTACTCCATGTGACTCTACCCTCCCTAGCAACCGGGCCAATTTGGTTGCTTAGGAGACCTGGCTGTAGTCACTCAGCACACACTGGATTCTAACTCATGACTCCAAGAGTGGTAGTCAGCGTCAAGACTCGTCAAAAATGTGTGATATTACAGTCATAGATTGTTATAAACAGCATCCAATCTAATAATAATCCAATCTGTTGTAATTTGGGTGGCAACAAATGACAAAAACCTTTATAAAAATAGCTGACGTCCATTGGAATGGACAATGGATCTGAATGTACTAAATCTGTTCCAATCAGTGTCATCTATTCCTGTACCTGTGCTGAATTAAATGAATGTTAATGTTGTAGGTGGAAGCAGAACTGATTGACAAACTGGACAGTCTTGTGTCAGAAGGCAAAGGAGATGAGAATTACAGAGAACTCTTCAGTTTGCTGTAAGTACACACACACGCTCTCTCTGGTCCCATTCCTGTTTGTGTGCTCTTGTCTCAAAGCACTCATAACCTGAGGTCTCTGCTTTGCCTTGTGCTGCGGGATAATTAGAACTCAGCTCTTTGGGCCATACCCCAGGTAAGAGAAAACGAACCCTGTTCAACCAATCAGATGCCACTAATAACGGCAGTCAGTCTATGTTCCATTAGAAGGCACTTTTACTTTCAGCCCATGGTGTTTCTTTTTATAACTGTGTATTTTTTGTGTTTAGTCTGTTGGAGAAGATTGAGCAGGAGACCTGGAGGGAGACGGGCATCTCCTTTGTCACATCTGTCACACGCCTCATGGAACGACTGCTGGACTACAGGTAATCTATGGATACATTTACACTATGTGCTTTTAGGGGACTTCATATCTCACTTATCCAGACTTTTTGCCTTGTTCGCATAGCAATGCCCTCGTAACCACCCACAATACTTTAGCAACAAATATTCTTCAGAAAATGTCAAATCATCTTGTCTTTTGTGTTGGCAGGGACTGTATGAAAGGTGATGAGACAGAAAATAAGAAAATAGGTTGTACTGTCAACCTGTTGGTGAGTCTTAACCTTCATTTGGTCAACTTAACAAATATGCTTAAGTGTCTTATGCCATTTTTAGCAATATTAACCTGGTGATCTTTTATTATGTTAGAATTTCTACAAATCTGAGATAAATAAGGAGGAGATGTATATCCGATACATTCACAAGCTGTGCGACATGCACCTGCAGGCTGAAAACTACACAGGTGAAACATGACATAAATCAGAGATTATTGAATATGCTTGCACACCAAACCTATAATTTGTTACATTGTAGATCACCACCCAATACACTTAAATACAATTAATTTACATTGGCATTTAATCGTTTAGCAGATGCTATTCAAAGTGGCTTGTATTCAAGGTATGCTGGTCAGTATATGTATACCTCATGGATTTAACCCATGATCTTGGTATTGCTAAAGCCATACTTTATTAGTTGAGCTAAGAGGAAGAATATTATACAAGTGTAATGAAGCTATACTAACAGTTTTGTTTTACAGAGGCGGCGTTTACTCTACTGCTGTACTGGGAGCTCTTACACTGGGAGGAAAGACCACTGCGAGAATTCCTGCACTATCCTGCACAAAGTGAATGGCATCGCAAAGAGGGTCTGTGTCGTAAGGTCATCCACTATTTCAACAAGGGAAAGGTAGGCTTCATACACATTATAGAACATACAAGTATGTACAGTACATCATGTATGGGGACTTTAAAATTTTTTGGATGTGGCTAGGGAGCAATTTTTTTGTTTTTGTTTTTTGCATTTAAGCATTGTCAAACAAGACCCATTTACTCTGCTTAATGTTGACTTTTAAATATTGCACAACATGTTTTCCAATGTTTCCACAATTTTAAGGCTTGATTGTGATGTAATTTTATCACTGATAATTGCATAAAATGTATATTTCCACATAATTGTAATTTATAGACACGATTAATAAATTTAGGATTCAAATTTAAAAATCTAATGTTGACATTCATTGATAGAAAGTTCAGTATTCAAAATGAAACCAGCAGTGATGATGTCATGCTAAAACTTTCATATCGATATGCGATTTATTTGTGATCTGATTGTGATTGGTCACTGTTTCTTTCATCTATTTAACTATTTGTACCCATCTTTTATTTTTTTATAAAAATACAAATTTAAAGTGATAATATGTGTTTGAAAGGATCCACGTCTTGAAAATTTAAAAAAAAAAAAAATACAATTTAATAAAAAAAAAACCTGGAGACCATTTACTTTGCTTTATGTTGATTTTAAGATTTTTTTATATTATATGTGGATTCTAATGCACACATTACAGTAAGCAAATCTCAAACTGAGTGTCATGACAATGGCGGCTGAGAAGCAAAATTTCTTCTCACATACAGAGCTATAAGCTTAAATTATTTTGCTCTTTTGAAACCATTAGTGTTTCCTTCTGGAAATGCAAATTTAGGTCTAAATGAACTTCAAACCTACTTTTATGTTTTCTCAGTGTTGGGAGTATGGCATCCCACTGTGCCGAGAACTAGCTTTCCAGTATGAGTCCCTGTATGATTATCAGAGCCTCAGCTGGATACGGGTCAGTTCATTTTATATGACATTCTTTTTCATGTGAATTTATGAATAGAGATTACATAACAACACTTTCAGTGGACCACATTGCTGTTGTGTATTATTATGCTGAGGAGGTAGCCAATCTTATCTATTTCTTTTGATGCAGAAAATGGAGGCAGCGTATTATGACAACATCATGGAACAGCAGCGACTAGAGCCAGAGTTTTTCAGGGTGGGGTTTTATGGGCGGAAATTCCCCTTCTTCCTCAGGGTAAACACATTTCAAAACCTTTACACACTGGTAATATTAAAGGTTATCTGCTCTGTTTCTTTGTCAAAAACTGTAATATTAAATTTAGGGACATACAATATATATATATATATATATATATATATATATATATACATTTACCATAAGGAAAATAAAGCAGTCTATACAAAATTGCAGGCCATTTACTCTAATGGTGACTATTAGATTTTTTTTTTTTTTTTTACCATTGTAAATGTTTTGTCAGGTAACCTAGAACATTTTATTCATATGGTAAGATCTAAATAAATTCAAGTAAAAAATAATATTTAACATGACTAAATAAACCTGATTATATTGGGTTACACCAACAAAATTAATTTTTAAGGTAATAACTGGATGTTTTTACATTGTACTCACCCCTCTATCCTTCTCTCCACACAGAATAAGGAGTTTGTTTGCCGGGGACATGACTACGAAAGGCTTGAAGCTTTTCAGCAAAGAATGTTGGGTGAATTTCCACAAGCTATTGCCATGCAGCACCCTAATCAACCAGATGAGGGAATTTTGCAGGGTGAAGCCCAGTGTATCCTTCACCATGAGAAGCAATTTACTTGATTGTCGGGGCTTTGGAGGGAAAGGGGATAGTGAAATGGCTTTTTTGAGTTTCAAATGAGGCTGAGTGAATTTTCAGATCACAGAGTTTCCAATACTTCAACACCAATAAATGTTCATATTATCATCCAGCAGGATGCATGCACATTAATTGATCTAAAAAGTTTGAAGGGCCTTTTTTGAAGTAGATTGTTTTATAAATGCTGAAGCCACTTTGGGCAGTTCAGATTAAGTTTGCGGGTTATTTGGATACTTAACAATTTGCTCTAAAAATGTCATGTTATGTTATCTTTTTTAAAAGTGTTCACCCAAAAATGAAAATCACTCACCCTCATAACGTGTAATTTTTTTTTTTTTTGTTCTTAGAACTCAAAGCATATTTTGTTTTACAGAAAAATTATGGCCCAAAATGGCAAAAAAAAAAGAAAGAAAGAAAAACATCATACAAGTGGTACATACTATTCCTTTTAAAGTACTATTCATTTTAAAGTACTTTTGTTCAATATATTATAGTGTTGTTTTCTTTAATGTAAGGCTCCACAGACTTACAGATCTATGCAGTTACTCCAGTTTCTGAAAATGTAGATGTGCTGCAGATGGATCGTGTACCTGACCGCATCAAAAGCTTCTACAGAGTCAATAATGTCAGACGATTCCGCTACGACCGACCCTTTCACAAAGGGCCAAAAGACAGGGAGAATGAATTTAAGGTGAACATATTTAAAAAAATACTGGAAAGAAATTACATGTACGTATATGTTTGAAAGGAACACTATTTGGTGTATTAATTATTCATCTGATGTAAGCTGAGGTTGTTTCATGTTGGCACTTATTTTTTCAGAGTCTCTGGGTTGAGCGGACCACACTTATCCTCACCCACCCTCTGCCTGGAATCTCCCGCTGGTTTGAAGTTGAAAAGCGAGAGCTGGTGGGTGATTCATCTCTGTAGCTTCACAATCATCCAAATAATCCTTAACATGTCACAACTGTGAAGAGGGAGCCATTTTGTGGATGGTTAACATGGAATGTTCTATCGCTGTAGCTTAAAGCTATCCAAAAAAAATAGAAATATTTGGCAGTCCTCCTTGTTGTGCAACTACCTAACTAGAAAAACACTTAATTTACTTTAATCAAGGTAAAAACAAAATGTGCTTCATGTGGTAAAATCTAAATTAGATAGTTGTATTCAAGTCAAAAATATTACTTAATACAATTGAATAAACCTGACTTCATTAGTTTACACCAAGATAAATCTTTTTTGCACAACCCAGGTGTTTACCTTACTGTATATTTGTCATGTATTATGTAGATTGAAGTAAGTCCATTGGAGAATGCCATTTATGTGGTGGAGAATAAGAACCAGGAGCTTCGCACCCTGATCAGCCAGTACCAGCACAAGCAGCTTCATGGAAATATTAACTTGCTCAGCATGTGCCTCAATGGAGTGATTGATGCAGCAGTCAATGGGGGCATTGCCAGATATCAGGAAGTGAGTGACACTTACTTTCTGTCTTACTGTGAATGATTCATAGGTGCATGTTTTTCCCAAGAAAAACCTTTGTCGCCTTAATCTTTCATCGAAATGTAGGTACTTGTTCCTTGACGGCTGATATCACCTAGGCAGTGCAGGCTATTTGTTCATTCTAACCAATAGCTAAATAGCTATTTAAGTTTTTTCCACCATAATCAGCTGCATCAGATCTGGCTCCATTCTGATATGGAATTCCCAGATGTTATGATCCAATCAATTCCCAATGGACAACATCAAGTCCCACCCTACAGTTTCTCATTGTATTCATGTTGCACTCAGAAATATAAGGACTATGAATGCCGCTGTTGACTTAAAGATCAGTTAACCATGAATTACACAGTCACTTTACAAGCTCCTAAATTTATTTTTGGGGGGTTGAAAAGAACATTGATTCACTTGACAGATAAGTTTGTTATTCTATAGAAATCTCACATTAGGAGCTATTAGCATGTTTGTTTTGAAGGCATCTCTTAAAAGTTGTCAGGCCTTTTTGGTACCCAACTGATTGAACATCAAACGTTCAGTTACATTCAAAAGAATAGTTACATTGTTAGTCATTGACTGTCTTTCTATGCTTGATGTTGTGTAGGCATTCTTTGATAAAGAGTACATTAGCAGCCACCCAGAAGATACAGAGAAGATCACCCAACTCAAGGACCTGATGCAAGACCAGGTGAACATAGCTAAAACACAGTCTTCATTTTAACAGCCAGTGATATTTCAGGTTTTTTTATATTATATATTCCCTTCACAGGTTCACATCCTGGGCATGGGCCTGGCTGTCCATGAGAAACTGGTGCACCCAGAAATGCGTCCGCTGCACAAGAAACTCATCGATCAGTTCCAGATGATGAGGAGTAGTCTATGTCATGTGAGAGCTCATTTCTTGCACATATTCTGCATTCATTGATTTTTGTAACATATACATATACATAACAAGTTCATCTTATAAAGTTTTTTGGTAGTGATGCACACAGTGTGTATATTCAGAGTAGTGTTTTTATGTGGCCCTGCAGGGCTTACCCGGTTTAGAGAAACTGAGTCCGGCATGCTCAGGGGCCAGTACACCACGCGGCATCCTCGCTACTCACAATCCCATGAGTCCTGAGAGTATTAAACTCATGCACCGTCACAGGTCAGTACAACTTTATAGACATGCCTATGCATGTGCACAGATTTGTATATTGTGTAGGATATATACAAACACTGCTGTGAACTTGTGAACAAGCATATGAGAAAAGGAAAAAACATATGTGAACTAATTTACAAAGAACCAGGTCAAATTCATGTAGTGCAAATGTAAACTGAGTCTACATCATGGCATATAATTATGTTGAAAAAGTGAAAGATGTTAACATTACATATAATTGTTTAAGACACATTTCAATATTTAACTCCAACATGGGTTGCCAAACAGGATATACTGTACGTATTGACATTTTAGGTTTTGATTCAATTGATCTATTCAGATTTTCAGGTTTCAATCTATGTATTCTGATTTTCATTATATATATATATTTAGGTTTTTATGCAACATATTCAGAATTGCATTCTGTATATTCAGGTTTTCAATGTATATATTTTTATTTGTATTCTACATTTTTTAGCTTTCAGTATATTTATTCAGATTTTCATTTTATATTTTCAAATTCTATATATTCAGATTGTATTTCTATATTTTTAGAATTTAATTCTGTATATTCAGGTTTTCAATCTATATATTTAGATTTGTATTCTATATTTCCAAGTTTCAATCTATGTATTCAGATTTGTATTCTATAAATTCAGGTTTCATTCTATATATTCAGAATTCCAGTTTTCAATCTATATATTTAGATTTAATTTTTTCAGGTGTCAATCTATATATTCAGATTTGAATTCTATAAATTCAGGTTTTAATCTATGTAATTCAGATTTTAATTCTATATATTCAGATTTTTATTCTACAAATTCTGAATTTCAATTTGCTTATACAGTTTTTCACTTTAATATTCTCAGATTTTCATTTTATATTCTGTCAGATTTTCATTCCATATGTATTCAGTTTCAGTATTCATATCCTGTTTGGCACCACATATCACATCGCAATACATTTATATAGTCTGTGTGTGTGTTGTGCACACATGTATGTGGGTTAAAGAGAGAGATGTCCTGCTCTCTGTAGATGAAGCCCGTCCTTTCTCCTCACAAACACTCCTTGACCGTTTATTCCCCTAAAACACACATAAACACTCATGAATCCACCCTGAACACACAAGCTTCTGCTCCACCATGTTTCTCTCATGCTCTCTCTCTCTCTCTCTCTCTCTCTCTCTCTCTCTCTCTTCCCAATGTTCTTTTGTGTATACTTGCATGACTGTTTACCACTCTACCACTCTCTCTTTTTTTCCATGTTTGTGCAACCTTGCATGCTCCACCACACTGCTCTTCCTGTTTAAATCCGCTAACTCTGCCATTCTTTGCCTCTTTTCCCCTTATTTTCCCCTATTTTCCCTGCATTGCTTTATCCTTCTCCTTCTCCTGTCTGTCTCTCTCTCTCTCTCTGTAGTCCTCTGAATGTGTTGGGCTCTGTCCGCCACTCCTCCTCTTCTCTCTCCTCTCACACTTCCAGTGAGACAGGGAATCTGCTCATCCTGACCGACAGTATGATGGAGCACCCGGAGGACCTCTATCGCATGCAGGTGGGCAGTATTTTGAGGGTTACTTTTAAAATGCATTCCACTACAGATTACAAAATGCATGCTGTAAAATGTTATTTGTAATGTATTCTGTTAGATTGCTCAAGGTACGTCATCTAAAATAAAGATCAAAATACTTTGGATTACTACTTTATCAATTTTTTATTCATACAATTACAAAGAATGAGGAATGGAGCTTTCAAGCTTTAAAAGTGTTACGATTGGTAGCAGTCAAGGATGAAGACGATATGAAGGACCCAAGTCCAGATTTATTGACAAACGATGGTGACGCAGGAACTGGAAATGATAACAAGACTAGGACTAGGAACTAGGGACAGGAACAGGAACAGACTATGGCTCAGATAACACTAATTAACTAACATAAACTACTGGCAGGCAAACATCGGGGTAACAACAGGCAGAGGTCAGGATCACAATAATACTTGACAAAGGAACAAGAGAAACATGAGGACTTAAATACAAAACAAGGGAAACCATAAACCAATGGAAAACTGAAACTCAAACAAGATGATAAGGCAATTAACTGAAACCAATGACAAACTAAAACTGATAACAAGGTAATTAAACAATGAACCAATGGAAATCAGACATATAGACATGGAGGGAAAACAGGACATGAGGCAAAGACCAGGAAACAGGAACTTAACAATAATTTCAAAATAAAAGTACATAAACAAGACAATATGGAACGTAACAGGTGCCAGAAACTTAAAAATAAAAGTACATAAACAAAAGACAATATGGAACGTAACAAGAAGATAACAAGAAGGTGAAAGTGCCATAAAAGTATCATTAAAGTAGTCCATATAAATCGTATATACATATACAGTGGCAAGAAAATATGTGAACCCTTTAGAATTAGCTGTTTTCTGCGTTGAACGTGATCTCATCTTCATTAAAGTATAGACAAAGCACAATGTGCTTAAGCTAGCAACACATAATTATAATCTTTCCTGTATTTATTTAACACATCCCATTAAACATTCACAGTTCTATGGATAAATAAGTGAACCCTTAGGCTAAAGACATAAACAAAAGCTAATTAGAGTCAGGAGATGGCAAACCTTGGATCCAATTAATGAAATGAGATTGGAGGTGTGGGTTAGAGCTACTTTGACTTATAAAAAGCACTCACACATTTTGACTTTGCTATTCACAAGAAGCATCTGCTGACATGAACCATGCCTGGCAAAAAAGAGATTTCAAAAGACTTAAGATCAAGAATTGTTGCTTTGCATAAACCTGGAAAGGGTTATATTGGAGACAATTTAGTACTGTGTCTACTCTCCCTAGAAGTGACCGTCAACCAAGATGACTCAAAGGGAACACTGCAGAGTTCTCAATGTGGTTAAAAAGAAACCTACGGTGACAGCTTAAGACTTGAAGAAATCATTGGAACTGGTTAACATAACTGTTCATGCGTATACTATATGGGAAATCTATGGCTGGACAACACAAAGGAAGCCCCTGCTTTCCAACAAAAAATTGCTGCGTGCATGAGTTTTGCCAAAAACCACCTTGACACTCTACAATGCTTCTGGTAAAAAAAATTGTGGACTGATGAAACTAAGGTTGAATTGTTTGGGACGAACACACCGCACTATGTATAGCATAAAAAGGGCACTACATTCAACATAAAATTCATCCCATCTGTGATGTACGTGGAGGGAGCATCATGATTTGGGGCTGCTTTGCTGCTTCAGGGCCTGGACCACATCCCATCATCATGGGAAAAATGAATTCCACAGTTTATAAAGATATCCTATAGGATAATGTCAGGGTCGTTGTATGCCAGATGAAGCTCAGTAGAATTTGGGTGATGCAGCAGGACAATGACCCTAAATATTGAAGTAAATCCACTACAGAATGCTTGAAAAAAAGAAAATACACCTTTTGGAGAGTCCCAGTCAGAGCCCAGACCTTAACCCAATAGAGATTCTGTGGAATAAACTCAGTAGAGCAGAATTAATTAAAGCAGAAAACCAGCTAATTCCAAAGGGTTCACATACATTTTCTTGCCACTATATGTCATCTATAGTTAAAGGATAGCTTTGTGTGAGGAACATACTGAAATGTAAGTTGTCTTTGATATGCCAGTGTGCTATTGCCATGGCTGAGTCACAGTGTTAATGGTTTGAACTCGAGAACTTGATCAGTCCGATTCGACTGATTCAGTCCTGATTAAACAAATCCTTCATGTTTAAAAAAATTATTAGTGAGCCATTTATCTCATGAACATACTATGGAAAGCTAGGGTTATTCCAGTGAATAACAGTGTACATGTTGCACTGTTCACACAAAACGTGCATGTTTTATTTTTGTTGTGATTCTTTGAATGTGATATCTCACAGATTCACTGTTCTCATGTGAAATTAAGAGATGTTTCTTACCTTTGTTCATACCAAAAATTCAGTCAAGGTAGCTTTTTTTTGTACATTTTAGCATTATCAATTAAGAGCAGATCAAGCTAGCAAGGTGGAAATATGCCACTTCATTTGATGTATAAATCAAACATCTTAATTGGCTAAACTGATATAGAATTGATCACAAGCGTGTTACCAATGTTTTAAAGCACTGTTTTACCATGTGCATTATTTCAGCCCAGTCCATCATCATCCAGTCTGAGCTCGACCCATTCCGCTCCATCTCAGATAATCAACTCAGGGCACAGCAGCATCAGAGGTGAACGCCAATAAACCTTTCACAATAACCCAGGGTGTCGTTCAAGCCAATGTTCTGAAAGTAATAATGAATCATAATTTCAACATTAAGTTTTAATTTAAGCTTTATTTCCTCTTCAGTTGGCTCCCCGTCATTACCGGACAGATATAGACACAACCGAGAGATGTTGATGCTTCTTCCACCACACAGGGACCGTCCCAGCAGTGCCTTGTACCCCAACATGACTGAGAACGGACAGGTGTGTCCACCATAAGAAACATCTAATTAGTGGCTTATAAATCTAGAAAATGACATCAGTAATGTCATTTGTAAGGATGCCCATGCCCATGTTCATTTTGTTTTTGTTTTTGTTTTTTTACCACCAGCCTGCTAACCACCAGAGAGCTCTGTACCATCAGGTCATTGGTCCCTGCAAACCCTGTAGTGACCCTAATCTCTCTGTGGCTGATAAAGGTATGACTGGGTGTGTATGATTCTTTAAACAAACTGTACACATCTATTTTACCACAATCCCATCTGCCCAGTCAGATATCACAATAAAGTTTCAGTTTGAATTTACAGTCTTAGTGTTTGGGGTCTAGGAGCTCTCAATGATTTCTTTGTAAATGTAATTATTGTAACTTCAAAATTGTTACTTTCAAATATATCTCTTACATAATCAAACCTCATTTGACTGATACTATTGATGCGTTAAAACTTTGATGTATTACTATAATGCTTAAAACTGGATTGACTGGATCTATATACCGGCTTCTTTAATGATAACTCCAAAATAGCCATAAGAAACTAGTAACACGAGAACTAAACAAACCATTACAGCAGTCAAAGGATAAGAACTGGAGGGCATACACACACACATATATATATATATATATATATATATATATGCACATACACAATATATATATACACAATAGGGATGTGCCCGAAGTCGAATACCTTATTCAGAAAGGCAGGAATAATGACTTAAATATAGTCATTAGTCAATAGAGTAATCTAAAACATATTTGTAAGAATGGTCATCCAACGAGCACAGTTAGAAAGTGATTTTCTTTAATAAACGTATAGAAAATGACAAATCAATGATGTGTCTGTGAAGTCTATATTACTACAGTGTAAAGCTATGAATGAAAATTAACACTATGTGCACTATGTGTAAGTTCTCTGTTAATTGTGCTGATCTTAGAAATCTAAGCTTGACAAGACTCAAGAGTATTAACAATATCAAACACATTTTCCACTTCTTGACATTTCTGTTTGAAATGTCTGATCTGTAACACATTAACACCAACTGTTTCACACAATTCACATGCAAGAATTTATAAAACGACCTGAGAGCTGTTGAATTCCTGACCAGAGATGTGATGATTTTATAGCGGAGCTCGACTGTAAGTTGACCACATTTATATCCACATTACAGATTCAGTTAATGATCTGTTTAATCCTTTTTAAAAGGATTAAACGGTTTGTAGGCTATATTAATTTATTCTCATTTCTTTTAATATTCGTAGCAATATGTGTGCTAGACATTTTGCAATTGCTAGACACCCCGTGCCTCCAGAATAATGTTGTTATACTTGCACACTGCACAAACAAATGAAAATGCTGTTCCAGCAGATATTAATGTCCGAAATACCAGGAGAAAACACAGTTAACAACATATTACACATACGTAGCCTACATATTCAGCTTCATCGGGTGAGAAAAAATAAAGGATATATCAATAATAGAATTAAATAAGAATAATAAAAATGTAATAATAATTAACATATATGGCAGCCCGTGGTGGTCACCGGGGAACCCCTGAAAATTGCAAAGTACTGTATGCTCTATTTTCAGGAAGGCGAATGTTATCAAATATGGTAACCTTGCTTCTTTTTTGGGGTCAAATTGACCCTACCAAAAATACATTAAATTAAACCCAAATAATAGGAATTAACTTGGTGTGTACATATGTCAGAAAACCTTAGTATGTGAACATATATTGCATTAATTTGCTGCTTAACATTTGGAATTGTTTACCCAAAAATGACGATTTTCCTATAATTTATTCATTCTTATGCTGTCTCAAACTCCTATGACTTTCTTTCTTTGTGGAACACAAATAGAGATATTTTGGAGATTTGATGTGAGCAAATCCATTCATGTAAGTCAATGGGGACCAACACTTCCAAACTCCAATCACCCCATGCTTGTGACCAGCTTCCAAAACACAACATAAGCTTGTATTATAAGCAGGGATTTGTCAGTAACCTCACATTCAGGTGATTATAGTGATGTAGTCTCTGCTCTCTCTTGCAGTGTTGACTGCTCCCAGCAGCTGGAGTTTGGACAGTGGCACCAGGGACACTCTCCCGTTCCACTCTGCTCATGTGGGGAGTGTGATGGTCCCACCTGTTCCTCCCCGCAGTCTTCCTCCCGGTAAGAAATTAAGGTTTATCTGTCCATGTACACTGCTCATGGTGCCTTTACCTTTAGAATATAATGAAACAATAACATCTGTCATTGGTTACCTTGGTTGAGGTATCTTCAATGGATGATTTGATTTTACTGTGCATCTGTTTCAGCTCTGCAAGTTGATGTACTGGAAATGTGTGTGCACACGAGACCTGGAACATAGTTTGGGGATGATCCAATACCGATGCTGGTATTGGAATCTGGTCCGATAGCGTGCTCACGTACTTGTACTCGTGCTCTTAGAAATGCTCCGATAACAAAAAACTATACCATCACCTAATTCGGTAAACATGTCCTAGTGTGATTATTAAACCGCCAAGGCTGTGATTTAATTAGATAAATATATAGTTTGCATGTGCTTCATTCTTCAAATTTGATTGTTTGTGAATGTGTGGAGCTGGTGTTGTGCTGACATATAGACACAAAGTCTCATGAACAGAATACATCATCATGAGCATTGCATGCTCTGTTTGTAGCAGATGACAGCGAGCAGAGCGCTAATTCACTTTGAAGTGTGAGGCACATACAGTCAACATATTTATTAATTAAATAGCATCCTTTTGTGGTTTAATAATCACTTTGAGTCATGTAGCGACCAGCTTTTCCATATATCGGGACATCCCGACTATAAACCATAAGCTACATGCTTTTACTAATTATTGATATTATGGGGTGTTCCCGTTCTAGAGAGCAATTTATTGGACAAATTTTTCTATATGCCCCTGCAAACAAGATAAGGTCTTCAATATTTTTAGTAAATAATAATAATAAAAAATTATGTAGATGAATAACAGCGACCGGGTGCAGAGAGAGCTTTGCCCAAGGGAGACGCGGGTGCGTCGACAGGGCAACTGTACCGGGGAATATACATAACAGGGGTTACTGGAATTATCGGCACCTGTGGAGCACCTATCCCAGTTCAGGGCATATTAGACCCCATAGTAGGGCTGGCAGCAAATTCCTCCACTGAGTTTGTGAACTATAGGGCTAGGCAGGAAGGATATCCAGGGTCCACGACTTTGTGAACTCGACTGGGGTAAAAGTGCACGTTTTCGCCTCAGGGGAGGGGAAAGTCACTATACGCAAATGATACACCCGGTCAGCTGTTCCGTATTACCGAACTCTACCTGTTTTTACCTGAAAGAACACGGGATGAAACCGGCTCAACCCGGAGATTGTAAAATCTCGCAAAGGTATTGGGTGTTGCCCAGCCCGCTGCTCTGCAGGTGTCTGCTAGATAGGTGCTATTGGCCAGTGCCCATGAGGATGCCACACTCCTTGTAGAGTGTGCTCGAACCCGCAAGGGGACAGGCACGGCCTGGGTCTGGTAGGCCAATGCATTGTGTCCACGATCCAGTGGGCAAGCCTCTGTTTGGAGATGTTGTTCCCTTTCTGCTGTCCACCAAAGCAGACAAAGAGCTGCTCAGAGTGTCTAAAGCTCTGCATGTGATCCAAGTAGGTATGCAAAGCACGCACCGGACACAGCAATGACAGGGCTCGGTCTGCCTCCTCCCAGGGCAGCACTAGCAGGTTCACCACCTGATCCCTGAAGGGGGTCGTGGGAACCTTGGGCACATAGCCTGGTCGGGGTCTCAGGATCACGTGAGATCTGCCGGACCGAACTCTAGGCAAGTGTTGCTGACAGAGAACGCTTGCAGGTCCCCCACCCTTTTGATGGAGGTGGTCGGAATCAGGAGGGCCGTCTTTAAGGAGAGGGCTTTCAGCTCAACTGCCTCTAGTGGTTCAAATGGGGCTCTCCAAAGGCTGCATTCCCATTGCACATGGTGCCCCAGCCCAGTTTGGAAGCATCTGTGGTGACCACGACACGTCTGGACACTTTCTGTAGGGAATCTCCTGCCCATAAAAACGCAAGGTTTGTCCAAGGGCTGAATAAGTGGCGGGAGAGCAGCGTGATAGCTACGCGATGTGTGCCGTGGCACCATGCTCATCTTGGGACTCGTGTCTGAAGACAGTGCTGAAGTGGTCTCATATGCATCAACCCGAGCGCTGTGACTGCTGCTGAGGAAGCTATATGCCCCAGGCATATGACTTCAGGCAGTTCAGCAATGACTACATATGCTCGGTTTTGAAGCACGCTATCATTGAGACCGAATCTAACTCAATGCCGGGAAAAGGGATGCTCTGAACCAGAGAGAGCTTGCTCTTTACCCAGTTGATCCCAAGCCCTAGACGGCTGAGGTGCCTGAGAGATGATCGCATCTGACGTACCTGGGGATGGGGTCTCGCAGCGGGGGGGGGAGCAGGCAACACCACATCGAGGAGCGATGCTTTGACCCAAGGTGGCTGTGCTGAAGGAGAGCTGAAAGCACTTACGTTGCTCTGAGAAACCGGCATAGGACCTCTTGAGCCATCCCCGAGACTCGTTACAACCGGCTGGCCATAGGTGTGGCGCAGTTGGGTGCAGGAAGGCGGGGAGGCTGCATTCACGGGGCCCTGGCTGTGGGTGCTTAGTGTCCGGCGGCAGTGAGAACAGTCACCCAAGGAGTGAGTAAACTGCTCTTTTTTTGACAATTTGGCAAACAAAAGGGAAAAGGATTCAAAAGATTTACCTCCTGGCCCTCCACCAGGGGATGGAGTGGTCTGGATACCAGCTCCGTAGCAGATGTCTCACTCCCTGGGTCGTCCATCTCAGGGGCGCTTAGGAGCCTTTCGGGTCCTCATGCCGGTCCAGGAAATGGGGGCGTCAGCTTCCTTCAGGTCCTTTCTACGCTGGAGCCGAGAACTGGCTTTCCCCTGTTTGAAGAAGGAATGCTGTGACAGCAACGTTGCCATGGTCATATTCTCGCAATGATAACATGAGCCATCCACAAACGCTGCCTCAGTGTGATCACTGCCCAGACACGTAAGGCAGTGCCCATGGCCGTCGAAGGCGGAGAGATAACGATCGCACCCAGGAATCACACAAGGACGAAAAGGCATCTTTAATAAGACACATCTTTAATAAGACATTAAATGTCAATCTGTGTGCTCTTTTAAGAAATATATTCTTTTAGCAGAAAATATACTCTTTAGTAGCGCTGTCAAAGCATCCAGGGGCGATTCTGCAGTTGGTGTACAGAAAGAGAGAAAGCCGCTGGAATGCGGCATATATCCAACAGCATAAGCTTCTGTAGATGTGAATGGAACAGCAGTAGTATTCAACTCAATGATAGTACAACCGCTCGGCTCCGAAGAAAAAATCTGAATGAGAGTGGGCATTCCTTCTCCTTTTATACCCGTATGTCCAGGGGAGTGGGATGCAAATTCCACTCGCCAATTTTCATTGGCCTTTTCTCAAAGGTCCAAGATGACTCTTAAGATCGACCCCTAGTGTCACTACATCGACACAACGTTGAGTGAGTGACAGAAGGGGAACACTGCATTAGCATATAGATGCCCTCAAAGTTAATAGACATGAACCGAAAACCACAAAACTCTAAATTTGATTTAAGTTTTGAATAGCTAATTAAGCTTTTAGGCAAATAAGTGTTTTTGTTGTCCAGTCAAATGATAAAAAAAAACTTTTGAAAAGTTTGCACATTTTCTTTGATTTCAGTACTGTAAACTACACAAACTACCCAAATGTATATTAAGATAATATTAAACCCCAACTCCCCATCTCCACCTAAATTCAACAGATTTGTCCATATTTGATCATAGATCCCTTGCTTCTTTATCCCTTGGTTCTATGTCCACATAACCCATACCAAAATTTCCCTCTTTCCAAGCCATTATTCTCCTCTGAACATCAACTACTGTAAGTTCAGAGAGAGTCCTGCATAGCACTCGCTGAGTGTTTGTGCATGTGTGTATATACTGTGTGTGTGGTTGAGTGCTCTTTCCAACCCGTGTTCTATCCAACTGTGTCTCCCCCTTTAGGACACTTCTTGATGCACTTTGATGCTTTCCACCACCAGATCAGCGAACTCCCTCCAGCTCTCCCTGTGCGCTCCTTAAGAAAGGTATCCTCCGCCTAGATGTGTCCTGTGCGGTTTAGTCCTCATCGTGCATGTTCCCGCTAACAGTCTTGCATTCTGTTGACCCCTGATGTCGCCACCCGTTATCCAGTCAAAATACACTGAGCTGATTTTTACTCTAATCTTGCTCTGGAAATAGTATATTGGTTATTATAGTGTTTTGGGTTCATTTAATTATTACTTTAATTTATTGTTGTTTCTGGGTTTATGTATGTATGCCTATGTTTTTGTCTGAATAAAAGTCTTTTATGAAAGTGAGCTCAATAGGATGAAAACAATTAGCATTCTAGCCATGCAGGACATACGTATCTGTGATGTTTGAAGTAGGTGGGTATTAAAATAAAGTTTGACTTTGGCCATCCAGAATGCACATTAACAGAAAGTTAAAATGGAAAGACACAAGATGTATTATTATTGTGAAGACCTCTAGAAACCAATAAAGATTATTATTTTTTATATTTACTGTGAAAAATGTATAGTCTAGGAACATTATACTTAAATTCTCAGCGTAGCTTTGAGACATGGATGCTAATCCTCCCTGCAGACTTCAGGTAATACTGTGAACAAGCTAAACTGAAGCAGCTAATCAAAGTCTTAGGGTTAAATTGCCTTCCCAATTTGCATACTTTTGCTATGCTCCAGGTGATGGGAAAGTGCATATAAATTTAGTACTTTTAAATAGCATATGTAGAAGGTATGCCAGTATTGGGACATACTGTATGGTGTGTTTAAGTCATGTTGTGCCAATTTAAGAATCATGGTGAAAACAAATTGTTATTGATACTATTTCTGTTTTACTTGAGGAATTTGACTATGCAGTTTAGTTTGATTGCATTTTTTGATGAATGATGAATAACAATAAAACTTAATGCAGCGAAAAGTATTTGCAACAAAACTAAATTTCCCATCATTATATGTGGTCGCTCAAGAATAATAAAACAGATAGATAAAGTAGTAATTACACACCTCATGCGTAATTTTGTTCTTCATTTTGTTGCATTGGTGCAAAAAAAGTTTCCTGCCATTGGTAAGTGAGTGATAAACAGAGAAATAAATATGAAATTGCTAAATAGGTCTGTTCTGTTCAGCTAAAATCACTTGAACACACATCAAGCCGTAATTATGATTTCCAACCTCGTAAGTGTGAGCTTCCCAGGAGGACTTGAACACACCATAACTACTATTTCATTAAACTGTGGTTTGATACCACATACCCCTTAGTCGCTTACTGTTTGCATTAGCATTTAAGCATTAGCATTACATGCTAATGAAAATATTGCTTCATAAAATGTGTTAGTATTAAAATAGATATAATATATACCTGCACCCTATACCTGCCTCACCCACCAGTATAGCTGGTATACCAGCATAGCCATTTTGATCACCAGTAAAACTTCGCTGGTGACTAAATTTGCTGACCAGTATGTTTTTCCCTGTAAAGGAAGTCTTGCTGATTAAGCCAGTCATAAAGACTTGTTGGAACACCAGCATTCTGTGCTGTGGACCAGCATGCAAAACACAAAGTCTTCTGGGGACCAGCTAAGCTGTTTTATTACCGTATTACTAAATTCATTATAAACTTTAAGGTTCAAAGATTTAAAAGCTTCTTTAGCTTTGGTGTCTGAAAAAGATTTCTGAAATTGAAAAAGTCTAAAAAGAACAGGTACCTTTGGCATACTGTTTTCAGCATACTTTGATTTGGGATGCAGTAATTCTAATCGCAGCTATTGAAAATCACAGGGTTAGCACCCTTGCTCTTTTGTTTTCCCAATGTAACTTTGCAGAGTAGGTAACTTACCCTTTGATTTGTCATACCGCTCAGTAGATGCCTCCTTGTTCAACCCACAGATATTGTACTCTTGAAAATATTGTTATAGAAAAGGTGTTAGTGCTATATAATTAATATGAAAATATTGTCTTTCTGATCTTCACCAGTCACCCCTGCACCCTATACCTGCCTCGCCCACCAGTCCACAATCGGGCCTGGATGGTAGTAACTCCACCTTGTCCGGCAGCGCAAGCAGTGGTGTCTCCTCCTTGAGCGAGAGCAACTTCGCCCAGTCATCCGAGCCTCCGGCTAGAGCCGACACCCTGGACTCTATGCCAAGCAGCCAGGCCTGGACCACGGACACGGAGGAAGCCGATAGCCCCTACCTCCCAGTTCGCTACAGTGTCTCCGAGCCCGATGTTCTGGAACCTCTCAAGCCGGCTCCATGCCGTAGTCATTCAGCCCCATTGGGTGTAACCCCAGGGATACCCCCTGATGGGCATCACCAACATCATCTCCACCTTCACCATCACCTCCCGCACGCAATTCACATCACCCACCCCCACTATCATCATCACGAGCCTGTACCTGCTCTGCCCCCAAAACCCTACCTGAGGGAGGGGTGCATCCCTGAAGAGGACCTGAGGCCGGTTCCAAGGCCTATGCCCCGCAAGATCTCCCAGCCACTGCTTACTAACAAGGAGGAACAAGCCAAGGTGGCCTGGGAACATGGCATCAGTGAAGAATAGAAGAAGAACAATGTTCGGCTTGGACCATTGGCTTTGGTGTGATGGGTTGTCTGGTTTTATTAATGTTGATACCTTAAAGCAGTGGCTGGTTTAGAACTTTCTACTCTAGCTCAAGTATGTCCAGTTTAGGTCCTTTAAACTTTTTCTGAAGTGCTTGCCATTTTGCTGAGCTTCTACATGCTAGTGAGATTTTTACTTTTTGTCCTGATTGGGTGTTGGATAGGTGTTGCTCAGTTCAAAGTGAAACCCCTCAAAAAATATCTGTGTATTGTTTGGATGACCCAGACATGGTAAGAATCACAAAGGTTGTGATTGTACGGAAAGACACCTTAAGAGAGCCCAAAATGGTTTTCAAGGAGGCAGGTTAGAATAATCTGCACTTTTCAAAATATTAGATCCAAGAGTTTCATGCCCTAAGATGTGTACACACCTCTTCTTAAATTCTTCATGTTGTTAACGCTTCTTAATTATCATTCCAATGGTTCCGATTGACTTTATTAAGTGCTTTTTCACCATTAGGCCAAATGGTTCTGAAAATAGTAATGGTTCCAGTAGCATTTCCATTTGAGCACGATTCGGTACAGTACAGTACAATTCTAAACTCTTCCTGGCCTATATTTCCCAGCATGATTAGCTAAGAACCATGCTGGTGTAATGGCTTTAGTATGTGACAGCTCACAATTAGTCACTTGCTCAGTCAGTCCATTCTAATACTTATTTTGCAGAACCACAGTGGAAAAAGATACCATTTACAGTTCCACAAGAGAACTGCTCCGCCTAATTGTGGAAAAGCAGCTATTAATCCACAAATAATTCAGTGTTGACAAACCTTGGCAGGAAATTGTTCAATTCTGGTTGGGTTGCACTTTAGCACTTAACATTGGAGCAGCAAAAACAATTAATAGTTTTGCTTCTTTTTTTTTCTTCAGAAATTATAATGCTAGCAGGGGCCAAGAGTGTTTCAGTGGCTAAATTTTAAAACAAGTTAACTCACATCTCACCAAACTCACTAAGGGTGGATTTCAAAAGATCATTGAAGACGTTTGAAGATCCACTCAACATCTAAGCATGCTCATTTCCTGTGACAGGATATTTAATTCTCGATCTAATGCGAGAGCCTCAAACACCTTTTCAGTAACACAGTGGGAGATATAACATGCTAATACTTCTTTAGATAACTGAAAACATTTAACAGAACAACTGCTACCTCCTGCACAGTTGCGGGAAGCTTCTCCCGAAAAAAGCTGCTTTGATTTGACAGTAAGAGGCTTTTACAATCTTCGTAAAGCTTCATTACACCCACAATATTGTGAGCTGCGAAAGCAAATTAGCCACTTTGAACACTACTACACCATAACGCTAATAACACAACAGTCAAAGAGCTGTTCTATCAAAGCCATTTCACAGATGTGTCCTCAAGGTAAAGCGGCTTTTAGTCTCTGCAGGATTCTTGGGGATTTGATTTCTGTTCCTCTGAGTTGATAGTTTTAAAAAAGAAGTATATATTTTTAGATAGAGCTGTTATAAAATTCTAAGACTTTAATATAATTGTACAGTAAAAGAGAGATAGAATAAGTATTGCTTGGATTATATCATAAGCATTATGACAGATTATATCACACGTTGCAGGGGTGGAAAGGAGGTAAGTTTCACAAATGTTTGTGTTTTGTTTTATTCAATTTTAGGGACTTCGAAAAGTCCTTCAGCTGCTTATAGATGCGCACTTGTTACCTTATGTTGTTGCGTAATGATTTTTGATGATTTGAAAGTGCACATTATTTAAAAAGCTTGTTTTTATGTACAATTCTGCATGTTCTCTTCAATGGTGGTGATAATATTGTCCTACATCACTTGAAGGGAAGGTCTGGTAAAGATTTTACTTGTATATCTACTCATCCTCACAATTAACTCACATTTAAAGTCACATGGCATTGTTAATAATTTCAGCTTTGGGTGACACTGCTCATTGAGTCTGGGATAAATAGATAAAACCTAAATCTACAGGCCAATGGGCATTGTCCTTATATTGAGACAATGTCATAACGAGGTGTGACGCTATAAAGCGACAAGTGCAAAATCTCATGTTGATCTGAGTTTGTCGGTCATAACGTTTGTGTATTTCTGTCACATTGTGCTATGTAGCCCCACCCACAATTGATTCTTATTGGTCCAAAATCCCACTCCACATAGCTGTATTTATATCAAACATCAAATATATTCTGGTTGGCTGTGATTGTGTGGCATTGCACAGCATTTTCGCTAAAAGTATAGCATATAGTTTCATCAAAATACTTAATGTTTAAAACTTGATGAGACATTTCTTATCCACTGTTTTCAGTCTTTCATTGTGGGCATTATCACATCATTTATTTTATATATTTTTTTTAAATCTATACTTTAACTATTTAATTTGGTGCTACCTTAATTTGTGGAGTTAAACCTCCTTTTCTGTCACTTTTAGGTAGGTAGTTTCAGTTGCACACACAAAACTTCATTATCATTATGTTGGGGATGGAAAACATAATTTATTCATGTAAAGGTCTGGCATGTAATCATGAAATATACTCAAGGCAACACATAGTATGAAATGTACCTCAGCCCCATACTTGAGGAATATGGTATAAAGTCAAAGGCAAGTATTTAGGTAATATTTGGCAAGACTTTTTTATTTGTGCTTCTATAATATGAAGACTGTACTCTTTAATGATGAGGTATCTACAGAAAGAAATGTATGTTAACTTAATGGCTGATTGTTCATCGCTAACAGCCTGTTTATTGCCAGATAAAGAAAATACAAGCAAATGTATTCATAGAGGGCCTAACGTTAATGTGAATGTTAATTCATTCATTTAAGAATATTCAAATCTGTTTCCCAGAATTGACATAAACCACCATCATATCTCCATTCTGCCTATTTGTTTTTACGACACTTCCTCCTTAAGTAAGGCTTAGCTGGTGATGGTATATATTTGTAGATAATTATTATTTTTATTATTATTTACTCAATGATATAGACGTATAATGACAAAAATATATAGATGTCCATTTTGTCTCCAAAGACTGATGAGTTTGTCAAAGTTATTGTAGTTAACCTTAAGGTTAATTCAGACAATTGAAATATTTTCTATATACATTAAATATGGAGTGATCAGGGAAGGAATCTATGCAAAGATCGAGTGATAAAAGAGTGTACGAACCGCTCGAGTATATCCAGAATGGCCCATTCTGTGAATATTAGCACTGATATACTAAAAAGCATTCATATTTATTGGTTTGAACATTTCTTTTTATGACTTTCTTGACATTTTGCATGCTAATATTGACTGATGGATACCGTGTGTCTTGTATTCATTCACTTTCATAATTTTGCTTTCGTATCCAAGCAACAATACAATATGGAAGAAAAAAAGTAGGCTATATAATCACAATTCATTAAAACTTGCTTTTAATGAAGGTACTCATTTGGCACAAACGACCATGTAAAAACAAGTGTACATATTTTACACGTTTGATATCTCAACGGAGGCACGCTGAAAGTTTTGGATTCAAAGTTTGGGATTGAGGGTGACATTTTATTTTTTACATGACGACGTTGCCCTGATAAACATCTGTAATTCAAACTAGCTCAATACTTTGTTTATAGATACAGCATTATGTGTGCATTGCTAATACAATATTGTGTTTCTTTTCCTGTATTTTGCTAAAAGAATTGGTGACTTGAATGAGGTAGATATTGTCAGTTTCTGGAAGGTGAAATTGGAAAGCAATGGGAATACAGGAGAAAAAAAAATGACTGAAATGAATTCTTTGCTAGTACATGTAAAAATACTGAGGAAAGTTGGCTACTAAACACTCTGGCCTGCATTACAGTTTGTACCACAAAATGTCTGGCTTTATTTTGTGTATATAAGCCTTCGAAAGCTTTGTATTTATATGGTCAGGAGGGACAAATCATGTATAGACCAAGATTAATTGTCTGCCTTGTACTTTCTGATGTAAATGTGTTTTTAAAACTAAAATGCAATGCAAACAGGTAAAAAAAAAAAAAAAAAAAATCTTTAACGGCCTAACCACTACAGTTATTTTGTGTATTTTGCATTGAAACCGAAAGAACGTTATGTTTTACCATGCAGATATACGAAAACCTTTGTACAAGTATTCTCAAAGTATTTTTTCTGTATATATTGTGCTAGCATGAATAAATGTGGTGTGGATTTTAGATGTAAATACACAATTGTTTTTCCTACTCACTTAACCGCTGTGATGTGTAATTCATTCATAATGCCTAATATTAAAGATAATGTTTTATTGACTGATTTTTGTCTTCCCTTTTCATTGTGTGATCTACCCATTAGTATTTTAGATAGACACGAAGTCCAATACTGTCATGGAAAACCTGGGAATAACAGAAAATTATATATGTTGCCTATATTCAAATACATTTTACTGTAAAGTAAGTTAAATGTATTGGTCAAAAGTGTGTTATGTAGCCTACTCATAGTTACAATTTATGTAGGGAAAGATTGTTTCCAGCATCTTCCAATCTAGTGTATGTATAAGCAAGTATGTATAGTGCTAGGCTAGCAATGCCATGCACGATCATGGCTTCTATTCCCAGGGAATACACAAAATTATACAATGTGCAGTATACCTTGAATGTATGTGTAAATGTTAGCATCAATGAAGTACAGAAACTACCGAAGACATTATCCATATACTAAATGTTAAGGGGATTTTTATTTTTATTTTTGTGATTATCACAGTCTGGCAGGGATAGATTGCAGGCCGGGCCAATGGGGCCAGTGCCCAGGGGGCCTTGACTACCAGGGGGCCCTTGATTGCCCGGGGGTGCCCTGGGATATGCCAGTGATTAGCAACAACACTGATTTTGATGCATTATAACTTTTTGTGCAGTGTCAGATTTAAAAAAGTTCACTCAGTACATTCGAGGACAAAAATGTCCATGTCAAAAACTTCCATAAAAATAATATATATTAATATTATTTTCCACTTTCACTGACTTTTTAACCAACATCAGTCCTGATCATAACTATCATATATATATATATATTTTTTTTTTCAAGATTTTAACCCTTTAAATGCCAGTTTGTTTACATAATGCCACTGTTGTTGTTTTTTACAAACACACACACATTTCACACCCACACCATTTTAGCTACATCATTTATTTAATTGGCCTGCAGTGCTCTATAATACAGCAAACAGAAAATAGGAAAAAAGCATGTATTTGTTCCATAGGCTATACGAGAGAAGTTGCACCATCTGGTGGAAAACATTATAAAAAGTTAATTTTGAACACAGTGCTCCGGAATGAAAGCATAATATCATAGAATTCATGATTTTGCTTTAATGGCACGGGGATCAAATATTTCCATTTTAATGAGTTTCAATGGGAACATTTTTGTCCTTAAGGTCCTGAGTGTAACTATTTTGTGCACACAGTGTATTACATATGTATTATAGGCAGGGACTGAGGTTGAAATATCAAAATTCCCCACAAAATACACACTTTTGGCAAACTGTATGCCGTTGGCATTACCGCAGCCAGCGTGATCGAACAAAAATGAAAAATAAATGTCCCTAAGGTCGCGCAAGGGTTAATGTCAACAGCAAAACACTTATGAAACGAAACAATCAAAGAACTCCAAACATGGCGGTGGTGAAAATGACACGCCATTAGCCCCGGATACACACTGAGAACCAATCAGAGGCCGCCAACTGGACCGACTCCCTGGAAGAACAGTACACATCCAATCAGATGAAAGTGCGTGTTGCAACGTCATTATTCAGCCAATAGAATTACGAAAGTGGAACTTAAACCAATCGGGTGTCAGTGTAGGCGGGTCTTTAGAATAGGAAGCGTAGTCGTGTTCTCAAACCGGCATCTTTAATGATCGTACAATACTGAGTCCTTCTATTTAAGTAGTTAGACGCGTTGTTTTGCTTTAAAGATGTTATATTTAAGTGGTCTTTCGGTGGCACTGGCCTTGACGTTGATGCCAAGCAGCAGTGATGCTTTGAAAGCGGGAGATTGTGAAGGTGCGTTTAATATGTTAATCTATGTTTACGTTATAAACAGATTTGTTGGACCATTTCCTGTCAAGATAATCTCAGAAAATGACCTTTCTTAATTTATTTGTTATATTTGTTTTGATTTAGTATATTTGGTTTTATTTGAATTTAATTTATGCTTTAATAATCATGTGTTGTCTTGTGTTTTAGGTTCATTTTGGGTTTAAGGGTGAAAGTATATGATATATTTTTATTATAATATGGTATATATTTTAAATATGTTATAATACTAATATGAAAAAACATGTTACAGTATCAACAGATGCCCATGTAAATAAACACATCATGATACTAGTACTATAATGCACCTGTTGAAATAACAACAAATTAGTCATTATTTATCAGGCTTCTATTTAGAAACTGTTAGCATATATATATGTTAGCATATATATATATATATATATATATATATATATATATAATATATGTGTTGCTCTTCTCAAAAATACATTTAAGTTACCGGATCATTTCCCTTGTTAATGACACCTAATTTTTTATTTGGCATTGCAGTTTGTGTGGGATTCCTGGAACGCTTGTACCAGTCACTTAATGACAACGATGTCAAGTTCAACAGTGAAGCCATTGAAAACGCTCTTCTAAAAGCTTGCAAAGAAGCCAAAGGGAAAGAAAACCGCTTTGTAAGTTTGTTTTTTGTGTATATGTACATCCTGCATGATTTCAGTTCATTTATACTGTATTCTGTTCTTGTGTGTGAAGTGTTATTATATAGGTGCAACAAGTGATGCAGCTACAAAAATAATCAATGAAGTTTCCAAACCAATGAGTTACCATATGCCAGCGGACAAGATCTGTGAAAAGCTGAAAAAGAAGGACAGTCAAATCTGTGAACTGAAATATGGTAAGATGAAAAGTTAATTGGCTTATGTAAATAGTTTCCTTTTTGGATTAATGCATTGCAGCTGTCTAGTGGTTGACTGGTATGTCGATATCAGATACCATGAATTCACATGTTAGGCTATCTTAAGTATGTAAAGAGAAAAGTCAATAATTCAATTTGTCACCTTTTTATTGAGATCTGACTAGAAAACTAAAAAAAATCTATTTCTAAATATGCAATATATCCCTGATAGCACGCGTACATCTTCCAGGTGTCTGTTTTACTTTTTTTTTCATCTGGAAAACATCACAATCTAATTTACATCTGCTAAACATCTTAAAAAGATCAGATTTGCAATCATAAATGTCTCTTTCGTCATCTGCTGATTGTCTTATTGACATCTGAGAGGAAACATCTTGCCATATAAATTGCCCAGACTCATTTGCCAGTATTTCAAAAACCTGATCATCATCACTTCTAAACGGAAAAGTATGGTAATATTTATGGAGAATAAAAAACCTGTATGTGTTAAAGTCCTTATAATTTCCTGAAGTATGACAACAGTCTCCTAAAATGACTTCAAACAGCATTTTTCAAATTGTGTTAATTGTTGTGGGTGCAGTTTTCATTTCCTATTAATAATTGAAAGACTTCATGGAATATTTGCACTTCTATAAATTCAAGATGAAATCAAAATTTAAATGAAAAAGTTCATTACAATTGGTGAGCAATATCTAAAATTATACGCTATATCTTAAAGGGTTAATTCACCCAAAAATGAAAATCCTCATGATTTACTCACCTTTAAGTCATCCTAAATGATGGGATGTGACGTCTGTTCCTCTATCGCTTCCTTTCAAAAGTGTCCTCTTTTGAACAAGAGTGAATACAAATGCTTTCGACGTATGCGCATTCCGACGTTTTGCGGTACTCTTTTAGAGCAGTCAATGGCAGGCGCCGTGCATATAAGAGGACTGTCCGTGCCTTTAATAAATCTGGGCCATGCACGGAATGTGCTGATGACGAAATATGAGTCATGCATACCGTGCGCGGAGTGATCAGCAACGCAGTCAAACGAAGTATACTCAGGCCTGTAATGTTGCATATTATATACTGGTGCCATAGTACTACCATGGACTCCAGCTTCTTAATACTGTCAGTACCACAGTGATCTTTTTTTTAATTAAATACAGTTGTATGTACGTACCTAATACATATGTATTGTAAAAGAGAGGAAGGCATTGTCAAGACCTAACCACCAAGGGCCTTCACCTCTGGAGACCCTTCACTCCGACCACATATGTCATGATGACATGCACTAGACGGACCTCTTTGACTGTTGCGCTGATTCTCTCTGCATCTTGTGCAGTAACGCTGCAGTTTTTTTTTAGACTCTTTTTCAATTTAAAAGGAAAAAACCTTTAAAACGTGTCTTGAGAAAACAGTGTTCTGATTTTATTTGTTGCACTGCGTCTGTTTTAGCCTGTGAGTCATCACCAGTGCTTGGTATACATCCACAATTGTATGTGCATTTTTATCTTAAATTTTACATATTTTCATATTTTAATTTGACTGCTTTACAGCATACCCTAGTATATCCTAGCCTTGATTTGACCCCTGTTATTTTTGTCAACTATCCATTTGCATAATTTAATGATGACAAATGAGAACTGCACAAAATTGCTTAAATCAAACCGACACTTACTAACACAATATTTACTCAATCCAGATAATGCATATCCGTTGACATGGCTGTTGGTTGATGTTTGGAACCGATGCAATGAAGAACTACCTCTCATAAATATGTTTTTTCTTCTAGATAAACAAGTTGACTTGAGCTCCGTCGACCTGAAGAAGCTGAAAGTAAAAGATCTAAAGAAGATTTTGGAGGAATGGGGAGAATCCTGTAAAGGATGTGTGGAGAAATCTGACTTCATCCGCAAAATCAATGAGCTAATGCCCAAGTATGCTCCCAACGCAGCCAAGGCACGGACAGATCTGTAAACTCTGGTGGAATTACGGGACCCAGGCAGTGGCCAAAGGCATTTGGGGTGGAAGATTTGCACCATGCTGCTGACCGAGAACCTAGCAGTGGGGTTCGCATTGTGTTGTCACTTTACCATGTACTCCGGGGTAAACTCTTCCATGCAAATACATGACCTTTAATTTATGACTTGCGACACATGCAAGCTAGTTTTGACTAACATCCACCACGACCTGTGCTTGCCTCCTGATGTTTTGGGTAATATGTTTGACACACTTTGCATAGTTTAATTAATATTTTTCTTTTTGAGGGTACAGGCTTTCTTAATTGACTCGAATTATATGAAATAGCTGGGGGAGAGTCTCACCTTCGAGATATTGGGTCACTTTGAGTGGACTTTGCAGTAAAATGTGTTTATTACAGTTATACTGTCTTTTTCATTAAAAGAAGAAAACTAATGTGTCTTGTCCTATTTTTTTGTACATCAAACATTGTATCTGTTAATTGTATCTGCCTTTGTAAAATTTAATTCAGGGGATAAATAAAATACTTGTCAACCTAAATATAAAACGCGACAAAATATATTTGTACAAATCACATTGCAACTTTTGGTGCATTTAAATAAGTTCTTGAATAGAATGATACATTGACTATGTTGGGAATAGCATACAACTCACACTTTATGTGTATTGTGCATATATGCCTATTTTCTGAATTTATGTAAAACCCAGATGAGCTAGTGTATCTTATTCTGTATAGAACAGAATACTATTGTATCGTTGCATATTGTATAATGATAGTTTAACAAATACATAGTCAGAATATAATACGTGCAGTATGCAGTAGTCTCGTGTCCTTTTTAAGCCATAGATAGTTTTTTTTTTTTCCAAGATTTTGAGTGAAATTTAAAAAAAATAAATAAATTGACAAGATTCGAGACAACAACAATCGAGAAAAATGTTCGTTGCTTTTGTATGGTTTTAATTATGCAAACAAATAGTTAAAATAAAAGTGCCAGAGTAATAAAATATCATACTTAATAATATTGCCAGTTCTAAAAACATATTTACTTTTGTACTTATTCAAGACACTAAAGTGTTGTTTAAAATAATTTATTACATGGAAGGAAAAAAAAAAGTTGGGACCATTTTATTAATGTGAAGGTTTTCCATAACTTCAACGTCACGCGACGCGCGCACACACACGTCACTTGAGGCTCATCCCACCCATGGAGCGCGCACATTCCTTTTGTCCAAGATGGCGGAATAGATGCAGCCGAGGCGACGCTAATGTTTGTCGCTTTATTTTTATCCGTATAATTTAACATACAGCCGAACACGTTTCCGTGCAAACCCCAGTTAAAACCCTCATCACGAATGTGCGACATCTCTTGGAGCCGTGAGACTTCACATCGGAACTGATTTTATATTTTTGCTTAAGCTGAGCATCGCTGTATAATGAAGCGGCAGGCCGAACGCGACGCGAGTCCCTCCAGAACGCTAGCCAAACGCGTCCGCGAGCGAGACCGAGACCGCGAGCTAAACCCGCCGCTCGCTCTGCTGCTCGCCGAAAGCCGAAATTATCATAAACGAAGCCGCAGCAGAGAGCGGGATAAACCTCGGGTTCGAGAAGAAAGAGAGAGTCTTCATCACCGCCCGCATAATGAACTGGGTTTGTTGGGTCGAGCCCCGCTCCGAACAACAACAGTCCTGCCTAAAGGTAAGACCTCATCTGCCGACATGTTGGGTACTCGACTTGAATACAAGACACTACTTATAAGCAACCTTGGATCAACACTTTCTGATGAACATATAGAGGACGGACTGTTTCATGAGTTCAAAAAATTCGGGGATGTGAGCGTTAAGCTGTCTCATACGCCCGAGCTGGGTCGTATTGCCTATGTCAACTTCCGACATACGGAAATCGCGCGGGAAGCGCGCCACGCCAAAACCAGGTTGGTGCTCTATGACCGTCCACTTAAAGTTGAACCAATGTACATGAGGCGTCGCAGTTGCACGCCTCCAGATGTTAGTTATGTGTCCATGCATGGTGCTGCTTACACATACAGGCAGCGGTCCCTTTCACCTGGTGCTGGGGGAAGTGCCATCAGAGATGTAAGACCTAGACATTACGTGGATGGTGTGGGACTCAGCAGGGACCATGTTTTGGACTATTATAGTGCACTGGAGGAGAGTCGTCGTGCATATGCATACCAGCTTCCCGAGGAGGACTTAAAACCAGAGGACGATCAGAGAGCCACTCGGAATTTATTCATTGGCAACTTGGATCATAATATTTTGGAGGTGGAACTACGACAAGGCTTTGAAAAATATGGAATTATTGAGGAAGTTGTGATCAAACGTCCTGCCCGTGGACAAGGGGGCGCTTATGCTTTTCTTAAATTTCAGAATTTAGATATGGCACACCGGGCCAAAGTTGCAATGCAGGGGCGCATGATTAATGGGAACCCAATTAAGATTGGTTACGGCAAGGCCAATCCGACAACTCGACTATGGGTTGGTGGACTTAGCCCGAATACCTCGCTGGCTGCTTTGGCCCGCGAGTTTGATCGCTTTGGGAGTATTCGGACTATAGACTACGTGAAAGGAGATCATTTTGCGTACATTCATTATGAAAGCTTAGACGCAGCTCAGGCTGCTTGTGCGCAAATGCGTGGCTTCCCTCTGGGTGGTCCGAATCGTAGATTGCGTGTTGATTTTGCTAAGGCAGAGGAAACAAGGCCGTACCCTCAACAGTACCAGCCTCCTTTGCTCTCCCCTCCACCTTATGATATTCTTCCTGATGGTTATGGACGTCACCGTAGCCTTGAACGAGAGCTGAGAGTGAGAGCTCGGTCACCTTCACACCCTCTTTTTACAGACAGAGAAAGAGAGCGCCTTTCAGACCGAGAATGGAGTCCGCCGAAGGGGCTGGAGCGGCAGGCGAATCCAGAGGTGTTTGGGCGGGTGAGGCAGCGTAGCCGCAGTCGAAGCCGTAGCAGGGAGTGCTGGCTAAAGGAACGAGACCTGGAACGCGGGGTGGGGAAAAACTGGGAGGAACGCCGCAAACGAAGGAGCCTTAGTCCCATCGAGCGACCCAACGAGGAGCGCGGAAGGTCAAAACTCCGGGTTGGGGCACCTGCTACCCCTGAGGACAGCCCAGACCTGGGACGTGGTCGCCTTCCAGACTCCACCTCTGAACCTCTGGATCGCACTCCTGACATCAGCAGACACTCCAGTGATGAACGTCCCCCACAGGATGAATCTTTATATTTGAGGAAGGACAATGAACGTGATCGCAATCATCGCAAAAGCGAGAGTGACCCTGATTCACAGACTGACAAGTCCAAAACGGACTCCAAAAAGCCCAGTACACTCTCTGAATACGCCAAGACGCTGAGTCGTGTTTGGCATGGTTCTCTTGTCCTTAAAAACAGCTGCTTCCCCACGAACATGCACATGCTGGAGGGAGGCGCAAGCTTTCTACTCTCCCTCATGAGAGACAACCAAGCAGGCGGTTCTAAGATCACACAACTTAAAATAGCTCAGCGGCTGAGATTGGATCAGCCCAAACTGGATGAGGTGACTCGACGAATCAAGCTGGGCAGCCCGGACAGTTATGCTGTCCTTCTCGCCGTCCAGGGGCCCATGGACCGGAATGCCCCTCCTCCAGAACCAGGACTTCAGCAGCGACTTCTCCGCAACTTGGTAACGTACCTCAGGAACAAGCAGGCAGCAGGGGTCATTGGCCTACCTCTCGGTGGCCCCAAAGAGAGGGAGATGGGGGGCATGTTGTACGCCTTCCCTCCTTGTGACTTCTCACAACAGTATCTCCAGACTGCTCTGAAAACTCTTGGAAAACTTGAGGAAGAGCACCTGGTCATTGTGGTTGTTAAAGACTCGCCTTAACATTAACTCGCTTCTTCCAACACTCAAGAACTTTCCACACAGATATAATACACACAGCCTTTTAAGGTGTACTTTTTTTACTTTAAAAGGATAGTTCACCTGCAAATGAAAATTCTGTCATTTTTTTTACTCCTACTTGTGTGTTCCATGGAAAAACCAAAGGGTGAGTCTCACTGGTTTGAAACAAGAAGGTGAGTAAATGACAGAAATTTCATTTTCGGTTGAGGTGTTCTTTTTACACTCCATTTAATCAGTGTTCCTTTCTTAATATATATATATATATATATATATATAAATGAATAGCATTCCCAAACAAGGTGTTTTACAAGCAAGTTTTAAATTGGTTTCTCAATAGTGTTCCAAATATTAGTTATCCTATTTGTTAATCTTTTATAAAGTATTCATTTTCATACTGGAGACAATTTGACTGACGTTCCCGCACAGGGGGATCATTTACAGTATGATGAGCATAAAACATTTTGGGCTTCATTCATGAATTATGTGCAAAACAAATTTCGGTGTAAATTGTTTGCAAATCCATTGGTCAAAATCAGTTCAAGCAACAATATTAGACCAATACAAGAACATTTTTTACATGGAAAATTTACACAAATGAGTTTTGCTTGTGGTTCATGCTTGAGAAACATTCACTGAGATTGAAGTGTAATTTTTTAACAGCAATGTAACTTTCATAACATTTTCACCTAACATCTAACAGTTCTTCCCTCCCAAGTTACAGCCATTTGTCTTGTTTTCACTTACTAAATATGAGCCTAGATGAACATATTTGTGAAAATCATGAAGTTCTAAAGTAAATTGCCTCATTCAATGCAATGCATCCATTTATGTAAGGTATTTTTTATTTTATTTTTTACAAACGATTTACACTAACTTTTGTTTAATCAGTGTGGCCTTTTGACTTCAAAATCAAGTGTTCTAATATTTGATGGATTTGAACTCCTCAATACTCACATAACAGTTCTTCCTGCCTTCAGAAATATACAGTACTTGAGATTTTTCAAGTCAGGAGAGGCATTTGTGTCATAAACGATGGCAACTACCTCTTTAATCATGTATGTTTGACTAAATGATGATGGCAAACTATCTTGGGGTTGACTGCAATTTTATTGTTTTGTTCGTAATATGTACCTGCAGCATTAACAAGGTCATGTGACCACACGTGTATCTTACCGATCCAGTACTGTATGTATCCAAACACTAATGTTTGTTAATGTTACAAACACTATGGTTTAAGCTTGTGTAGCTGTTTGTATGCTGGAATGTATTTTAAAGGAGCGGTTCACCCAAAATAAATGGGTATCATGAGGCTTCATAAGGATAATGGAACTTTCTTCTTTTTTGGGGTGGGGTGCTAACTCTGTAAGCCAATGTCCCTTTTAAACAAGTACTGATCTGGGAGTTTTAAAATGTCCAGCGATTGAGTTTCATAATAATGTGTTTCTAGGTTTTCGCTGTTAATAAAGGGAGTTTAAAAATCCACCTGCCAACACTACATCCCTTTATAGTGAACGGTTATTTTCCATTGTTTCTTTTTAATTGTGTTCAGCTATTTTACTGCCTCTCTTGTATTTGTTTTTTTTTTTTTGTTTTGTTTTCAAAGAAAAGTACTTTTTTCTGTCTGTATGCAAAATATGTATGGCATTTAAACATGTAAGTAAACATTCATGTTCCTGTTTTTAAATCCTATCTCTGGTCTTTATTTGCAAATATGTTCGTTCATTTTTAACGTTTAATAGCAAAGGTGTCAGACCTGCTTTCATAATGAAGATGTGTGGCCAACAAACGTGACTTCGCATCCGGAAGCTTTAAGTCCTGTCTCCATAGTTACCTCTCCATCTCGCATCTTGACTACAAAACAAGTTGTGAAGGTTAAAGTGGTAACCAGGCAACCACATCCATCATTTAAAAAAAAAAAAGATTCCATAGTTCAAATGAGGCCTAGATGTGCTGATGCTTTTAATAACCACTAGGGAGCAGTGTTGTCATAGAAAAACAAAACATTTTTAACCCATCATATGAAACCAGCTAGTCCCTGCTGTGTAACTTGGAAGTTGCTCGAGGGAAAACAGTCATTGCGGTGCATATTAAACACTTGCTGAAACGTTGTTGCCACATTTAACACCAACTTGAAAGCAGTCTACATTTAGTCACGCCCTATGCCATTATGCAAATAAACTCATTTGCATTTGAAATTTATGCTGTCTAATATATATATATCTACATGACAGCATAAAATTAGCCTGGGCTTCCCCTTGTTTACAGATGCTTGTTAATAATAGAGGATGTTTTAAGAAACTACTTGACTAACCCTTAATTAGCTAATTTAGCAATGTCGGAATGGGTGAATCTAAACTGTTTAGTCTGCAGTTGTCGGACCAGCTAAATCTTTACACCTCAAGCTTTACTGCTGACCAACTAACTCAAAAAGCCTTCGAGTCACTTAATTGTCTGGACCTCCTGCTCTCAAGGGAACAGGTAATTCATGGAAATCAGTCATTTATAGTGGATTTTGTGTTTGCACGTTTACGTGCCAACAACTGTAACTGAAACCGTCCACTAATATCTGCTTGTGTGTGCTTGGGAACTAATTCATAGGCCTTGAGTTTTTATAGATAATGAACTGAATGTTGGCTAATGTTGTTGTGATTAATTACCCATGCATACTTGTATTATTAGAGTATTATTAGCTTTTTTTTAGTGAAAGGTCTAAATTGGGCGAAAAAAGGGTCATTTAGTTCTAACCATTGCATTTGGAATGCATAATAGCATCCAGTAACAGACTGTACTTAATGAGCATTATTAAAGGCGCTTAACAGATATTTAGGTAATTTACATATAAATATATAGCATTAAAATAAAATTTATATATTCACTAAAATGCTTATTTGGTCTATTACGGCATTCTGCTATCAAATACCTTTGTATAATGATGGCTGCTAAACTGTACAATGAGCCAGGAAGCTTATTTCATTTCAAATAATCTTCAAAGCAATATTTCATGACTGTAATAAGTGGGATAAAGTACAGTCAGTCAGCCATTATCGTAGTGGATGTTTCAAGTTTCTGATCACACTGTTGTGGTTTATTTTGCTAAAATGACTGGCTGAATTATAGGGAAGACTGGGGCAAGTTGTCACACTTTTTACTCCAGTGAATATTTCTCAAAAGTCTTATTTTTTTAATTAAATTCAAGTTTGCATAGACACGTCTTTGATACCTTGTTTAAAAAAAAAAAAAAAAACTATAAAGCATTTTATTAAACACAGTTTATTGAGCACTCGTTGACCTTTTGTACCAAATGCCCCTTTAAAGGGGTATATAGTCACACTATATGGTGTAAGTTGTCACAATGGAACCTGTTATTAAACCAGTGGTGCATGTGAACGTTAGGCAGAGGTGTATAGTAACTTAAAGTACTTTGTGTAAAACTGTACTTAAGTACAGTAACACACACACACACACACACACATATATATATATATATATATATATATATATATATATATACTTGAGTATAAATATTGCTTTGGACTTTTACTTTCACTTCATTACATTTTGTAGAGAAAATTGATACTTTTACTCCGATATATTTCTCCAGACCCTTTTGTTACTTTTTACTTTTTTTATTATAATTTTTTGACAAATTATTTGATTAGATTAGGCCGAAACATTATTAAAGCAGTTAAGTAATGAAGTTATGTGCAATCAGTCTCCCGCCTTTCCTGGAGACCCATTCATATAAAACTCAATCACTGCATTCACGTTTTACATTTAAACAAGGAATGATGCGTATCATTACTATTCCAGCGCTTGTGAAAATGTCCAATATTTATTTTTTTATATTTTATGAAGATGGGAGAATGATTTTTTCTTAAGCAAAACCAAATTGTTATATTTGCTTTGAGCACATTTATGCAAAAGTATGTGGTAACTAGGGTTTTCTGGATGGTTGCTAGGGCTTGCTATGCAGTTGTCAAGGTGATCTTTGCTGTGTGTTTTGGCACATTGCTACAGTATGTGGTTGCCAGGTTGTTGCTAAGTTGATTTCTGTGTTTTTTGCTCATTGATCTGCATTTGCCAGGGTGTGCTGGGTGGTTGCTTATTGGCCCAAAAGAAAAGAGTCAACCACCACAAATCGCTGTTCTGGTCACTACGCATCAATGTGACTTGAATGCATCAGTAAAGGGATAGTTCATTTAAAAATGAAATTCTCATCATTTTCTCACCCTCATTCGATCCTAGATGTGTATGACTTTTTTTTTTTCCTTTTTCTGCAGAACACAAACAGTAAAAGATGTTCAGAAGAATATCGCTGTTATGTAGGTCAATTCAATGTAAGTGGCCAGACCTTTGATGCTCCAAAAAGCACATAAATTCAGCATAAGAGTAATCCATAAGACTCCAGTGGTTTCATCAATTTCTTCTGAACGGATCCAGTTGGTTTTGGGTGAAAATCGACCAAAATATAATTCCTTTTTGACTATAAATCATGACATTAGCAGTCTCCTTGGCGATCAGGATTTCAAGCTGGATTACACCTCCTATTGAGTAAAGTAAAATCAAGCTAGAAAACATGATCATGCCTAGAGATTGCAATGGCAAGATACTCTGTGAAAATTAATTACAATTTTGTTTGTTCTCACCCAAAATCAACTGAATCAGTTCAGAGGATATGGATTTAACCACTGTAGTAGTGTGGATAACCTTATGCTCCTTGAATGTGCTTTTTGTAGCTTGAACTGTTTGGCCACCATTCACTTGCATTACAGTTTTTCTCCATTGGTTTGGCTCATTTCTTGAAACAGAAATTACATTCTCAAACCTCTAAGATCATTTGGCAAAACAGTCTTACAGTTCAGCACAACACTATAGCTCACTTGCAAAAGCTCATATCTCTCCCAAAACTGTTCACTCATGCTTCAAAACTAAATTTCCTTCTCATTTAAACAATCAGTGCCCCCAACATGCTTCGTCCCTTTGGCATTGTGTAAGCACTGCAAGTCAAAATGTTTAGATGTTTTGTCACTATGGCAGAGGACCATTGAAATATCCCTCATGTCCACCTTTCAGTCTTAGCCCAGTCCTTCATTGACAATGGTTACTGTGCTGTTTTTGTCTAGCTAACAGAATACAATTGTGTATAAAACTGAAAAAAAGAAATAGCATTTGAGGGTAAGAGTAGCCTCCAAGGTTTGAATCACACATAGCACTCATACTGCAAAGGAAATTGTAACCATTATCATTCACACACATAAAGTAACTTCCATACATCAGAGTAAAAAGAAATGTATACAGCATAATATACTGTAATATAAACACACAAACAAAAAAACATATGCAGCCTACAGTGCTGTAAATAAAGAACTAACAGTTCTTCACTGGTCGCTGTCCTCACCCTCCCTCGCCTGGCCACCATCCTCATCCCACCGATGCTCATAAACTCTCCACCTCCAAGTGGAGAAATACTCTTCAATAGGATTGAGGAAAGGAGAGTAAGGTGGTAGGAACACCATGACCATCCTTGGATAAGTAGTGAACCAGGCCCTGATGAGCGGGCCACGGTGGAAATTCACATTGTCCCATACAATGACATATTGTGGTAGGTGAGGCCCTACGAGACCTGTCTCATTTTCAGGAATCAAATCTAAATGAAGGCGGTCCAAGAAGATGAGGAGCTTCTGTGTATTGTATGGGCCAAGACTGGGGATGTGAGTGGCCACACCATTCTCAGATATGGCAGCACACATAGTTATATTGCCCCCTTGCTGGCCTGGGACATCCACCGTGGCCCGGTGGCCAATAATATTACGGCCACATCTTCGGCCCTTCACCTGACTGTCAATTGCTGTAATAAATTTATAAAATGTTCCAAGGGATTCATATATAGAATTCATGGTATTATGTTCTTGACTAATTTTGACAATTGAACAGACTATTGTGCATGTGATGACTTATACAATGAAATGACGCTGACACGCTTTGGAGCGAACAACCATTAGACTGAGAATCAACAATCAGTTTAGATCAACAAGATCTATTCACTTGGAAATTGCACACCTATCACAACCAACAAAATATAACATCTAACATTACAACACCAATTCTACACCTCTTGTTACATCTGCACTTGCATGAGAAAATAGGCTAATGCACTTAAATAGGCTTTTATTAAGGCATGGCAAATAAAAAAAAAAATCTAACATTTATTAATTAAAACTATCAAAGCATTATGCTTTGATAAAAAACACCAATAAATAAATAGTAAAATCTGCCTTCATACTATAATTGACTCTTACCTTAATGTATGCCAGTGTAGTTTGATTATGTATAAATTATGTGTAGGATTCATAATACTTATTGTCATTTAAGAGGGCTTTGAATTATGTGTTTGAAACCAGCATAGAAAGCCTATGCTAGAGAAAATGCACATTTGCACAACTGGACTTTTTACTCCAAATCATAAAATTGCTGAGAAATAGACCTTATGACTTAGCTTATGACTTTCCAGTTTGAAGACTACACAAAAAAAGATTAAGTACTTTTTACATTGAATAAGTTGGTAAAAGTGTGAACTTGACAATATTAAGTAAATTCTACATTTGTGCTCAATTTAAACATGAAAATGTGCATTTAAATTTGACAGAGTTTATGTATGTACCATGTATATCAGATTTGAAGTAAAAGCTACTGTTTTAACTGAAATGTTTAAGTTAAATGTACCCACTCACTTTAATCAATATTAAGTAGATTTTAATTAATTTTATACCTCTAAATTTCGAAAAGTGTAGTGTAACTCTGTATGCAAAGTTCTTCTGAATTTCTTCAAAGTTACACGGACTGCAAAGATATTTTTAAATCTCCTTTCCAAACTTTTATTTTCAAAGCAAAGTGGAGGGCTAGACTGAATTCTCAAAAAAACTATTTGTCACAGATGCCTTTTTTTTTTACATTGATGAATCCTTTGAAGCAGGACTTGAAGCAGGACTTTTTTAATAGCATCTTTCCATGGTGTGCAAAGACAGCAGCTATTCTTACCTGTATGTATGATTGTTTTAGTATGTGCTGTTGAACTGGAATACATTAATGTCCACAACTCATTTCAACTCAGTAATATATAATTTATCGAAATGGTGAGGCTTGGTGTTGATTTCTCAAACTAAAAATGTTGCATTTATTTCTTGGGTACACATACAGATCATTTGACAGAACAACAATTCATGCCGACAAAATGAACCTTGCTCAGGTAACAGTGGAACAGATTTTCAAATATTGGGGTGCATGAAAAATGTATGTAGCCGAGATCTTGAGACATACTATTAATTTATTTATTTACAAGCACAAATGCACATGAATCCCATTGGCAAATGACTTATCTTGGCCTAATATTCATTTAAATGTTCACCCAAAAATGACAATTCTGCTTGTCATTCTTAACCAGTATTTTGCTATATCTGTAAAACACAAAAGTAGATCTTTTGAAAGAATCTTTACACAATGAATTTACATACCATGACCACGGTGACCATGGCTGTCTAGTTTCCATAAAATTAGTCCACGTAACGAGTCCTCACTTATAATTGTCTCCTGAAGCCATCCAATAGCTTTCTGTGAGGAACAGAGTGAAATTTAGGTTGTTTTTTTTTATGCCTAGCCCATATCCATGTCCAGATTCAAAAATGGCTGTTGACGTCATTGATATGTAGGGGAAGAGAATTGGTAAATAGCAACTTAGATGCAACTTAGAAACTTGAAACCTGTGGGTGAGCAAATAGCGACACATTACTAGTGTAAACTGTGCCATAATTCTAATTCCATCTCATTACTTAATTCTTTTGCCCTTTTGTCGTCACTGATCAATGTGAGTGTCACGAGTTTGTTCTCCCGGGTGTGGACAGGGATCGGGTGTTTCGGGGGGTTGGCCAGTTCCCGGTAACAGTCCATCGACCCAGAGCACTTCACTGTAAGTCAGCTCGGTGTTCTTACAGTCCAGGAAGTAGAAGACAAAAGTAATGAAATATTAATGCGGAATCATAAGAGGTCCAATGGAATCCATTAAAGCAGGAAAAATCAATGAAACATGGCCACACAGCCTCTCGGTTGGGTCTGAGAGATGACTGAATCTGGTGATGTTGTATTCTTCATCTTTAAAGACCCTTGGTATGAACACACACAAACAAACCAATACTTCTCTTATAGTGACACTTAGTAACCTATTAAAGAGATTGAATATTTGGGCTTGATGTTGACTGAGACTGTTGTTTCTTATTTGTCCATCTACAGATCAGCCAGAATATATAACATCCAACATCAAAACTGACCCCGAATCAGCTGCTGTAAGCCCTATGATCCATGCAAAGCATCCTGGAGTCTTTTTGGGGCAGGTGTTCCAGCATGGCTTCCTGGAAAAGCTCCCTGGATATGGTGCAACCACAACATCACCAGCAGCCACGGTGACTCAAACGCCTGCCAGATGATGTCAGCTGAGCCTGGGCTTTGCATTCTGTCAAGCAGGCTGGCGGCCGAGGGGCTTTTGGCCATCGCATATATCTGAGACATACCAACGTTATCACTTTAAACATTGTTATACAACTACAAAGAAAGCTGCTCACCGCTGTCCAGAGCTTATGGCACTGTCTCACAAATCCAACTCAGTTAAGGCAGAGACAAGAGGAGGAATCTCCCTGAAACAATTGCTGGCTGTTTTGTCCCAATGAGATTGCTGGTGTATTTTTAACCATGAAGCACCAGGCACAATAGAACAAGCTGTGTGGCTCGTTAGAGATACAATGTCTAAACAGACTTCTGTCTTATTGCAGATGGGTAAATATCACAAAAAATGTTCAGGTCTCATATGACCTTGTCGTGTTCTTGGCAGACTTCATGACAATCACTTAGATGCTTCCTCTGTCAAATTATCTTGATTTTTTTTAACACAAGAAAACGCAAGAAGCAAATTTAAGTTAAATGTCAAATTAAGAAACACTTTTTAGGTGGTCTTAGAGGAAGTGCATGGACCCCATCTCTAATTAGAAATAAATGTTAATAAAGACCATGCTTTACAACTGGGATTCTGTCATAGGGGAGCTGTTTGAATTTATACAGTGGTGAGGGTTTAAAAAGCGTAGGCAGTCTATAAAGCAGTTATTAGCTTATGTAATTACGAGTCAATGAACTCATTCCAAGTCAATGCTTTAATAAATATAGTTGTTTTGATGAAACCCTATAACCCAAACATAGAATCGCATCAAAACTACATTTATAGCTGAATGTCCTTAGAATGTTGATCATCAGTAACGCTTTAACCCTTTTACGATCAAACTGGTGTGATTATACTAGGCTGGGCTCAGACAGATACGATCAAACCGGTGTGATTATACTAGGCTGGGCTCAGACACGTACGATCAAACCGGTGTGATTATACTAGGCTGGGCTCAGACACGTACGATCAAACCGGTGTGATTATACTAGGCTGGGCTCAGACACGTACGATCAAACTGGTGTGATTATACTAGGCTGGGCTCAGACACATATGATCAAACCGGTGTGATTATACTAGGCTGGGCTCAGACACATATGATCAAACCGGTGTGATTATACTAGGCTGGACTCGGATACGTGCAATCAAACTGGTGTGATCTGCATTCCTTCAGCTGTTTACCAGCAAAAGAGGACTGAAACAGTTGTCATAATGAACCAGCTGCTCAAAAAGTATTTTCAACATCACAATATCTTTATTTTTATTAGTTATAGACATTTAACAAGTTACTGCCATTACTGTCGAATGCAGCGATGTGGCCATGTTTTCTGACGTCAAACAAAGAATATACAAACTAGTCAATCCACTCAAGCCTCCTCCAATTCCATCTGTCACTCATTCCAACCACTTCCGGTACTGGGAAAGTGGAAGGACTTGGTTTTTAGAACCTTCTATGCTTCTAATTGTCCTGTTTCATTGACCTAACTTCTTCCTCACAGCAGAAGACCCACAAGTGCTTTTTAATCCCTGCTCTCCCTCTTTATCATTGCTTGCCTTTGGCAAACGAAGCCACGTCACTAAAAGATACATTTTATTGAAAAAACAAATACATTTAGGCTCTGGTAATAAAAAATCAGTATCAACTTTTCAAGATTTATAAATAGAAAAAAACATTTAATCCACTGCGTAGCACATTGAAGGTAAATGGAATTTTGGTCATAAACATGGTGGTGCGGTCATACAGTGATGTCACATGAAACAGGCAAAGCTAAAACATTTATTTGGCTGCATTGCAAGTTCCCAAGAGTAAAGTGGCCTCCATAATACTTTAATGGAAGAAGTTTGGAACAACCAGGACTCTTCCTAGAGCTGGCCAACCAGCCAAACTGAGCTATCGGTGGAGAAGGGCCTTGGTAAGAGAGGAGACCAAGATCCCGATAGCCACTCTTGTTCAGCTCCAGAGATCATGTTTGGAGATGGGAGAAAGGACAGAAGGACAACCATCACTGCAACACTTCAACCATAAGACATGGGATTCATATGCCATTGCCTGAACCTTGGACTTCGGATAGACCTCACCGACATTACCGGCCGGTTGAACTACGAAGCACCTCACTGATCTCGGCCTGCATCACCTTGGTCTAATGATGGACAAAACTCTTAAAATGGAATACATAGACTATCGATAAATTGCCAACAAAATGAAATTAATGACAATAAAATGCAAAGTAATCTCTTCAGTAATCAAAATACTTTTTGAATGTAACTGTATTCTAAATACCGATGATTTAAATTGTAACTGTTGTGGAATACAGTTACTTATATTTTGTATTTTAAATGCGTAATCCCGTTATATGTATTCCGGCCCAATATATATATATATATACATTATGGGGGGGCCAAATAGAAAATAATCTTGAAAATATAGTTGTAATTCTGAATATATAATTGTAAGTCTGAATATATAAATATAAACCTGAATATATATATATATATATATATCTCAGTACATACAGTATATATTTCAGAGAGTCAGAGTGAGCTTTATTGCCAAATATGCCTTACACATACAAGGAAATTGTCTTGGTGACAGCTACTTCCAGTGCACAAACAATACAACAACAAGACAGAGATAATAAAAGACAAAATAAAAAGTTAATTGAAAATATAAGTATATATAGAAAAACAAGTACACAACTCTTTGTCTCTCTCCACTGGCTGCCGGTTCATGCACGTATTAAATTCAAGGCCCTGATGCTGGCATACAAAACAGTCACTGGGTCTGCTCCAGCATACCTAAAAACATTTATGCTGAGCTATGTTCCCACCAGAAGCCTGCGGCCGGCTAAGGAACGTCGCCTTGTCGTACCAAAGCAAAGAGGCACCAAAACACTTTTCCGGACTTTCAGCTTTATCACACCACGTTGGTGGAATGACCTCCCTAACTCAATCTGTGAAGCTGACTCACTCTCTATCTTCATAAAATGGCTAAAAACACATCTTTTCCAAGAGTATTTAACCAGTCACAAAAAAAACAATTAACAATTCTTGTTGCACTTAAATCGGTTTTGTATACTATTCTGATGATAGTGAAACTTTGTAGTATGGCACTTTTCGTACCACTGTCTCCATAAGATGATTTGCTTATGTTTTTCCTCTTTTGTAAGTCGCTTTGGATAAAAGTGTCTGCCAAATGAATAAATGTAAATGTAAATACACAATAAGACATCCTACCCAGGCCTCGTACTCTGTATTTGTATTTTTTTTCCCTGTAAAATTATCTATAAATCCTTAAAACAAGATCGATTTGATTGATTTTGTTTTAGAAACAACACTGCATAAGATATTTAGGTTTTTCAGAGAATGTACTTTTTAATATGTGTATTTTGTCTTACTGTACAAAACAAGTGAAAAAATCTACCAGTGCTGAAGAAGTAATCCAAAGTATTTAGAATACATTACTGACCTTGAGTAGTCTAATGGAATACATTACAAATTACATTTTACAGCATGTATCCTGTAATCTGTAGTGCAATACATTTCAAAAGTAACCCACCCAACGCTGTATACGTAAAATATATGCATGTATGTACAAATACAAATCTATACAGATATTAGCACTGGCCATAAGGCAACGGTTTAAAAGTGTAACATTTTATTAGAATTATCAACAGAACAGTAACTGTGACATTACTAGAAAAAATAATGCTTACACTTTACAATAAGGTTGTATTAATTAACATTAATTAGCTACATTAACATGAACAAACATTGGAAAATAGTATTTTGCTACATTTGCATTTACCAAAATAAATGCTGTAAAATAAATTTTTCATTGTTCGTTCACAATACCTGATGCATTTACTAATGTTAACAAATACAAAGTTGTCAGTGTTAACAAAGTAACAAGTTATTAGGCCAGCTTCATTACAGAAAAAGTCCTCTTATTACAGTAATGACAATGACAACAATGTTACAGATTGACTCTGTTGATTTAGTTTATTATTTGTTTGTATACAGAAAAAGCTAAGGAAGGAAGTAACTTAGTATTTGACTCCTATAATTAAGTGTATACAGACACCAGCACAGCTGTACATTAAAAGTTGTGGTCTACTGCTTCTTTACACAGAAAAGAGTCTCCAGATGAGCAGATGGTGACGGGGGCTCCTGGTGCTCCACCTCCTTCTGTTTCAGTACCCTGATTGATCCCGGTTTATGATTGTCCTCCTGGCAGGCATGTCCCTGTGGGACACTGGAAAGCAAACTTCACAGGCCTTTGATATAAGGTGAAGACTTTTACGGTATAGGACTGAGGATCACTATTACTGAGAGAGAGGGAGGGGAGAGGTTTGTTGTCGGCACAAAGAAACGTCATTCAGCCTGGCTTCGAAAGGAGCCTTTAGTCCTTTATAAGGCTTGTGTTGATAACCAGGTCATTCAGTAGTGCCTTTCACAGTTTGTTTTGCATGTAGTGAATGAGAGGCAGTTGGTACATGATGTATGTATGAATAGCTTGATAAATAGCCTGTGTGCTCAACGGACTGTTGTAAATGAATGTTTGGGATAGACCTCCATCACGAGACGAATGGATAATCAGTTAACAGGTACAGACCTGGAATTATGCATGTTTCACACTGCAGGCGCAAGCTGCGTATATTTATTTTTCATCCTATATTAGCAGGTTACAGCATTCACATTGCATCCACTACAAAGCAGAAACGTAAGGGCAAGCAGATTTCCGGCACTTAATGTGTTGAACTCAGCAGACAATAAGTAAATCTGAATTCGTTCAGATTAATCATTAAAAGATGATTAAGCAGTTTATAGCTATATTTGTAGGTCTTTTTATCAAGTCAGTCCACTCAGCGGCCATCTTTGTATGTAAACAAATGGCATTCAAGAGCAGCAACTAACTACATGAAAGGGGAAAGACCGAAATCCCCAAAACGGTTGGTTTAACTTATTTCAAATCAGCTGTAAAATCTGAGTTTGCAATTGTTCTCAATCGCTCACTCCTGAAAACCATTTTATAAATTGTTAAAGGATATACTCAATTTAGTATCCCGAAAATCCCTTTGTTTCCTATATAGAGCCACAGATCTATTATGCAACAGAAACACTGTCAGTTTTTTTTTTCATTGTCAAGCTACAGTTTTCATCCATTTGTCCAAGTACGGTGACACAATGTGTAACTGTCGAATATTTTGATGGAAGAACATGGAGGTGGGTTAAATACATGTCGGGCATGTATGTGCACATGCCAAGCTGCAATTGCATTACTAAGATCTGTTAGTTCGATTCCAGACTAAGTGTTTACATGACATTTCAAAGACAAATTATTATTTTTTTTCAGACTGAAATTGAACTTTTAAAGTGCATGTAAGTGGATTAGTGTCAAAGCACAATGCAAGCCTAAAGTTGTAATTACATTGTGCTTTGCGTTATTCACTTCCATGGCACGTGCCTCCTTGTAACCCAGGGTTGTGCTTTTTTTAAAGAAAAGGAGGGACAAGTCTAAATAAATGTTTGTGGTAATCAGCATTATTCCACAAATAACTTGGGTTGAGATTAACTTGTACTGAACCCGGAATATTCCTTTCAATATATTAACTATCACAAGTGCTTTTTTATCTGAGAGCTGATTTACTATACCTTCCTGATTGGACACACTTTAGCATGTTTGTCATTGGTGAGTCTTTTGTGCTTTTATCATTTTGTTCTGCTGAAAATTGTAGGCGTGGGGCACTGGGAGCAAATTTAAGAAAGATAAGGTCATAAATATTAATGAGTTTGTGATGCTGTTACTTAGCCTGTTTAAAGCAATAGGTCACATGAACTAATTAATATTAATGCGCCAACCTGGAAGGGGTGCCTTCATCAAGGACCCCTTAGAAGATTTATTGAATGCAAACTATCAAATCAAACAGCAACCTACAGATACTGTTGATAGATGCTAACTTGTTTTAAATCTGGAACATTCCTTTATGATCCTGAAAATAAAATGTCCAGTAATTCCACAAAATGTATTGCACAATGTCCTATATGTGCTTTAAATTTCAATCTGTTTCATGCTAATGTGAAAACATTACACTTTTAGTCTATACTTACTATAATTAATATGCTATTAACTTCTTTCTTGCTATTATCTAATTTCAATATTAAGCATTTATGAAGTATACATTCATGACAAATCCTTATACAACAGATAAAAAAAATAAAAAAAATCTATCATGAATGAGCATGTGTTTTGGCATGAAATGCAAAAACATATAAATAAATTATTGCGAACACTGACACTTAAAATCTTAAGATCCTCTTTAAAATATTACACCCGATGGGTATGCAATATCAATCCAACTTCCCTCCTTCAATTCAAGAGTTGAAATGTGTTCTACGTACATTTAAAAATCACGTCATCACACTGCAAAAATGAATTAAACCCATTAAAAGGTCTTCTGAAAAAAATACATTAAAATTCCACCCTAATGCCTTTGATCCTCTGGTTTTGATCTTGGAGAAATCTAGGCTAAACCTTTAATTTTGCATTGGATTTCAAAACAGACAATTCCGCATGCAGAATGTCTTGTAATTAATGTTGTGTCCCATGATGTCTCTTGCTGTATCCTTGGTCAAATGAATGTCTGTGCTGTTGCTCTTATGTAAACTACATCAAGCACAGTATAGTTACAGAACCTTTCTGACTAGGGATGCACCGATATAAAACTTTTGGCCAATACATATACCAATTTTAACAAAAACTATAGACCGATAATGCATCTTACCTTATTTTGTCATCAGATCACTCTTTTGCTTAGGATGGACAAAGATGAACAAAAGCTTTTTCACTGTTCTAACAATAAATAATTTGCATAGAACATTATATCACAGGACAGGCCAAAATGTTAAAGAGAGCCACAGTGAAAGATAAAAGGATAAAACATAGGAAAAAATGGGGGCCTGGGTATTGGCGCTGACTACAACACATGGAGTCGCGAGTTCGAATCCAGGGCTTGCTGAGTGACTCCATTCAGGTCTCCTAAGCAACCAAATTGGCCCAGATGCTAGGGAGGGTAGAGTCACATGGGGTAATCTCTTCGTGGTTGGTATAATGTTGTTCTCGCTCTCAGTGGGGTGCAAGGTAAGTTGTGTGTGTGGATGCTGCGGAGAATAGCAGGAAGCCTCCACACGCACTATGTCTCCGCAGTAACTCGTTCAACAAACCACATGATAAGATGAGCGGATTGACGGTCTCAGACGCGGAAGCAACTGAGATTCGTTCTCTGCCACCTGGATTGAGCCGGGCCACTATACCATCATGAGGATTTAGAGTGCATTGGGAATTGGGCATTCCAAATTGTGGAGAAAAGGGGAGAAAAAAAAAGATAGAAAAAAGTACTAAATATGATATTATAATGATTATATTATAAAAAAAAGTTTTACTTCTTCAAAGGCTGCGTTTTCAACTCTTAAAACAGTAGTGCAAAAATGTTTTAGGTTTAGTAACACAGCCATATTGCAATTTCAGTCTTAATTCAATCAATCATGCAGCATTAATGAATATCAAACAGATGTAATTAGCAGTCAAAGTCTGCTGGTTTCAAAGCATTTTGGCCGATTTTCCCTCATCATGTAGCCTATAGATAAGTGCTGTTTTCACAACTGTTGTGTTCGTTTATGAAGTTCTCGAGAACGAGACAGAATAAAAAATATATACTACAAAATATGACATGTTCTTAGGAGTGCCAACCCTTATACATAGTGTAGTCTGTTATTGTTTTTGCAAAGTGTGTTTCACATTTTCATACTTATTACAAATATGCCGATGGTTTTAATTTGGTCAATAAATGGCTGATAAATGTTGGTAGCCGATATAGTGGTGCATCCTCATTTCTGACACTTTTGTGATGTCATTAGGGGCATCCAGTCAAAGTTTACATAAGCCTTTATTCACAAGTATTTCAATAAATGAGAGTGAGTCACTTTATTTCCACCAATAGCTGGTGTGTGGTGAGCATTCTGGTGCACTATAGCTGCTGTTGCATCATCCAGGTAGATGCTGCACACTGGTGGTGGTTGAGGATATTTCTCTATACTATGTAAAGCACTTTGAGTGCCTAGAAATTATTATAACTCGAATTTAAATGTCTGGTTGCCAAGGATACACTCATGTGAGAAACTATTTGAAAACTTAAGTCAGTCTTGCAACTTCGTCACGAAAGTTTAAAATTTAGGCCAGATACATTTTCCACCATCACTCCGAAACAGGGCTCAACAATAAGTTTGGGTCGGTACAGCAGTTCGAAATTTTACTTGCCCTGCCAAAATGCTCATTTTTGGTAGCTATCAGCATATTGTTGTGCATGCAAATGCATTCATTGGCTCAACTAATGCCATGAAGTATATTGCCTAACCATCTTGTTTGTCTGACCAATGGCACAGGAGGAGAGGTAGTAGGAGTGTGGAAGGAGTGTTCGGGAAAACTTCATTTATCCAATTACGTTTGGCGACACCAATGGTGCAGAAATTGCACACAGATCGATACAATCTATGCCTCTCTATTAACTTTTCAGAAATCGTTTCATGTTATGATTGGATGCTGGTCTGTGTTTGGCTTATTAATGTGCACTGAGTTGCTACAGTCTCTATTTTTTAAAATATCATTTCATTTTCTTGTTGCAGTCTTAAATATTTTACAAGCTTTCGCATTCTTTCTCGGGAAGGACACAATGACCCCAAAATAATTCCTTTCTGGATAGCTTAGGGCTAAAAATACACTCTGCTTTTTGTGTAATGGGTTGAGCTGAATTTCAGTTTCCTCTGAATTTAATCCCAGTTTGATTTTTTTTCCAAGTGCGTGCCTTTTATCCACATGCCAAGCCCACTGGTGTCAGCTCCCACCACAGCCAATTGGCTATCACTGTATAATTACTGGCTTCCGTTTCACACCGCTTTGTCTCTTTAACTGTTGGTGAATTGTGATTTATTATTCCACACGCTGACTGTAGGAGGTAATCGCTTGCATAATTACTCTCTTAAAGTATCCGCCTCAGTCCCTGGACAGTTGACATCAATGGACAACCACGAACCTGGTTGTTTTTTGCTAAATGTCTTGGGTTGTTGTGTGTGGGTAACACCAAGTTTCTTTGTGAGAGACTGTGTTTAGGGTGTCATCACACCCCCCGCCACCTTTCCTCGACTGAAAAATGCACTCTAACACACACACAGGCGGCATAACCGCCTGTTAGAATTTGTTTGTGTTTGAGCAGCTGCTGTGAGGTGTAAGCTTTATTCATAGACTGCTTTCATCTCAAGCAACGTTGCATTAAGTGGCGTTATGGCAAGCTGCCAGATGGGCGGCGCTCTCAGGCCAGGTTGAGCTGAGCTAGAAAGATACAGGATGGCTGATGTGTCAGCATGTTATTATAGCTGACATTGTTTAGCGTACAGATGAATTTTGCCGATCGCTGGAGAGATGAGTCGACTATTCTCAAGGGCCCTTTGCTCAGAAATTAAAATCCACCATCTGCAATGAGTGACAACAGAGACTTGTTCAAACAGAGTGGGCATGTTTTATTTTAGATGGCTTATTTTAACGGCCCACTGCGCAATTGTTTTTTAATTAGCTTTGAAGTTAAACCTCTATGCTTTGCTAGAACAGAAACATCTTCTAATGACAATGTGTTGGAACTGCCACATGAATGATTAAGAAAAGCTGATTTATATTATGTGGAAGAAGAATGTGTGATAAGTGGCTAATTCTAAAATAGAAAGTTTTCATTCTGAAATCCAAAATTCAAAGCTGTTGTAAAATAGCAGGTAGACGCACACCTGTAATGTCATTACCCTTACTTAATTAAATTTGAGAGTTTTCACAAGCAGGTCAAATTAATGTAATAATGTAGTTCTAACAACTTTATTAGGTTAGTCAAACTCAATTTAATCGTATTTATTTTAATAAAATTACTTTATTATCTTATTAATCATTGGAGAAACTGTTGCATTGTCAATTTATAAAGCTAAGCAGCACTATAATCAAACATCACTTGAAGTGAAGGTCTCTCCTCAAACTAAGCACATTCTTCACCACAATGGTAACACCCAAATATCCAGCATAACAGACACTCTTCTTAAATACCAATATAAATTAAACATTTATACAATAACACTTATTGTCACCCCATATTTGTTCACCCCTTCCAGTCCCATGCTAAAAAAGCTGGGAAATGGAAATCATCAATGCTATAAAAAGTATGCACTTGACTGCATAGAAATCTATAGGATGCACCCTTGCTCACTATTTAGTGAATAACTTAACCTCCATTACACTGTCTGTCTGCAGTGGTCTCAGAACAGTTTGAAATACTTATTTTCATCCTAACTCCAAATAAAGCTCCTGAAAGCAAAATTCTTTATCTTTTGGATGAACCCATTTATTCTCAATGTGAAAATGCATAGTAAATACAGTACATAGGAATGCATTTACTAATGTTAATGAATAGAATCATATTGCACAGAGATAACAAAATTAAACATAACAAAATTTATATTAAAATTAAGCTAAATGACCCACATATATGTTAATGTTGAAATGACCCACATATATGTTAATGTTGAAATGACCCACATATATGTTATGTTAATGTTTGACTATACATATATGTATAGTCAAAATAACTATTAAAAAAAAAATCTACTTTTGAGGAAATGCAGTGCCAGTGTCCACATTTCTGGACATCATGTTTATCAGCGTGCTGTTGCATGAAAAATTAGCTGATTTTTTAAAGTGGCATATCAAACTACACTAGAGATGGTACTCTTTATAACTAAACAGGTTTCAATGAAAAAACTTGAATAGCGAGCTCTGCGCACTTTGCTAGTTTTTAATACTTTTGTATCATAAACTGGTGAGATTTGATACACCCTGTTCCATATCTGTTCTATCAAGACAATATGTCAAAGAATTCAAATTCCTCGGGCTCTGGACACATTAAAAGACACTTACGTGTTCAAGCTGATACCGCTGGCAGGGCCGCAGACTGTGTATGTTTGGACGGTGCGGTGGGAGAGATTCAGCATCAACTGTCAAACATGTCGGCAATGCTGGCGAAGGTTGTTGCTGACATGGAGGATCTTGCTGTAATACGTCAATCGATCATTGCCATAGAGACTAAATTCTCTGAGTTGGTTACAAGAGTGTGGGTCGTCGTGAAACAGATCGATTATCTGGAGTCATCAGAGAGGGAATTAGCTGCTAACACGCTTGCAACCAAGATGGACTTGGAGCACGTTTGGGAAAAGTTGGAAGACCTTGAGAATCGTAATCGGCGAAACAATGTCTAAATTGTTGGAATTCCTGAGAATGAAGATGTCCGAGATATGGTGAAATTCCTAGACAAGCTCTTCCCTTGTCTGCTCGATATAACAGGCCATATAAGCTGGAAATTGAGTGAGCTCACAGAGTTCTGGCTCATAGATCCTTTTCAGGGAGACAGGCCCGATTAATTCTGGCCAAATTTCTGAGATCATCCGATATAGATCTTGTGTTACATGAGGCAAGGAGTAAAGGAAGGCTTTCTTGGAAGAATCACAGCATTTTCTTGTTCCCAGAATTTGCGAATTCAACAAGAGAGAAACGTGATTGATTCAAGGAATGCAAGAAAGGTTGATTTGGCACTGATGTTCCTGGCCAAATTGAGAATAGATAATAATGACCGTAAAGTAATACATGCCCACATCAAGCGATGTCTGACTAAGTCAGTGACTGAGTAAGTTATCTGTGGTTCTCATGTTACAGCCAAGTGGACCTGACTCACTGAACATTCACTTGACCATCCGAGGAAACTTGGTGCCTTTTTTGTTTCTTTGTGTGCTGGTTCTGCCTAGCGGCTGGAGTTTTGTTTATGGGATAACGCTTTTTCGCGTTGGACTTGAGCAATCCGATGGTAAAGTTGTCATGGGGACTCTCCTAGGCATACATGGACTGTTTGAGTTTAGAGGGATGGATGCCGGTTGGCACTGTCCTGCGTGGGGTTAATGCACACATTTTTCCTTTTTGTTTTTTTTTTTGTTTTTTTGTTTTGGGGGATGTTCGGGGTTTGATTGTTGCACCAATGTTGGAATGTGGTCTTTATCATTTTATTTCTGACACACAGTCTATTTTTTCTCATATGTCAAAATGTAAACTGTTAATATCAGTGGATTGTCTCTCTGGGTTGGGTAAAAGAAGAAAGGTTATTTCTTTTCTTAAACATAAGAAATATGATATAGTTTTCCTTCAAGAAATGCATCTTTCTCCACAGGAAGCTGAACAATTTGGGAAGATATGGGGTTTTCTTTAGTGCTGGCTCAATTAAGTGCAGGTGAGTCTTTACTTTGATAAGTAAGCATCTACAATTCAAATGTCTCAAACAGAGCAATGATAAATTTGTCATTATTGTTTTAGCAGATATTCAGGTGCAAAGTCTTGTTTTGGCTAATATATACGCACCTAACATGGATGATCAGGGCTTTTTTATAGATCTTGAAGGGATGTTGCAAACCGCTGGCATCCCTCATGATATAATATTGGGAGGAGACTTTAATCTTTTGATGGACTCCATCCTTGATCATAGTGAAGCAAAAGTGTGTAAGCGCCAGTGATGCTTCACAGAATGTGTAAAAATCTTGGTCTTACAAATATTTGGAGACTTTTGAACCTAACTAGTAGGGACTATAAATTTTATTTCATCACTCCATAAGATTTATTCTAGAATATATATATTTTTTTATATCTAAGTCCCTCATTTCATCTGTTGTGGATTGCTCAGTTTGAAACATTTAAGCCTCAGATCACACCCAGGTGAGTTTAGAGGTGTTGCCACATACAGAGAAAAAGAAATCATATCGTTGGTGCTTTAATGTATCCCTTTTGTAAAATACTGAATTCCAACAAATGTTAAAGGCTGAAAACACACACAGACACACACAAATATATATATATATATATATATATATATATATCTCAATAAAAAAATATTTTATTTTATATCAATCACATATACATTTACATGGAGACCAACTGGCCCTCAGTATCCTCTGTAGTCGTGGCTTGAGAGGCACTTAATACTCGCGGTTCTTAGGGGTTGGATCATACAGTATTACTCATTCATCAAAAAATACAAAGCACGAGAACTCGTGGAGTTGGAAGGGAATATTAAAAGTGCCCAGGCAGAGCTGAAGTGCTGAATGTCGTCTGATGGCCTCAGAGAATTGACCCGATTAAAATACAGATATAAAAATATTTTGTTAGGGAAGGTGGAGTTTTGGCTATTCTGGACAAGACTGTGATACTTTGATCAGTGGACAAATCAAGAAATCTTCTGGCTAGATATATAAATCAGAGAGTCATTTTCTACCATTTCCTCAGTGAAATCTGCTGGTAGTGAAATTTTACCTCGGCCATTGATATTAATAATGCTTTTAAGGAATTCTACCTTGATCTCTATAGTTCCACGTCTACTGATGAAGATATTAGAAACATTGTGAAACCATTAGAACTCCCTAAATTGATGATGGAGTAAAAAAATTGATTCTGAGATAACATTGGAGGTGCTTGGCGAGGTAATTAAGGCCTTGCCTACAGGCAAGTCTCTAGGGCCAGATGACTTTGCCGCTGAATTTTTTAGATCTTATGCTACATAACTGGCTCTACTTTTGCTAGAAGTTTATATGGAATCATTAAAGAAATGAAAGCTTCCACCAACTATGACACAAGCCCGGATTAGTCTGATTCTTAAAAAGGACAAAAATCCAAGTGAGTGTAAGTGTTACCATCCAATTTCCCTGATTCATATACATATAGATCAGGTGGGGTTTATTTGGGGCCGCAGCTCTTCTGATAACATTAGGCATTTCATCAATATCACGTGGTCAGTGGCAAATGATCAGACTCTGGTTGTTGCCATCTCACTTGACACCGAAAAGGAGTTTGATATGGTAGAATGTGATTATCTTTTAAGAATTTGGAAATATATGGTTCGGGAATCCTTTTTTTGGACGGATTATGTTACTTAATAGACTCCTGGTAGCGAATGGATTAATTTCAGATTATTGTACTCTGGATAGGGTATATTATATTCTGTCTTGCCCTGGAACCATTATCAGCCGTGATTTTCCAGGGGTTGTGGCGGGAGGTATGGCACATAAGCTTTTGCTTTACACAGATTATATTTTATTATTCGTCACCGACCCTACTAGATCTATGCCTTGCCTCCACAAAATTATTAATTCCTTTTCTAAATTCTCGGGATACAGAGTTAATTGGTCTAAATTCGAAGCTTTGGCTCTGACAGCATACTGCCCGGTAACGGCTTTTCAGCCGGGCACCTTTCAGTGGCCCAAGCAGGGCATTAAGTATTTGGGTATTTTATTACCAGCACAAGAGTTAATTTTGACCCTTTAATAAAAAAAATTTCGAGCGATGTGAGCAGGTGGGCTTCATTACATTTATCTATGATTGGGAAGGTTAATGTTATTAAACTGAATTGTAGTCTCTCCCTATAGATGTACCCCTCTCTTATTTTAAGCAATTTGATAGCAAGGTGAAGTCCTTCATTTGGAATGGTATACGTCCCAGATTACAATACAGTATGCTGCCTAGGCCGATTGACAGAAGTGGGCTAGGCCTACCCAAGATGTTATTTTTAGCACATTGGACGCTTCCACCTGAGATAGCCCCTCCATGGTTTTGTATTGAACAAGAAGTTCTTGCCCATATTTCGCCATTTCAAAGCCTTTCTATCAAACTAACCAGAGAAGTTAAGTTGCACCCTGTTATCTCACATTTGCACTCAGTATGGACAAAGTGTCCAGAGTGTTTAATTCAGACATTTATTTAAATGTTACCTCGAGCATATAGCTGAACCCAAAATTCTGTATTGATAAGTCCCTTTTCTGCTGGTCAGAGTGGATTGTGAGGGAGGATACTACACTCGGTGACCTATATGAGAGTGGTGTGTTGAGATCCTTTGGATATTTGATTCAACATTTTGGGATTCCCAGATCTCAGTTTTTTAGGTATTTACAGCTGCACCACTTGCTCTGTACTATTTTTGTGAGTAGCATACACCCCCCCTAAAGTGGCAGATACTCAGGGAGTGGTGATTACTGCTTTTGGAACAGGTCATGAGGCATCAATGTATTACTCCCTGTTAATTCAGAGTCTGTGGGACGGAGCTTTAACTTCTATCAAGGGATTATTGGAGAAAGATTTAAAATTGGTATTGGAGGAGGGAGTGTGGGCTAAGATTTAAAAAAACATCAAGAGATTTAATATATGTATCAATAAAAAAAATGTTAATCACAAAAATATATTTCTTACAAGAGGCACTTTTGTTGGCGCTGCGTCCATAGGAGCGCTTCAAGGAAATCAACAGCATGCTGTTGTGTCACGTGACTTGTTGTGGCAGATGTTAACCCTTTAAATGACAGTCTAGAGTCTTGTGAACAGTATTCAGTCGGTTTTTATTCAATTAAATTGTCAAAATACACGTGGGGTTGCACGAGGATACAGTTGAAGTTTCGCTTACTGGCCCCTGGAGAAAACAGAAATTCAAGCTTGAATTGCTCAGAAATCTTCCTTATTACGGTCCAGTAACATGATAAATTGCATACATCTTTTTATACATTATTTTTTATATAATTAATTGGACTGAATTAATGATTAATAATAAATTACTTAATCATTTTAAAAGAACTAGCAAAATGCTGTTTAAAATGGTTTTAGATGGGGTATATAGCATGTCACATCTCATTTCAACTTCGCAGGAGTATGTAATGTCAACCACCCTTATAAAAGCAATAAAGGCCATTCATTTTTACCTTGATTAAATGTTTGTTAAACCATGGCCGAACAACACCCCTACCTGCAGCAAAATCACTGTAACACATGGCCGTGAGTGGATTATTGCTTTAATTATACACATTGTGCATGAGGGCTTACATATTAAGGTATTTTATTCATTTACAATTTCAAATGCTTATTAGTTTCAGCTTTTTAAAAAACAAAAGATTCTAAATAGTAAGTAATTGACTTTTCTGGCAAACAAATTACCATACGATTAAAGTCAACATTTATTTCACACAGCGGAGAGAGAAAAGAAAAGGCAGGATTACATTAATATAGTATTGTTTTTATTCATTTGTATGGCATAGATGAATGGAAATAAAACAGCTGCATTTATGCCAAGGCTGACAAACGAAAAAACTCCAAACAACAAATCCAAACAACAGACCTCAGATAATTCAAGGATCTGAACAGTTTTCAAAACCTTTCTAGTCGAAGACTATAGTGGAATTATCACTGTGAAGTGCCACAATGCATCTCATTGCCACACAGTGTCATTTCAAATAGGGTGTGAAAGGGTGGTTATGTGTTAGGCTATGGAATGGGAAATATGGATATAATACAACACATATAGGTATGTGTATATATATATATATATATATATATATATATATATATATATATATATATTATACATGGCATGGTTCATAAATTCGAGAGCAATGTTGTACTTGGGTTTCGTCTTTGCCAATAGCCGTTTTTCAAAGATGGTTTAAATAGGGCCACCTGTGATGCACGACACAGGATAATCGCAGAACCAACCCCCAAGAAGTTTTGCATAGACGGAAAGTTAAATTCATGCAAATGAGTATGGGAGAGACGTTTGAGGAAAAGATATCTAAACAAAAAATAATAATAAAATAATACAGTAACGATAAAGATAAAAATGACAAACATGAATCAAGGTTACACTAGGTTACACAACATCTACCAAATGAATGAGTTAGTGTGAGTGGTCACATTACATTTTAGGACTCTAGGTTTAGAAAAATAAGTGTGATTTGTTCTATATTTATTTCAAAAAGAAAACAAAGCATAGGAAGTCCACATCATATACTCCTGTGATCGAGTATAATGCTTAAAGCATGTTTATGTGTAGGTCTGCTATGTATGAATGTTTTAGCACTCTCAAACCAACACTGTGTATTTCAAAAGCCATCACCAAACAGACCTAAGCTGTAGTTTGTCTGCTACTGTAGTGTGTGTGTGTGTGTGAGTAAGGGGCCACATGCAGCATTAGTTTCCGACTAGGGCAGTCACCATGCATAGTAGTCATTTTATGCCATCAGAAATGGTGAAGGAAACCCCCTGACACGGACGCTACTTTCCAAGCTTGGCTATTGCCAGCCAAGTTTTGAAATGAATTAGCTAGCTGTAGCACATTCAGTATTTGGACACTTATACCAGACTTCACCGTGGCACAATACACTTTCTTAGTATTTTTGTATTGTTTTCCAGACAGTCATCCTTAAAACAAGTTAAAGATGCAAGGTATTAGAACTTATCAGAATATATCTTGAATTAAGTATTTTTCTTACCTCATTGGAATTTTCTATTTTATTTGAACACATGTATCTTTAAAAAATAAAGTTGAGAATATATTCTTCTTCTATATATCTTGTTATTTAACAACATTTTGATACTCAAGTTAATTTAGCTTGTTTTAAGGAACTTGTAGATTTTATATTTTTTTTTAGTGGAAAACATGACAAAAATACAGATTTACAGGTTTAAATTGTGATTTTTGTTATGTTCCATACAACAGTAAAGAAACACATAAATAACTTGTAGATATAATTATACTGTATTTAAAATATAGTAAAATTTGTTCTTGGTTCCTCAGATGTGTGTATTTGTCAAGACATGTGTAACCATGATCAAATGGAAGAAATTCAAAGATCCCCCCCCCCCCCCCCCCGCCCCCGTTACAGAAAACAAACATTGACCATTAAAGAAACACTCCGCACAATAAATAAAATAAATAACATGTTTAAACTAATGTGAACAAAATGTTTTTTTTTTTTTTAAATAAAATAAAGTAACACAAAAGCAAGGTTTAGATCTGTTGTCATTTTAAAAACTTTTTTTTTTTTTTTTTCCCCCTCCATATTTTTGATTTAATACATCGTTTAAAGATTCCTAAAAAAAAAATCAGGAAGTTGTATACAGAAGCATTCACAGACATCATTGTAGAAAAGCTGATACATAAGAGATTAGCATCAGTCAACAGTGTTCTACATTAGAAACTATTCTGCAGGAATATTTAGTCGTTATCAATAAATAACAGTAGACATTAAACGTGTGTAAAGATTTCGGGAAAATCTGAGATTAGGAATAGTCTATGGCTTTAGCGGCTACCTCAGCCAAAAAAACAACATAAATTATGACATTGTTTTCCTACGATTTTTTCAGGACAAGCTACGAAACCAAAAACACTGCAAAAATGACTTTCTTAATCAGCATTTTTGTATTGCTTTACAGTTAAAATGTTGAAACATCCTTAAAACGGTTTACTTGATGAGCAAAATTGTGTAAGATAATAAGACTTCTTTACCGAGAAGATACTTTGAATTAAGTTTTTGACAAACACGATTTCCCCATTGGCAAATTCGTTTTTTGGTTTAAGCATAAATCTAGCAAAATCTTGTGAGGTTGATGCTTAAAACAAGAAAAAAAGTTGACGAAAGCAATCCAAACTTATGATTATATTACACAATTTTGGAAATCAAAAATGTAAATTTATCTTGTGTTAAGTAAGACATTATTACTTGAAAACTAGACAAAAATACTGTTGAAGAAAATACTTTTTTTTGCAGTGAAGAAAACAAATTGGTACAGTCAGTCTATACGGCTACATCAGGCTAGAAGAGATGAACCCTGAAACTGTTCCTCTCTGGTTCTTTCTCAGGAACAAGGGAGGTTCTTTTTGGTTCCTCTCGACAAGCATCAGTAGGGCGCAAACTTCTGTCGCTCGGGTTTCTTGATGCCGTTGGCGTTGGAGATCTTGGCGGTGTAGGAAGCCAAGGTGCCGTGGGCAGGTGCAGCGGCAGGGGCCGAGAGTGCCAGGAAGGGGATGGATTTGATTCCCAGGAGGCTGGAGAGGGGAAGGGTATAGGGGGCGCCCAAGATAGGAGCATGGGGCAGGCCGCCCATCGCTGCCAGGGCTGCGGCAGAGGACGATGCGGGGGTAGCAGTCTGGGTGAAGCTCATGTTGAGGTCTACAGGGGTCGACATGGAGGAGGACTGGGCAGTGGATTTGGCGGTCTCTAAACTGTACAAGGGAGGGAGGGAAGGAGGAGGTGGAGGAGAGGAGGGTGGAGGGACAGGAGGAGGATAGGCGGATGGAGAAGGGTTAGAAGGTTAAATAAAAGACATGTTAAACAAAAAATTGAGAGAAATAAAAGTCAAACAAAAATCAGAAACCAAAAAAATCATAAGAGAGGTGTGTTTTGCTGGTGGTTGCAACAGATTATTTGAGGGGGGACCTTGGCACTCATGGGAAAGGAGCTGTTTAATTTGGGGTGATGGCTTGGGTAGGGGCTTTGGGAAAAGAAACAAAATGATTTCAATTTCAGTAGCATTTCCTTAATCTATAGCAAGTCGTCAAAAAGATGCATTTGTCAACATGTTACTCATTACAAATGCAAAAGTGTGTGTTTGATTGTTGTCACTAATGGGATACGGTGGCCCCAAAAAACACTTTTATTCTTCTTTTTCCTTTATGCGCTGTTTGGACATTCAAAGTTCTGGCCAACATTTACTTGCATTGTATGGACCTACAGAGCTGAAATATTCTTCTAAAAATCTTCATGTTCAGTGGAAGAAAAAAAGTCATACAAATCTGGGATGGCATGGGGGTGAATGCTTGGTTTAATATTTTGTTATTTTAGACAATCGTATATTTAAAATGCCTCGCAAGTGTCCAACATATAGTGACCCCAAAAAGCATTTGAACTTCAACTGATGTCACAGGACACTATCAAATGAGGGGTGTGTTCAGTATGCAGTACGTTCTGATGCAAGTCATTGAAACAAGATGTTAAATAAAGTATTCTTAGTAAGACTCTGATTAATGGTGACCTCTGCAGATAGGACTTACAGGACATGAATAATCATGTTTGATTTTAAGCGCTTGATCGAGCTGACTCATTAAAACATATTTTACGATGCAAGAGTGCCTTGGACTGATCTGCACTGCAAAAGATAATTTGCTCCTTGTTTTCCAGTAAAATATCTAAACATCCTTTAAAAAAAATATATATATTTACTTAAGCAAAACTGCCTATAATATTAAGACTTGTTTTCAGAGAATATTTGGGTTTGTTTTTCTTACCCCATTAGCAAATACAATTTTCTTTTTTTAAGCATAAATCTAACAAAATGTATGGTTATGTTTAAAGAAGAAAAAAAATATATATTTTTACTGGAAAAAAAGACAAAATACTGATTAAGAAATCTCTCTCTCTCTCTCTCTCTCTCTCTCTCTCTCTCTCTCTCTATATATATATATATATATATATAGTGAGGGATAAGCAACAACTAAATAGTTATATTTAAACTGACGTGAAATCATTAAAATAATAATATTAAGACATAAGCAAATCAATAAAAGCTTCCAGAATATCTTCAAACCAAATTTTTGTTTTTTCATGCAGGATGATTGTGATTTAACATATTCCAAACCAGATAATGAAGGACTTTTCAGTATTAGTTTGACATTCTGCAATGATCTGCTTGTTGAACACACCTGAGACAGGCATACATATTAAATTCAAGACCCAATTATTACTGTCTTACAGCTTGTAGTCATTATTTGGTGGGAGAATTAATACTGTATATAGCTGTGCACAAAACCTTTAGGAACCTAATACAGAATCTAAGGAAAAACAGCCATAAATGCATAATAATAATAAAGGCACTTCTTTTAATATCTCCTGGTTTGAATCTTGTAAATGAGTGTTCCACAAATTCTACCTTATGTTAATTGAACTGCCGTTTGAAGTACGGAACAATCGTTTTCAAATGCCTGGGTAAAAAACGGAACTATCAAATTTGTTACATTAGCAAATTAAATTTTGTCCCAGCATCGACAGCAAAGTCTTTGGAGGAACAAAGCTGCCTGGGATTCACTGCTTTCTTGCCTGACACGACATTTGATCAAATTGTAACCGCATAGATCTTGTGGGAGAAAATTACAGTCTGTCTATGAGTCTGCCAAAATGATGTGCCTTTAGCTCTAACAAGCTTCTAGCTTGAAACTTGGCCAATTACTGCCTCAGCCTCGCTTTGTTTCCGCCACTTCTTCTTGCTTTGTTGCTGTGCATTGCCTTTGCTCACAAGTGCTACTCTTTAGTCTGCAAACTCTGGACTGGAACAACCCCGATAGAATATTCCCGGAGGTTTGGATGATTCAGGGCTTTTAAAGGGATAGTGAGTAAAAAGTATTTAGATTTTTTGGGTGAATTATCCCTTAAAATGTTGTCCTTATCTGGAGCATTATGGCATCAACACCATAGGAACATATGGAGTGGTCAAGTAAAAGCACCCTGGATCTTTTATGAATGGTTGATATCCAGGTTTGCTTACCAGGATGTGATTAGATACTGGGCCAGGTTGATGCTGATTGGGGAGCCTGTTATGGTGACATGTCGGTCACTGGTGCTGTCCAGTTGACTTCCGATCTTGATCTGAGCTCCTGATACTTGACGGATCTCGTTGATTTTTGTACCCTGCCTGCCAATTATTGAACCAATCAGCTGTAAAGAAAAAAAAGTAGATCAATCAGATTGATGAATATATCTCAAGCCAACATTGCATATCAACATACATTCACTGAGCACTTTATGGAACACTATGGTACAACAAAGTGTCCAACTTGATCCTCTGCTGTTGTAATCCATCCACCTCAAGGTTTAACGCGTTGTGCATTCTAAGATGCTATTCTGCTCACTACAATTTTACAGAGTGGTTATTTGAGTTACCATAGCCTGTCTGTCAGCTCGAAGTAAACTCTAGAGACTGCAGTGCATGAAAATCTCAGGAGATCAGCAGTTACAGAAATACTCAAACCAGCCTGTCTGGCACCAACAATCATGCCACGGTCGAAATCAGTGAGATCACATTTCTTTCCCCATTTTGATGTTTGAACATTAACTGAAGCTCCTAACCCATATTTGCATGATCTTATGCACTGCACTTCTGCCACATGATTGGCTGATAAGATCCAATGAATAAGAAGGTGTGCAGGTGTTCCTAATAAAGTGCTCAGTGAGTGTACTTTGACTCCAAATGTATTTTGACACTTTCTGCTTGTCAAACTTTAGTGGAACATAAAGTATAGTCCAAGCTATGAAGCCATTGCCCTCTAAGACACTGTAATATAACAAACTGTGTAAGGCAGCATGATAAACATTTTAATTGGATGACTAATTTGAAGAAAACTAAATCTGATCCCACTTCGGGATGACCCTATAATTTCACAGCGTTTTGCCAACGACAATCCTGTCAAAATTCATAAAATATGGCATAAAATCCTACGGCTCATCTGTGTGGCTAAGTGACTATTGATTTTTAGAGAGTGTTTGCACTCTCATGCCCATGTCTAATGCTTTCCTCAACAAACATTCCAGTCTTTCTCTGTGTGCATGTCATATCTGCATTTGGCTCTGTGTTACTGTGAATTCTCCTAAGCTCTGCTCAGGTCATGGAGTTGAGAAGGGGCCAGTTTATCTATGCATTCACTTGGGTGTTAAATGACAAGACTGTGTCTGTGCATGGGATTGTTTCTGTGACGAGCGTCTGTGTGCTAGAACATAGTTTGTGGGAAATGGAGGGGTCAGGAGACAGAGAACAGTTGAGGTGAGTATTTATTTTCTCACACTTACACACACACGGATCAATAAACCAACCTCTCAGTATCACATAAGAACTTAAACAAATGTAGTCTTTTTATCTGTTGTGGCCAGACACACAGACAACAATTTCCTCTGCCACTCTCCCACTCTGATGCTCTAGCATGCCTTTTCTGGTCTCCCTCTGCCATCACTATAATTAGAGACAGGTGTTAGAGTTCCCAGGTGACGAGCCTTACCGCTCTCCCTCTCCCGCAGACAGACACATGACCATGCCCCCCATGTCACATACCCCCACTGCCAACTCAGGCTGGGGCAACATCCAGCCTGCTTACCCCCCCATTTCTTTAGAGAAAGTCAGCCACAGCCATCTGCACCCCCGGTCTATGGACCACCTAAAATTTAAAGGGCTGAAGAGCCAGATACCAACGGGTAATCCACGCGTTAGTAGACACTCCTTCACGATGGTACTGTACTTTGTCTCCCTGAAGGAGAGCTTGCAACTAATAAACAGCACTGGTCATTCCTCCCTTCCCACCTCCTGCGAGAGCACCGCCCCCAGCCCCCCTGCTTGTCGCAGCGCTCTCAAGACAGCTCTCAAATGCATATGCTGCTGCTATTCTTTACTATAAATAATAATATAATCTAGATATGCAGTTGCATATGCCGTATACGGTCTGAGGATCTTGTTCATGAGACGCTGAAATTTGGCCGAGGCTCTGAACAAACCTATTGGAAGCATCAAGAATTGGTGTAATCCGAAAGGTGTGGAAAATATTTTTTTTCTAGGGATATTGGAGTTAAAGGGATCTGCCAATAACCCTTTGTTAAGTCCAGCATCGAGTAAAATTGAGCCACGCCCAACTGATCGAGTAACTCGTCAATTCGTGGCATTGGATAAGCATTAAATTGGACACAGCGTTCACTTTCAAGTAGTCAACACAGAACCGGACCGAGCTGTTGCTCTTCTGTACCAGAACTACCATTATGGTCCAAATCGCTGTGCGACTCTTATATTACGCCTATTTCAAGCATTGCCTCTAATTCTTCTTGAACAATATTTTCTTGTGTTCAGGAAGATGATATGGGTGGCTTCGGACATTCTGACATTCACGGCACGCCGCACACCATTTGCCTACGTCGCCATGGATGCCTGGCCAAAAGAAACAGGCCATTATATTGTTCAACGTCTTTTCAAGACCCAAGTGACCAGCCATTGGGTTGTAGCGAGCTACCTGGAAAAGTGTTTCCCAATGGCTCTTTGGTACTACCACTCTGATAAAAACACTGCATCGCTGCCTCCTGAAAATGCCGACATGCAGCCCTCTGCTAGCTGGATGGCCTCTTCCACCGACGCTGGGTGGTGGCACTGGACTCACTTGGACATTCCTCGAGGAAGCTGGAAGACAAACTGCTCCAGTACCACAAGATCGACAACGTCCATGGTGATGCGCGTTCCCTCCACCAGCAACCATTTCTGGCAGGCATCCTACAGCTGTTGTGCAAAAGCGAACAGGCGGCCATGCTTCCCAAAGCTCAGGGATCTAAAGAGCTGACAACTTTGCTAGGGGCTACAACCAACCGTTTGCTGGATGGCTTTCTTCAGATGGTGATAATTAAGGAGGCTGGTGGCAGGAAGTTGTTGTGCCACTAGCTGCGCCTCCCCGAAGAGTAAGGGCAATAAGCGGCGCCCACTGGTCGGGAGGCCACTTCCATACGTCCGCAGTCTTCTCAAATAAATTGAGGAAGGCCTCCGGGACATCATTCAGCACCATCTTCACGATCTCTGGCGATCAGGCTCCGCAGCATCTGCTGGTCCTCCGCCTGTGCCTAGAGCATGACTTGGAAATGCTGTTCCTGCTCCAGGCATACCTCCATGATGCATTTTCCTTCTAAGATTACTTTTCACTACACTGACTGTTAGGTTGAGGGTTGGGGTTTGGGTTAGGATATATGGTTAATAAAATATGCATTCATGCTGACTGCATTATAACATTTACAACTAAAAATAAAGTAATTTATTTGAGAGAAAAACAATACATAATTTATAACACCCCTCTTTGGACATTTCACCCAGAAACTGGAGCTTCAGCCACTGGGGGCAGTATTTTGAATTTCAGTAAGCACAGACAGATTTCAGCAGCAGAACTGTCAACTTACTGTTGCTGAATTCACAGTGAGACCAGTCTGGTCACAAGTAACACCAATCATGGGTTTGATTTCCAGGGAATGCACACAGTTGTAAAATATATACCTTACATAAATGCCTTGCATCCACCAAATGCAGAAATGTAAACCAGTAAGTCAGCATCCCATGCTGGGGACCAGCATCTAAAACACAACATATGCTGGTGACAATCAATGCTGTTTTTTTCAACAGAACACACTGCATTACTCCAAATTATCCTAGTGGTTACTTTCAGATGCTGAGCCTCAAGTTTCTATGGAGGTGTCCACAGCTTGATGGAAGGGGGTTTAGTTGACTCTTAGGTCCTAGGGTCAAGTCTGGACAATGATAAACTGGAGTGACCTCTACTGTGATGAGTGATCAGTTTATCATTCAAAAGACTGACAGCTTGTCTTGTGTTCAACCTGTGTCCCAACCACCAAACCCTCACTTTGAATATGTGTTTCTACACAAATTATAATTTTTTTTCTCAGGAGTCAAAAGGAAGTCAAAGCTTCCAATTCATCACACTGCTCTCCCTGGTGCCGGGGGGGCTATTATTGGCACAGCAGATTTTTGTTAAGGACTTATAATAGATTGTCAGGACTCACTCCCACCCTGACGTAGAGGATTCCAGAATGGAACCAGAATAGTTTTGCACTGCAAAATATATTTGCCCACTGACATCCTTCATTTTTCTTTTTTATATAGTAGATTTATTAAGTACTGCAATGAAGAAACTGCATTATCCAGACAGGAATAAATGAAAAACAAAAAGCAATTTTTATGATCCCTCTAATTGCATATATTAACATCTTTATTAACAACATTAAAAATTATTAACATCTTGTTTGTAAAAGTATGAGCAGAACTGTTAAAGGCAAGGGTCAAATCTGTTCTGAGCAGAAGACAGGTACACTATACCCTTGCAAAGTTGGAGACGTGTCTATTTTAAATGTATCTCCACCGTTTGCTTTAATTTGTGGAAGTCTGGGGACCTGAGTGTCTCCTGCCAGCTAAAAGTGGTGTCGTCAAAAGTCTTGTCCGCCTCTCACAGAGCAATCTTTGTGCAGGTAGAGGTATGCTGTGCTGTCAAGCTCTAATCTCATCCTGATCTTAGTGCTCCTGACTAACACTAACAAGCATAGGCCATCTGGGACCAGAATAGAAATTCATGCTGGTGTCCCTGCTGAGAATAAACAACAAAAACACTTAAACTAGCCTAAGATGATTTTCTGATTTTCACTGGTCTCCTAAACTGGTTGGGCTGGTCTGGTTTACTGGTTTTGGGCAATTGTCAGTATTTGAGACTAGCTGACCAATCAACTTAACCATTTGAAGACCAGTTTGTCAGGCTAGGAGAACAGCAAGACTAGCTGAAGATCAGTTTGGCCAAGTTAGGAGAGCAGCTGATGACCAGTTTGGCCAAGTTAGGAGACCAGCTGAAGACCAGTTTGGCCAGGCTAGGAGACAAGCTGAGGACCAGTTTGGCCAGGCTAGGAGACCAGCTGAAGATCAGTTTGTCCAGGCTTGAAGACCAGCTGAAGAGCAGTTTGACCAGGATAGGAGATCAGCTGAAGGGCAGTTTAGCCAAGCTAGCAGACCATCTAGACCAGCTGAAGGGCAGTTTAGCCAAGCTAGCAGACCATCTAGACCACCTGAAGACCACTTTGGCCAGGCTAGGAGACCAGCTGAAGAGCAGTTTGGCCAAGTTAGCAGACCATCTAACCAGCTGAAGAGCAATTTGGCCAGGCTAGGAGATTAGCTGAAGGGCAGTTTAGCCAAGCTAGCAGACCATCTAGACCACGTGAAGACCAGTTTGGCCAGGGTAGGAGATCAGCTTAAGAGCAGTTTGGCCAATCTAACAGAGGTACTAATTATTGGACCAAAATCCTCTAAAAAAAAAAAGCAGCTAAAATATCAGTTGGCTCTCAATGGATATACTGTTACATCATCTTCAACAGCGAAGAACTTAGGTGTTATATTTTGATACCAATCTGTACTTTGAAAATCAAATTACCAATGTTTGTAGAACAACATTCTTCCACCTAAGAAAATATTGCTAAATTATGGCACACGCTCTCCGTTGCTGATGACGAAAAACTAATTAATGCTTTCATGACCTGAAGACTAGATTATTGTAATGCATTATTGGGAGGATGTCCAGCAAGATCAGTAAATAAACTTCAATTGGTTCAAAATGCAAGAACCAAGAAATATGATCATATATTAACCCCATTTTATCATTGATACATTGGCTACCTGTTAAATTTCATATTAATTTTAAAATTCTGTTAACTACATACAAAGCTTTGAATGTTCTATCTCCGAGGTACTTAAGTGACATTCTACCACACTACATTACATCACGTTCATTACAATTGCAAAATTCTGGTAGATCCTTTTCATATTTGGCTCCTAAACTATGGAATAGTCTCCCTAACACTGTTCGAGATGCAGTCACACTCACTCAGTTTAAGTCTAGACTAAAGACTCATCTATTTAGCCAGGCATACACCTAATTTATCCTTCAACCCACAATTAGGCTGCTTTATTTAGGTCTGCCGGAACCTGAAACCACTGATCATGATCTATAACTGCAATAAATTGAATGGCATCTATTCTAATATTATTTTATTTGTTTCCCTGTCTCAACCTCAGTTCACCAAAACCGGCTGGATCCAGCTCCATTCATGCTTCGTGTTGGACTCCACTGCTACGCGTCGCTGTGTTATGATTACTAAATGTAGCCGGTGTCAGCCAAACATCACTTCAGTCTATAAGGATGGACTTCAGAGGATTAACCGATGCCAACTCCAACCATAAGACATGGAATACTTTATATACCATTGCCTGAACCTTGGACTTAGAATGGACCACACCGAATCTCACCGAAATCATCGGCCAGGTTGAACTGTGATGCACCTCACTGATCTCTGCCTGCATCACCTCGGACTATTGATGGACTACACTCTTGAAATGGAATACATAGACTATCAATTGCCAACAAAAGCCTTCATCAGCCAATTAACAAGGACAATTGCATCTATGTGAACTTCTGCAGTTATTCCAGGATGGACTACAAAGACATTAGTCATTAATCTTACAGTTCATACAAAATGTTTGTTTAAACACTGCCCCTTAACACTAATTTGTTTAATAATTTAAAACCATAACTTGCACTATACATAAGTAATATTGACATTATATTCATGATGTTAGCCAGAGGGGAGCTGGCCCCCACAATGAGTCTGGTTTCTGCCAAGGTTATTTTTCTCCATTAATCAACATCTTATGGTGTACCTTGCCACAGTCGACTTCAACTTGCTCACTGGGGTTATTAATACAATTATTATTTAATTACTTATTTTTAAACACAATTCACAATCGTATTTTATCAAATTACACAATGATGACTCTAAGACATTATAGATATTACAGTTTTATCTTCTGTTAATGCATGATCTTCTGCATGAAAGTTGCTTTTAGAACAATGTGTGTTGTGAAAGGCGCCATACAAATAAAAATGACTTGACCATCTACAGTAGACCAGTGAAGACCAGTTTGGCCAGGCTAGGAGACCAGCTAGAACAGCTGAAGACCAGTTTAGCCAGGCTAGGAGACCATCTGAAGACCAGTTTTGCCAGGCTGGAAAACCAGCTAGACCAGCTTAAATGAGCCAAGACCAGCAGGAGTATTTCCAACCTAGACTTTAATTTCTAAAAGTCTGGGGATGTGAGTGAGGACATGTTTCTTGCCAGCTAAAAGTGGTGTCTCCGAATGTCTCGTCCATAACAGAGTAATCTCTGAGCAAGTAGAGGTCTGGCTTATGGATCCAGCTGCATTTCATGAAATTTGTGTGCTCTCAAGCTCTGATCTGATCCCAATCAAATACCAACATGATCCTGATAATTTAGTGGAATGGTTCGCCATGGTAAGAAACAGCTCCTCTGTAGAGAGAAATCTGATTGCAAATGATAAACAACTTAGTCTGCCAGACATTTGATGTCTGTTTGATGTCGCTTTGCTTTGGAATCACATTGATGTGAGGGTATCTCAATAATACATGCTCTCCATTTCCCTGTTAAGGGGGTTTATGCAGGAATACAAATGTACACACATGCTAAATCAGCCCTTGATTGAAAGAAAGAGTGCTGAAGTGTTTGATGAAATATGAAAAGCTTGAGGAGCTTTGCATTGTCAATGTGTGCCAAGTGATGCGTGAAGAAGGTGCTCTCAAAAATGTCCAGAACATGGCAAAAAAGCTTTTCTACTTTGTCTTGAGGCTATACTTTTGAAACTGTGTGTATTTTAACTAGGGCTGTCGATTTAACCCGTTAATTCAGTGTGATTTAATTATTTAAAAAGAATGCATTAAATAGAAGAATGCAATTAATTCACAGACCGTAATAAGCAACATTCCTTCTATCGGAGCAATTCAAGCTTGAAGAACGATGTTTTTAGCAGGGGGTAGTAAGCGAAACTCCAGCTGTATAGGCAACGTGCAGCTGTACTGACAACAAACCACACTCAGGCTTGCTTAACACTAGCGATATCACAAGATGTGGATGCATTCCTGCTTTCAAACACAGCTGGACAGAGCACTATTCCAAAAGAAGGGATACCGAGATGTTTTTCTTAGTTTCAAACGCTGTGTTTATGAAACCAAAATAAGATGTTCCAAAAGCATCAATCTGGCAAGTGTACATTTATGCATCCCTAGAAAAGCCATTTTAATAAATCTTAGACAGATTGACAAATTCAATTGCAAAATGGATTAATGTGGATTGTTAGCCAATGATATGGTGTTCAGTAATATGGAAATAAATAATGTTTGAATTCTAAATCCACTTTTTGTGTTGTCTTATCAATGCTTTACTCATTTGCCACAATAATGTGATATATTTGAATGATTTGAATTAATATAGTTATACTATATATCATATACGTATACACCTATCATTATTTAATCATTATATGTTGAATTACTGTTATTTAAGGGCATTTCTTAGCTAATATTTATCAATGGCGATGAATTTGATTAATTTGGAATATTGTGTAATTTAAAGCACTTACTACTTAATTAAAAAAATGTAAGAAAAAAATCTGTCTGTGCTAGCATTTGTACTACTCCAGCCACTCTGAGAACTTGGTAGTGCGATACAGCAGATATTGTTGACTTTTGTATGACAGATTGCTTGCTTTGTTCCTCATTTGTAAGTCGCTTTGGATAAAAGTGTCTGCTAAATAAATAAATGTCAAAATGTAATAGACTGACAGCCCTATTTTTAACATTTATGGAATGGCCACATTAACTGCCATTGTAAGCACCTTACAGTAACCAGTAAGGCAATTTTTTGCCTTATTTTTATAATCCACACAGTATAATACAAAAATATTATTTTGCATTAATCAACATAATGCCATTAATGCTGTCTATTGAACTTGGCTTGTTTTAAACCCGGAACATTCCTTTAAAGGAGGCGTGTGGTAATCGTAGATGGGTTTTAAGTATGATTACTTATATGATTTCTATTAATATACTGTATATTAATATATAAAAATAACTATTATATAAATATACGTAAATTAACATGTAAATGACATTTATAGTATATTTATTTCTACGAATGGATGATATAATCATACATGAAGCACTTTTTAGTGCATTTAGTGCTTGATTTCAATAGCAGAATTCAAAATTCTTGAACTGGTTTCAAAGAGATTGCGGAAGACGTTATCATCTTATTTCACAAAATACAAAGATATTTTTCTTCTTCTTTTTTTTTTTAAATAAGTTCAAGCCACCTCACCAAAGATTTCCAATTAAAACCAGCGTTTTATTATTATTTATTTTTTTACTAAAAACCACAACTATTACTAGACCCAGTATTAGACTCCAGTAGGTTGTTGCTGGTCAAGCATGGGGCCTTAAAATAACAACATAAGGGGAGTTGGAGTTATGGATTGAGTGTGGTCAGAGTCAGGGCTGGGTCCTCAGCCAGTCCATTAATCCTGTGATCTCAGGGAGATGTGTGGGCAAGATGGAGCCTCGCGCAGCATGCCCTTTGAGTGCGGGTCTGAGCTACAACCTACAGCCCTAACAAAAGGCTGTGGCTTTTTTTACGTCTCTGTTTTGACAGCAGAGGAGCGCTGAGCATGCCAGACACCATGACAGGATTGAACTAGTGTGAAGCTCTTCTAACAGACTTCTAGCCAATGACCTATTTCAATTCTAAGCATCATTTTAATATACAGTGTGTGTAGACATACACACACGTATATATATGTATATACACACACACACACACACACACACGTATACTGTATATTTACTGTACACTATAGCCCTGTGATGGACTGGCCACCTGTCCAGGGAGTTTCCCTGCCTTTGGCTCGAGTGAGCTGGGATAGGCTCCAGCACTAGAAGATGGATGGGTGGATGGATGCACACTATATTCACTTTAAAAAATTCTATGAATTTTTAGGAATTTGTTCAGTACTTTTTCAGGCTTGGAAATTACAATTTTAAGATTCAATTTTATTAAGAAATGATGATTATTCCAAACTACTTTGGTAAACATTTGATGTGTTGCATACAAAAAAAAGTAAAAAGAAAGTTTGCTCTTACATCATTTGGAATGAGAAGTTCTTGCGATGCTGTCTGGGAACTGGACTCCATGCCTGATGGAAGAGGAACAGGTAAGTTGAGAATCCAATTTGATTGTTGGGTTTTTTTATTTCTTTGCATTCTAAGAAATTTGATTGAAAGAAGCTCATAAATGAACTCTTGAAAAACATTAGACTGATTCTACACAGATGTGATTTAGTAAGAGTGAATTAAGGTGAAGTCTGTAACTTCAACACTGTGACCTTGGCCTGACCAGCTGCTAGTCCAGCTGATCAACCATCTAAACCAACATGGACCAGCTAATGAACACTTACAAACAGAATCTTGTATTTGGGCAGTATACCTGTGTCTTTTACTTTTTTTGGCTTTAATTTTTTAAAGAGGCCATTCAGGTGCCTGGATTGCAATGGCCGGTGCTGTACTGTACCAGTAAAGTAATTCAAATCTTGCAACTTTGCTTCAACCATTGTTGGTTGTGTTTGCATTGTTACCTGATTTGCATAATTCCTTTAATGAATCGGGTGCATAAACTTTGTATATAGGGTGTAATTCATTCTTAGTGAATTCTACCATTGGTCTTATATGCTACAGTACAGAATCTTGTTCTCACTACAAAAGACCATCCATGGATCCATGGGTCTTTTGATTTCAACAGGTCTGTTGTCAATGTAACCATTTTGTCATAATTTAACATTTTTATCTATCCAGCATGTTAATTCGTATCCATCTTCTATATTAAGTATTTTTCTATCTGTTAGCTGAACCTGAATGCTATCACCTAACCACTAATGACGCACTCAGAGCTAGCCTACCTCTCTTCAGTACTTTCTGTCTCAGCAGGAGGCCCGGCCTCAGCGCTGCCTCCCAGCCCAACAGGAGCCTATTTAATAGACTGAAACATTGCCCTGACTGATGAGCTTTTTACCTCCGACATAATCGAATTCTCAAGCCATATCATGAGAGGATGTGCTCTCTTAGTTTTAGCGGCAGGAGGGGCAACTCTTACATTTGTTTTGACTTCTCAATTGCTTGGAGGAGATTTTTGAACAATAGATTTGCAGCAAAAGTGCTTATTTAACATAATGTTCAACAGTCTGCTGGCTATAAGTCTGCACACACAACCTTTTGCACAACAAATGTTTGGAATCTGCTGACAAGTTGAAAGAAAATGCCTGACAATGTTGTGCAGCATTCAGAATTGAACGGAGAATGCCTTTTAAATGCTAATACAATTACTGAATTTGATTTGAGGTAGAAAACAGAATATAGAATTTTTATTTTTATGGGAGTAGAGTTCAAATTGAATCAATTGCTGAAAATGTAATACATTTATTTTTTCGAGAAATGTTCATTAATATTAAGAATCATCGTTTGCGATGCCACCTATAGAAGTTTGTTTATATATACCTTTTGTTTTATGGTCAAAGGAGGAAAAAATACTTTATTTGCCAGAATGTTCTGATTGACCCCATTGTCTTCAAATTGGAGTGGTGTGACACCATTTAGAACAAAATCTGGCCAAAAATAAGGTGTTTTTGCGTTTGTTTCGGTGGTTTGTATCAGCAAAGTTCTGCCTGGGCGAACTTTTAGAAAATATTCTTCCCGGCTGATAAACACCTTTTTACTGCTGTTGGTCCACCTCATCGGTAGACGTGACCTGAAGCTCGACCTACCTCGAGGCTGACAGATAATTTGGTTTACGTTGTTCAGTCAACAGGAACACACCGGGTTGTAGAGTTATTAGCAAGATGCAGGTGCAAATTTACCTACATTTATACAATAGTTCCCTAAGAGACATTTTCCAAGGCTATACCATGCATTTTATTTTCCCCAAATCAACTAAAAGTCTCTCAAGTGCCCATTCACTCATGCGCCATCTGCAGCGAAAGCCATTCACACATCTGCCCAAAGATATTCCTCTATCACTATTCTTTTGTCTATAATCTGTATTCTATTTTATACATCTATCTTTGCAGTAGTATTTGTGTCATCAGAAATTACAATAACAGTGTAATCGGTGCATATTATGGACACGTATAGCATGTTAGCACATTAGCGTCATGAATTCAGAATGTAAACATTTTCTACTGCATATACAGTATATATATATATATTACTTTTAATAATTGCTGAGTGGTTAAAACAGCTTCTTTGACCTCAAGTGAATTTTACTCATAGAATGATGCATAAAGTCATGTTTACAACTTATTTTTACCCCTGAACGAAGAAGGAAGAAGAACTTCTCCAGAAGTACAATACTGTGCAAAAGTCTTAGATGTCTTACAAAAGCATTTGTTTTAAGATGGTTATTTATATCTTCAGCTTTAGTGTGTCAATAGGGTATATAAATGTTAGACTCCCAAGCATTACTTTTGCAAATAGAAAAGATAAGAATAGAAGAATAGGGAGCCCTGCAACAGATGGCATGGTCCCTCACAGAGCCCCCCACTGAACATCGAGTCAGTCTGAGATCACACAAATATTCAGGAGAAATTGAGACAGCAGAAATAGATAGAAGAACTGTGGCAAATTCTCTAAGAATCTTGGAACATCCTATCTGCCAACAACCAAGAAAAACTGTATCCAGATGTATCTAGGAGAATTGGTGCTGTTTTAAAGGCAAAGGCTGTCACACTGAATATTGATTTAGCTTTTTTTATGTTCACTGGACTTTCTACGACATTAATTGATAAATGAAAACTATTTATGTCATTATTTTTGAAGACATCCTCACTATGCAACATTTTTCACAAGTGCCTAAAACATTTGCACAGTACTTAATATTGGGGCATTTACAAGCTTGCACCTAAAAAGTTGTCTGTTCTTGTCTATTTTGTTGTTGTGTTGGAGTTATGAAATTTCTCTCTTGTGTGACTGTGTTGAATTTCTTTGAAATGCAGTTCAGTATATTAGTCTTCCTGTTATTTTTATTCAAATTCAAATCTGAAATCCTTTGGGGCATGCCCGATTGCATTTAAATTTAAAACCTTGAACAGAAATTGACCCAAATTTTTAATTCTGAATTTTGCCCTATCCTGCTAAAATTTTTTGTGAATCTCTATACCAGTTCATAATTGAATGTCTGGTTATGTGGAAAAACAGAGAAAGAAAAAGAAAGAGAGAGTCCTCCTTTTGCTTCAGCTTGAAATTTATAATGGCTCTGAGACTCCCCAAGAGCTGACTGTGAAGCCTTGTAAGGCTTGGCCCCATTTTTTAAATCTACATGTGGCGCACACTCCATGGAGCTTATGTATATTATCCTCAAACTAGGTGGCGACTGGTTCTTTTGGAGTCATGCATCTAGATACTAAAACTTTAGATTCCCAATTAAATTTTGACACTTCTTTGACTCAAGTGTAAGCTTAGATTGAGTGGTCCCTAAAGACGACATGTGCTTCAAGGTATATAGGGTGAGGTATACACATGGTTCGATTGCTTAGTCTGAACCTGGGTTCATTTCCTCCCCTGTCCCCCTGCCCTCGCCTGTCTCGGTACACAAGGGCGTAGATTTGGCTTGAAGACTTGGGATCACATTTACCTATGCACTGCGAAATTCCACAGGTAAAATATAGTGATCTCAATTGGAATCCGCATGATCGGGAATTTTGTGCAATGAACTTGCGGTGGTGAATAATTTCCCCTCGCTATTTCACATGAAGTTTGACAGTTAAATTTCCTGCGTTGACCAATAGCTATTTGCTTGGTTTGGCAGTGACCTCTGTTTGGGTGGTGTTTTGTGCACAGCTACACTGAATATTCACAGACAAGGATATTTTAGCAATGAGTTTCTTTTTATCTTCACTCTCACGGAGTATTAAGTTCAACATTAAAAAAAGGCTGCTTGGCAATTTGTTTTTTGCTGGTCACCATACCATACTAATTGCGATCGAGAGCATGCAAAGGTACAATGCACCATCAACAGCAGTTTACTTCTGCAATTTAGGATGATTGCATTCATATCAGTAGCGAACTGTACCAGAGTTCACATGAACCATTCCCTAGACCACCTTTTCAAATGGACTCTGGTGCCTGGTGCCATGGTTGTGCACCTGAGCACTTATACAATTTTTACAAAATTAATATTTATTATTAAATATGTTATTACTGTATTCATATAATTTATTATTATTTATAAAACAATATCATATTATCATATTATGGCAATCCTGTTGTACTTTTTTCACTTTAGCATCGCAACATTCTCAAGCCTTCTTAAAGGTCAGTCCTGCTTATGTGACTAAGGTGGCAAAGATTTGATTGCACTGCAATCCCTGTGTAACCAACAATTTTCTGCCTCCATCCCCACACTAATCTTCCTCCAAACCCCCTTCAATATGAAGATCATTCATCTTCAAAGAGGACTCAGATTGGGAAAACATACCAGGCAGGACTGGGGTGGCTGTGGGCTGCGCCATGGGAGCAAGACCCTGCTGCATGGACAATTGATGCAACTTGGCCAACTGAGATGAAGGGAGACAGAGAAGGGAAAGAAAGATCACTTTGGTTTGCATGAAAAGGTTTAATTACTCTTATCAGAAACCACAGCTGAGATTTGAGTCATACAGATCTCCATTCAAACGAGTTAAACAGACTCCTCAACTTAACAGAAGTACACTCTTTTCTTATGCTCAGGTTATTTAGTACAATATTTTCTCTCCTCTTACCTCTGAGTGTGGAATGCCATATTGGTTTTGTACAGTATATGCCTGGAAAAGAAATAGAGACGGGTGTTGAAATGGATACATGTGCTGGGAAAACTGGTTAATTCATAATTGTTTGGTGAAACACAGACTTATTTAAAGACCACATAAAATAAAAAAAATATGATTTTTGTTGCTTTTAGTCCATATCTAAAAATGTACCCCATATACTTTCTTAAAAACATTCCTGGTCTTATTAATCATGATTACTTGGTGTATCATATTAAAAACTTCTTCTTTAAAATTCTTTATCAAAATGTAATACATTTCATCTGAAAGTTACCCTTAAAACAATATAGAGTTCTGGCAAACTAGCCACAAACTTGCCAACGATTTTTGTAAGGGTAACTCCCACTTTTTGTCAATCCAATCAATTTCTGATGGATAAAATGAAGTCTTGCCCTACATTTTTTAATTGAATATCCTATCTCACTTGGAATTCACATTACAGAAGTAAAATAAATTGAAAATGGCATTTCATTGAAGTTTTAAATCTTCAAAATGGACATTGCTATGAGCTCACGTTTGTGGCGTCAACATCATGATGATTTTTGAAGAACTTGTTTTTGCTGCCTAGTTGCAGTAAATGTTCTCTGTGGACTGGGGGAGCAAGCTTTGTGTGGTGAACATTAAACTATGACTTTACAGTACATCAAATTCTTTATTTTCAAAAAGAGTAAGTCAAATCTTGTTTTATATGATACTATGTCGCTATAAATCTTCACAGATGCCGCTGTTGTAAAGGGGGAAGATCTGAAACGAGGAGATCTCTGAATCAAGGCCTCACCATCAAAGAGAATGGGAAGCCAAATAGCCAGACTCTAAAGCTACACAGAACGTTACGCATTGTTCCCAGAGGTTCTCTTGCATAAGCCTGTTTTCAAAGTTTAAACACGTGGAGAAGAGAGTAGGAGAGGCAAAGAGAAAAAAAAACAGAGAGGAAGGAAAAAATGGGAGTATCATATAAAAAGATCACTGATGCAGAAATTTCAGATTGTGTTGAAGACAAACCTTAGTTTGTGTCTCTGGCAGTTGAGTTAATGAAAATGATTGGTCACAGCTCTCAAAACAAATGTAGTTTGGGGGAAAAACCTGACCCTTTGTCCGGACTGCTTTAGCTTGTCTCTCGAGGTGAGTTTAGAACCCAGAGGACAGCTGAGAGTAACTGGAACGTGATTTCCACCCCTAACCTTTCAATGCTTTTGCTATCTCTATTCTTTATGTCCCTTTTTTCCCTTTTAGTTTTTGATTAAACCTTTTTAGGTACAATTTTTGTTCCTGCCTTTCTTTTCTCTGAAACATTAATTAGTCAATTGAGCCTGTGAGCAACTGTACACTCACAGAACACTTTGTTAGGAAGACATGTACACCCACTTATTATTGTGATTATCTAATCAGCCAATCGTGTGGCAGCAGTGCAATGCATAAGATCAAGTAGATACATGGTAAGTCAGGAACTTCAGTTATTATTCACATGAACCATCTCAGTGATTTCCACCATGGCATGATTGTTGGTGCCAGATGGGCTGGGTTGAGAATTTCTGAAACTGCTAATCTCCTGGGATTTTCACACACAACTGTCTTCTAGAGAGTCTCTAGAGTTTCCTAGAATGGTGCCAAAAACAAAAAAACATCCAGTGAGAGGCAGAAGTGTAGACGGAGCTACCTTTTTTATTTTTATTTCTCCCCTTTTCTCCCCAATTTGGAATGCCCAATTCCCAATGTGCTCTAAGTCCTCATGGTGGCGTAGTGACTCCGGGTGGTGAAGAACAAATCTCAGTTGCCTCAGCATCTGAGACAGTAAATCCGTGCATGTTATCCTATGGCTTGTTGAGTGCATTACCGTGGAGACATAGCATGTGTGGAGGCTTCACGCTATTCTCCGTGGCATCCAAGCACAACTCACCACGTGCCCCACCGAGAGGTTACAGAAACCACAAGGAGGTTACCCCATGTGACACTATCTTACCTACCAACCGGGCCAATTTGGTTGCTTAGGAGACCTGACTGGAGTCACTCAGCACAAACTGGATTCAAACTCACAACTCCAGGGGTGGTAGTCAGCGTCTTTACTCGCTGAGCATCCCAGGCCCTGGAAATGCCTTGTTAATGAGAGTGGTCAAAGGACAATGGCCAGACTGGTTCAAGCTGACAGAAAGGCTACGGTAACTCAGATAACCACTCTGTACAATTGTAGTGAGCAGAATAGCATCTCAGAATGCACAACACATCGAACCTTGAGGCAGATGGGTTACAACAGCAGAAGACCATATCGGACACTTTATAAGGACCATAGTGTTCCTAATAATGTGCTCAGTGAGTGTATATTGCCAAGATGTAGGCAATAGCATAGGAACGATCTGAAATGAACTTTAGACATTTTTTAAATATCTGGAAGATGCCATATTTAGAGCATTACCTGTTGGATTTTTTCACTCATTTTTCGTTTGCCAGATGGACATACAATTACTGAAATAGCTTACCATTTAAACAGCAATGCTGTATTTGTTTAAAACAGAGCAATTTGTAAGTATTAAAATTATTAGGTTTACTACGACTGCGTTTTAGTGGCACGTAAAAAAAAAAAACATTTAGAGAATGAAGTCATAGTATTATAATATTAAAGTCGGACAATTTCAAGAATAAAGTCATAATACTTTGAGAAAAACTCAAAAATACGAGAATAAAGTCGTAGCATTATAAGAGCTCTCTGTTCATGAATGAGTTGCACATTAGTACAGGAGTTAGTACACCAGTGGGCACCTGTCAAGTAAGGCGTGAGATAAAGGCTTGCTTTCAAGTGAAGTGAAAAATAATTGGAAATGCTGTGAATTATATAGGTCCATTTCAAGACATTGTAGAGATTCATTAAACAGTTGCGCAACTTTTGCACGTGGTATCTCAGCACAAAAACCTGCATCTTATTCATTAACCACCCGCAATCTATTTTAGCAGGCGCAATCAGCACTGAAATTGCACTGCATCTTGAGTATTAAAATTATTATTATCCTTTTGGTGCAAACACACTAATTTCTGTGTAAATTAGGCTCATTGTATATTGCGCTTCATTCACAAAAAACATCTGCCGCAATTTAGATTGCGCAATTAGCGCAAATATGAGAACTCATCATATCAGCAGTAATTCATCAAACATTGATCAAATGATGAAGAAGAGTGTTATTGCCAGGCATATATCCAGATGCGCTGTGTAGTCAAGCACACTTTTTTGGCATGTTTAAGAGATGATTTAGGTGTCTGGATCATAGTGGACATGTACAGTCCATACACGCTCTAAAAATACTGGGTAATTTTTTCAACCCAAATGCTGGGTTGCCCCTGTTGGATAATTTTATTGGATAATTTTCTCTGTTGGGTAGTACAGTATGTGTGTAGCCCAGCCGCTGGGTTAGTGGATGGGTTATTTTCACTGACAGTTAAAACTTTACACCCCTCCACCCACCCCCATTCAACAACCCAGTGGTGGCGTCAGTACAGTCCAGCTGATGAGTTACCTGATGCTGACTTTTTGGATAATTTTCAGGAGTAAGCGGTTCCCAGTGCGGACAAATTGGAGGATTAATTCAGTGAAGTAAGGTTTGTGTCAGTGATTTGATCTATAATAGGATTACTGAACACCAGAAAATGCAAAGATAATGTTCCATAATCAGAACTGGACCGCTCAAATGACATCAACTGTTATTAGATGTCACGCTAGCTTCATGAGCTTTGGTTTTGCTAGCATGTATTTCCCACTGGGCACTGAATAGGTTTATTTACTTTTTTTTTTTTTTTTTTAGTAATGCAAATGTCTCCTTTTGGCGAAATTTGCCATTTTGAATCCAAAATAAATCACCTACAGTACATGATGGTACGTCACTGCCTTAAGGAATTTTTTAAATGGGTAGTCAGAAGGTGGCACACCAAAAAGTGTGTGTGTGTGTGTGTGTGTGTGTGATCAATTTATTTGCGCAATAGGCCTATTTTTCACAAAGAGCAGCTTTACAGAGAATACAATAGTGTCTTACAAAACCTCAGTGTACAAGCCAAATGTGAATAGTCTATGACTAGGTCCCAGCAAACACATAACATTCCCCTAACATTAGCATATGGTTCCCATTTGGTAAATTTTAAGGTTATATTTTTAAAACCATAAACCAACATTCCAAGAACATTTCAGGGAGGTTTTTGTGGGACACCTTAAAATAACATACAGAAAGTTGTTTAATGGTTATTTTTAGGTTTTATTTTTCGTTCACATTTTTCATAATTTTTCAACATCACATTTGATTATTTGAGGCTGAGAGACAACAATGAATTAAATTAGTGAAGTAGGCTAGATAACAGTAAATGGTATTTGAACGCATTTTAATGAACAGATGAGAAATATTCAAAATACACTACCTACACTACTTATATAATATATTGTCTTAATATCTAATTGACTTAGTCGCTGTCTGATTACTGATTACATGCTGATGATAGTGATCAAAATTAAAGAGAACACATGTAACAACAAACAGAACTGACAATGAGGGAACAAAACTAGAGGGTATTTATACAAACATGTGATGATGAGGGAATGGAGAACAGGTGATGTAGATGGGGAATAGATGGCAGTGATGAGGGCAGTGATGAGGGCAGTGCAACCTGGGAAATGTAGTTCATGGTAAACTGGTGACAGAAGACAAAAACTATATTAAAGTAAGAGTCCTTGAGAACATAATAGTGATATACTGTGAAATCGCTCTTCAGCAATTTAAAATTAATGGTCATTCGGAGACAGACTCACTGACTGACATTCTATCGCTTTCCAAATAAGTCTTCCAAAATGTGTTGTGGCTGATTTAAATGATTATATAATAATTCTAAGTTATTATATTAAATAATTAATTTATCAATGGCTTGTCTGTTTATTGAGGTTGCAGCATGGTTGAAGACAGTATCTAGAAATTGAGAGGTTAAGGGAACGTAGGGGAACCATTGTGTGCAACCTAAAACAAACATTCTATTTCAGTAAAGAACATTTTCCTGGAAAACCAAAAATGCACCTTAAGGCTCTGTTCTGGGATTGTTCAAGAAACCAAAAGTTTTTAGTTGGGGAAACTTGCTAGATTAACAATAATAGGCTAATGATCATGATGATGCTGTAAACTCACTCTCTTCATAAAGAGGCAATAGCTTAATATTAGATTACTATAGCATGTCCTTTAGCAATCACATTGACTGTCTGCTGCAATATAAGTGAACATATGTGACTGGGCAAACAAAAGTAGCTGACTGTAAACACTGTGTCTACATGCTGCTGTTATCAGGAGTGCACAAATCATCAACAAGCAGCAGATTAAGTGTTTTCCGCGATTGTAATTCTGATCTTAATATATTTATACCACCTCTGAGCTTTAAATATTCAATATGCATATTCATTGTAAATCATGTGATGTTTCAGATGCTCCATTTCGTCACGTCAAGAAAAAAATGCAATGTTCCCCTTCTGTCACTCACTCGACGTTGTATTGAGCCCCAAACACCTCTGATCTTTGAGAAAAGGCCAATGGGAATTGGAGAGTGGAATTTGCATGCCATCATAAAAGGAGCTGGAATGCAACCACTCATTCAGGTTTTTTCTTTGGAGCCGTTGTGTTCATTTCAGTGGTTTCTCCTCCTCTTGCACCACCATTGTGCAGAGAATGCCCGTGGGTGCTTCAGCAGCTAAAATAATATATATTCTTCCTCTAAAATTATATATTTCCTTCTAAAATAGTGTCATCTGAGAAAGTGTCTTTTTCAAGATGCCTTATCATTTGTGTATTATTCCTGGTTGCGGTCGCTATCTCTCCGCTTCTGACGGCCATGATCACCGACTCACGTGTCTTGGCACTACCCATGTGGAGACATAGTTTGTGGATGGTTCATGTCCTCATTGCGAGAACATGACCATGGCAATATTGCGGTCACGGCTTTCTTTCGTCAGAGGGAAATCCACCCCAGTGGCTCCCCGCCTCGGTCCTTCTACCTACGGGTATGAGTCAGAGTTGGTTAGCACTGGGGGCGACCTCAATGGGAGCTTCTCTGCTGGGAAACTCCCTATGGACCTCCCATTCCCCAGCATGCTCGTATGCCCCATGGTGAGCGGGCTCATCCAGTCTGACGTGGAAGACTCGGCAGGGCTCCCACCCTTGGGTACAGTAGCACAGTAGCAGGCCGACGCGGAGCTGGTGGCCATGCTTGCCTGGGCAGCTGCGAGCGTTGGGCTGAAGTGTAATCCTCCGCTCCCCCCGAAACCTCACGGCTTAATGATTGTTTCCTGGGGCCAGAGCGCAGCTCATGATGAGCTCACATGATCGTGGCAGGCACCTTTTACTGTCCAGACCCGGTTTGCGGGCTCCTCCGCTCTCACAACCCTCGACGGTGGGGCAGACAGGGGTACTCGGCGAATCTCCAGGTGGATCAGGCGGTCGTAGTGCACATAGTGAAGTAAGACTTGAGTGTCAGGTTCATGAGTGGCGCAAGGAGGTTAAACCCCCCCCAGATCGCGCCTCATCCCCTCATGGGACCTCTCTGTGGTCCTTTGGGGACTACAGGGAGATCCATTTGAGCCCCTAGATTCAGCTGAGCTTAAGACACTCTCTTTGAAGACTGACTCCTGACGGCGCTCACTTCCATCAAGAGGGTAGGGGACCTGTAGGTGTTCTCTATCAGCGAAACATGCCTGGAGTTCGGTACAGGTTACTCTCACGTGATCCTGAGACCACGACCGGGCTATGTGCCCAAGGTTCCCACGACCTCATTTAGAGATCAGTTGGTGAACCTGCAAGCACTGCCCCATGAGGAGGCAGATCCAGCCTTGGCGTCGCTGTGTCCGGTGCACGCTTTGTGCATCTATTTGGATAGAACACAGAGCTGTAGAAGCTCCAAACAGCTCTTTGTCTGCTTTGGTAGACAGCGGAAAGGGAGCGCTGTCTCCAAACAGAGGCTCACCCACTGAGTCATTGACACCATCGCTATGGCATATCACGCTCAGGACGTGCCACCCCCAGGGAGCTATGTGCCCACACTACTAAGAGTGTAGCGGCCTTCTGGGCTCTGACCAATGGCGCCTCTTTAGTAGACATCTGTAGAGCAGCGGGCTGGGCAACACCTAACGCTTTTACGAGATTTTATAATCACCGGGCTGAGCCAGTCTCGTCCCGTAAGTTGACAAGTAAGTAAGTTCCAGGACAGCTGGCTGGGTGTACCATATCACCTTGTGCATATCACCTTTCCCCTCCTCTGAGGTGAAGACGTGCACATTTTACTCCCAGTCATGTTCACAAAGTTGTGGACCCTGTATGTCCTTCCTCATTCGCCCTGTCCAGCCCAGTAAATGTGCTACCTAGGCCCTGTACTGGGGTAGGTGCTCCACATGCGCTAGTGTGGTGTATTTTCCGCAAAATGGATTACCCATTGGTAAACCGCGTCTTCCATGGGATGAAGTCCCTCTGCCCCAGGTCACCATGTTTATATGACTCCTCCCCACCCGGGTAGGGCCTACCATGGGGTATGTTCCACATGACATGCTTCTGACAAAGTTTGGTAAGACCATGTGACGTATTTCCACTGAACTGACCCCCTTTCCGAGTGGGGTGTGGTCTCCACGGTGTCCTCCCCTTCAGAGGGACACCCCCCCAACGAAGGACCCTATAAGGCCCTCAGTTGAATGATTTAATTCCTTTTGGGGAGGAAAAAGAGAAGAGGCCACGGCTGGGTCAGCCAGTCCTTATTTTTTGGGCAGTCAACTTGTCCCCAAGGTGCAGGAGACCATTTTACGCCTGTAAGAGCATTGGGAGAGGTTATAGGATGGCTGGGTGTGCTGACTACGAGGCACACAGATGTCTGCCCATCTCCCATCGCCAGTCCACATAACACAGTTAGTTTAGTCGTGGTGTTTTGTATTGAGACCCCTAGTGTCACTTCATCGACACAACGTCAAGTGAGTGACAGAAGGGGAACATCTCGGTTACTGTTGTAACTGTGTCCCTCCTGCCACAACACTGAACTACCCGCTGAAACGGCCAGGACCTTGTCTCGGCTCCTCAGCACAAATCTGAATGAGTGGTTGCATTCCAGCTCCTTTTATACCCGTATGTCCAGGGGAGTGGCATGCAAATTCCACTCGCCAATTCCCATTGGCCTTTGCTCAAAGATCAGAGGTGTTTGGGGCTCCGAAGAGTAACCCCTAGTGTCACTTCATCGACAGAACATCTTGTTCCCTCCATCAGGGAACGGAGGTTACAACAGTAACCAAAGCTTTTTTTATTATACTAAATTATGATAAAACAACTATACACCTTCCAAGTGGAACCAGACTTGGATGAATGGGAAACAAAAAGTAGGAAAGTTAATTCTTAATTCTTTTCAAAATGAAACTAGGCCTGTTTGTTTATGGAAGATGGACTTCATATTTACAGTTACAGTGAGTCTTTATAGTGCGTACAGTGACTTTCATTTTACCTGGGGAAAATATATCTGAATATACTGTATATATATATATATATATATATATATATATATATATATATATATATATACACAGGGTAGGGGAGTAACGGATGACATATAAAGGGATTACCTATTTAAAATACAAAATATAAATAACTAAATTTCACTACAGTTACAATTTAAATAATTGGTAATTAGAATACAGTTACATTCAAAAAGTATTTTGATTACTGAAGAGATTACTTTGCATTTTATTGTCATTTGTTTCATTTAATATTTAGTCCTGTCAGAAACACTTTCTTATGATGTTACATTCATACGAGCAGACAGAGAAATAAGTTTGAAGTAAGTTTGGAGCAGAAGAAATAGAAATAAACCTTGTGTAAACTGTCAGCTTTACGCAAAGCTAAAATGCTATTTCTAGCCATTTTACATGCACGTTTTTTTTTTTATCAAGAAAATTCACATTGGATCATAATTTCTTTTTTTTAGTAATACCTTTGATATTAGGGCAAAAAACTTATTCTTGTTAATAATTATTTAATTTATTTCCTGTAAAATATCTAAAAATCCATGAATCAAAACAATTTTGTTTATCTTATTTTAGAAACAACACTGCACAAGATATTTCGGGTTTTTCAGAGAATTTATTTTTAACATGTGTATTTTGTCTTACTGTACTGACAGAGTTTTTATAGTCAAAACAAGTGAAAAAATCTGCCAGTGTTGAAGAAGTAATCCAAAGTATTTAGAATAGGTTACTGACCTTGAAAAATGTAATGACATTAGAAATGACATTTTATAGCATGTATTCTGTAATCTGTAGTGGAATACATTTCAAAAGTAATCCTCCCAACCCTGTATATATATATATATATATATATATATATATATATATATATATATATATATATATATATATATATATATATAGAATATTATACTGAGTAAAAATATAAAGTATCATAATGATCATGGTGGATGGGGTGGAGGGGGGGCAGTGGGGAGGCCAGTGTTTTTTTCCACCCCCCTTGGAGGCGCCACTGCTTTATTCTTGTAATGTTGAATTTATTTTCAAAATATTACATATTGAATCTTATAATGCTATGACTTAATTCTCTGAATTTTGACTTTATCCTCAAAACCTTTTTTTTTTTTTTTACGTGGCACTAAAATGCTGTGAAAGTTTACTGTATGTCTACTGTAAAAAATAAAATAAAACATAAATAAATAAATAGTACCATCACTGACATATTCGTCATGATATTTTTTTGATTAAATGCATGTGTTCAGTGTGAAAAAACACAATGGCTGTTAAACCAAGAACTAGTCATTTTCAAAATGTTTCTACATATAATATATTTCATTTATGTATATACATAGAATTATATTCAATAAATAAATCTAACAAATTATACATATAATTGATCTCATTGGCAAATAGTTAGTAATGTTTAAATCAAAAACCTCACAAAGTTTTGTTAAAATGCCTTTGAAAATAAGTCTTAAAATCTTATGATTATACTTCTCAAGTAAATGCATCTAGTTTTAAGGAAGTTTAGTTTTTTTTTTTTTTACTGTAAAACAAAAAGCATTAATCATCTATCTAAGACACACACACACATACATGTGGGGCCTTCATTAGCGAGAGCTGCCATGATGCTGTCAGTGCCCTGGCAGACAGCATTTATTTCTGCTCGTTTAAGAGAATGCCAGTGCTCCGGCCTGCCCCCTCATTCCTAAAATTCTTGCGGTCAAGCAACGTGTGTGCATGAGTGTGTATTGTCACATGGTGCCCTTTTTAGCTCTCAGATTAGAACATCAGTCAGAGAATACTGAGACTTGAAGGGATATTTCACACAAAAATGAATTCTGTCATTCCAAACCAGTATAATTTTCTTTCTCTGATGTTATCACATTATCAGCCCAGTTGAACTATTACTGTTAGTCTTCAAAGCATGACATATTTACATACGTTGATAATTGAAAACCCCAAATATCTCAATGGCAAGTTAAGAGGTTATCAGGAATTTACACTATCACAGTATCCTCAAATGAACTTCCCATATCAGCAGAGAATTCTGAAACTGTGAACCATCCAGAAAAGATGTTTAGTCCTCACAGAAAGTTTAGTGAGAAAAGAGTGATATTTTTCCGCCCTATAAGTAATACTTCAAAGGAGATTCTTCAAACCCAAAGAGTGAGATTAAATATCAGAATAGGGTTGATTTGTAAGACCCAACAAAATCAAAATTGGAGTTTTGTGGCTTTTAGTTTGTCTATTAGTATTGAAAAAAATACAGTACTGTGCAAAATTTTAGGCACTTGTGAAAAATAATGCCGTAAAAAGTTTTCATGTTTTTAGCAATTAATGTCATATAAAGTCCAGTAAACATAAAAAAGCTACATCAATATTCAGTGTGGTCACCTTTGCCTTCAAAACAGCACCAATTCTCCTAGATACATCTGGACAAAGTTTTCTTGGTTGTTGGCAGATAGGATGTTCCAAGCTTCTTGGAGCATTTGCCACAGTTCTTCAATCTATTTCTGCTGTCTCAACTGCTTCTGTCTCTTTATGTAATCTCAGACTGACTCGATGTTCAGTGGGGGGCTCTGTGAGGGCCATGCTATCTGTTGCAGGGTTTCCTGTTCTTCTATTCTATTTACAAAGTAATGTAATGTTTGGGAGTTTAAAATGTATATTTCCTATTGACATACTTAAGCTGAAGATAGAAATATAAGCATCTTTTGCACAGTACTCTATGTCTTCCAAATCTAAACACACACATCAAATACACATAAGGGTGCTATGTGCTATCAGGTAGTTTATAGTTTTGTTGGTGTAAACTTAAGGCTAATTAAAAAAGAAAGGAAAAAAAGCAATCCCTGCAACATGTCCCACCTATGTATTCACAGAAAAAGAAACTGCTCGTCAAGCAATTCCATGACATTTTTTTAATACTAAACCATTAATTGGATAAATGTGTATGGGATACACCGTTAATCTAATCTCTTTACAGATCACAAACCATTACAAAACAAGTCAAAAGTCTCAACAAAAAAACAATACAATTTTAAGGGGTTGGATGTAAAGCATGCGCAAATGGAACGTCAACTAAAAAGCAAAAAATCTCAAGTCAACATTAATTGCTATATTGTCTAGCTCCCTTGCTCAAGTGGGGAGGACACTGGCTGCAACATGCGGCAAGAGAAGAACAAAGTTCCCACCTCCATGCAGGGGTGGAAGTGGCAAATAAAGAAAGAGTGGGAAGCATGTCTTCCTGTATTAGCCGTCATGGATAAATTATACTCACTTGTTGCAGATCCAGCCCTCCCTGAGCCACTGAGAAAAGCGGATGAGACGCAAACTCGGATGTTTCGAAAACCTTAAAAAGGCAAATAGGGGACAGAGACACAAACCAAGGCTTCATTCGCATGTCATCAATATTGTAAATATTCATTTTTGCATTTGTATTAGTGCAAGTATTGTTGTTATTGCTGTCATAGAGAGCAACAGTGACCGCCATTTTTTTCAGCAGCCTTGGTTCTGGAAGTGTTTTCTCCATTCGTTCAGAGTTAAGTCTTGAACAAAACCAACCAGCTGTTTTGTTCTTGTTTAGAAGAAAAACAATGTTTGAAAATCAGACTCGATTCCCATTTCATTTGAGTCTTCTCAATTTCTCTGATTGGTCGAGTTCTCTTCAGGATTATGGGTAATGTAATTTTCATCAAGAATTTAATTCTTAAACATATATATTATATTGTATATTATTCTACAGAACCATCTCAGATCCAATGAACGCTCTGTCTTGAAAGTTATGTGTAATCGTTAAAAGTACTTTTTTTTTCACTATGGAGAAAATGTATGGGATTTTATTTCCAGAATCCTATTGTTGAGCTCTGTTGCCATTAAGTGTGATTTGAATTTGTTAATTGGAATAAATATGTTCTCTGAAATGGAGCAATGAACATTAATTTAATTATAAGACATTAATCTTGCTCTTTTCATGAACGACTGATAAATGTATCAAACAGACACTGTGTCATTAATGCGCAAGTCAACGTTTCTGCCACTTCGATAAATTACACCATTGGCGAATGACTCTAAAGCAATTTTAATAGTGAGGAATATTCATGAGTCTGAGTGATCTTAATGCTATTGTTTTTCATGCATACGTGTGCTGATAATGAATAGCCATGTCAACATGAATAAACATCGTGTTCAATTTACTCTCTTCTGGAGATGTGTTAGAGAATTACATGAAGTGAATAATGGGACAAACAGATGGATAAATGAGTGAAACAATAGACCTTAGTCAGGATAGATGCCATAATTAATTTGACACTAACAAAAACAAGGCTATGAGGAATAGTCCTACAATGTCCAATGGATATTTAAATCAATGTGACTATTACACATGAATTTATTCTGCATGTGCTTACTGAGTGATGCCCATTATATCATACTGTTATGTACCTGGGTGTCAATCCTTCAACTGTCAAAACATTGGAAAATATGTCTTCCCCAAAATTAGACATAATAAAGAACAAAACCAGCGTAAATGATTGGTTAAACCATTCTTACATACATTGTCACATTGAACTGAATGCAACAATTAGCAGAAGAATAGAAGGCAATCGATTTCATGTAACATAAGCAGAATACATTTGGAAGTATTCGGAAAACCATTTGTCGCATTGAACTGACTGTTGGACTTAGGTAAGAATGGTCTAACAAACAATTTAATGAAACACGAGCAGAACAAATTTCTATGTAAATCGCTTGTAAAGCCAATCTTATGTAAATTGTTATGTTCAGTTCACCTCAACAACATAAGAATAGATTTACGATTTTAGCTATTTTTTAGATTTCTAAGAATTTCGGTGTAAACGGTTTGGAAAACGTCGTGGTGGAGGGAACGAGATTTTGTGTCGAATGTAGTGACACAAGGGGTCTTTCTTGAGAGCCTAGCGTACCTCTGAACTTGAGAAAAGGCCAATGAGAAATTGGCAGACAGAATTTGCATTCCCATTCAGAATTCCCATAAAGGGAAGCGGGTGTAAGTCTGTTAGTCAGGTTTTTGTACTGATGAGTCGAGAATAAGGTATGGCCATTTACAGTGGTAGGTCTAGTGTCGTGGCAAGGGGGACACAACGTCTCGTTCCCTCAATCAGGAAACGGAGGTTACAACAGTAACCATGACGTTCCCCTTCTGTCACTCACTCGACGATGTGTCGAATGTAGTGACACAAGGGGTCCCAATTAAAAACGCCATGCAATAGACCGTGTTACATTAACTGTTGACACAGGTGCAAGCAAGCTATTGCATGCTAGAAGCAACTGTATCGGCCACACGCAACCCTTCCCAATGCCTCCAGAAAAATGTGCCATATACAGACCTTAGGATCCTAGCATCCCTACGGGGGGAACTGGCGACATGACTATAATGGAGCAAGCCAGCCAGCTGCGGCCTTTTCTCTATCTATGTTTCTCATCATAGAGCGTAAAGCTATCTTAACGCTATGAAATGTGTCGGGGAAGGCGATCTTTTCCGTTCCTATTCTTTCAGGGGGAAAAGTCCCTGCAGACACCACATCCTGCCCAGACTGGGGGGAGGTAACAAGTGGCCAATATGTGACATGGCTTGTCAAGCCACACGTGGCAGTGGCGCATGACAGGTCCTACCTGGTGAGGGAGGAGCTCTACAAACACAGCGACCGGGGGCAGAGGGACTGCCAAGGGAGACACGGGTCCGCCTGTAGAGGGAATTAGGCCTGTGGAGCCCTACACCAGTACAGAGCACTTGAGGCTCGTAGTGGGTCTGGTCGCAAATTCCTCGGCTGAATTTGCAGGCCAGACCCAGGCTCACCGATGCAGTGGCGAAATCATCATCCAGCTCGTGGGGTCCGAATGAGACAACGGACTGGCTGTGAGGCGAGCCGGTCTTGCATTGTACCCGGACGGAACCAAACAAGCATGCCTGGGAGGCGGGTGGTTTGTGGGGATTTTCCCGGTGAAAACGAGCCTGTTGCTCTCCCCAAATCGCCTTCATCGCCGGCCTTAATCCCGTAGGAAGAAGGCGCGGCGCGGGGGGTGGCTAAAGTGGCTTTCCCTCAGAAGGGTGAAAGCCACAATCGCAACGTTGCCATGGTATGTTCTCGCAATGAGAACATAAACCATTCATAATCACACCTCCGTGTGATCGCAGCCCAGCCACGTGTGGCAGCGCTTATAACTGTCAGGAGCGGAGAAAAAACAGCTGCATCCAGGAACAACACAGAGGCAGAAAGACATCTTTAAAAAGACGTGTCCTGAAAAGGACGTTCAATGCCTGCTGTGTATTGCTCTTTTGTGAATGAAAATACTCTCTTCAAGCGCTGTTGAAGCCCCCAGGGGCGTGGACTGCACAACGTGCAGAGGGGAAGAAAGCCGCTGGTAACGCGACGTAGATCCAACAACTATGCTCTGATAGAGGTGAGTGGAAGAGTAGTGAGACTCAGCTTGCTGCTGCACAACCGCTCGGCTCAGAAGAAAAAAATCTGACTGACAAACGCATGCCTGCTTCCCTTTATACCCGTATGTCCGGGGGCGGTACATGCGAATTCTGTTTGCCAATTTCTCATTGGCCTTTTCTCAAGTTCAGAGGTACGCAAGGCTCTCAAGAAAGACCCCTTGTGTTACTACATTCGACACATCGTCCAGTGAGTGACAGAAGGGGAACCATTATTACATGAATTGCCGCATTAAAGTGAATGCATAAATTGCGTATGAATGGTGTTATTAATAATGTTTTGAAACAAGCAGAACAAATTTTCCATAAATCTTCATAAAGTATGTTTATGTTGTCGGATTCAATATGGCAGTTTATGTAAGACTGTTTTTATAAATGATTTACATGAATTGACAATACTTCTATTCCTCACCACCTTTTTTTTTTTCTGTGTGAAATTAAATATGCCATCTACAATAAGTATTATAAAAGTGTAAACTAATAAATGGGCTAAATTGTAATCAATTGGTCCATAGATGTCACATTTATCCATTGCAAGCTACAAAATCACTTTGTAGGACTGAGGTTTGCAATACTTGATACAACATTGTTTTTAGTCTATGACATCAATGAGAATAGACTCAACAAACAAGCATCAAGAATATTTAGTAAAACACAGACCGCCCCCCTACCAACACTTATATATTGAAGGACAGACTCGCTTTATTAAAGGAAATAGAGGCAGCGTGTTGTCAGATTTATGAAGCTGTGAAGCTGTACAATATTAGGAGTCAGCTGAATATTAATGATTTCAGCACACACAGCATGTTTTCAGGTGGGTTTTATGCTTTTGTAGATGTTAATTGTATCTGCTCTGTCCCAGCAATGATAATTAGGGATGAATCTGGATTACATTTGAATCTGGATTTCAGCTTTAATCATACTACACACAAATCTGATTTGGTTTTTAAATCTTTTATTTTTTATTTAGGACTGACTGTCCTCTCTGTCATTTAGCAAGTGATGAAATCCGACATGTTTGTTCAGACAGTGTAGTCAATATTTGGTAGATCTACATATTTTCCCAGAGTAATTATTTAAATGTCAGAAAAACAGCAAGAGACACAGCAAGCCATTGTGAAAATAGATGACAGAAAATGGATGAACGATGGAAATGTCTATTACAATTTCTCACAACTCACAAGGTACATGAGACAGCATAAGTGACAGCATTTAAGCATATACATCATTGATCAGCCACAACGTTAAAACCACCTGCCTAATATTGTGTACAGAGGGTCCCCCTTGTGCTACCAAAATTTTGCCAACCTGCATCTCAGAATAGCATTCTGAGATTATATTAATATCACTACAATTGTACAGAGTGGTTATCTGAGTTACTATAGACATTGTCAGTTTGAACCAGTCTGGCCATTCTCTGTTGACCTCTGGATGTTTTTTTTTTTGTTTTTTTGTTCTGTGTGAAAATCCCAGGAGATCAGCAGTTACAGAAATACTCAAACCAGCCCATTTGGCACCACTAATCATCCATGCGATTATCTATTCAGTCAATAATGTGGCAGCAGTGCATACAATCATGCAGATACGGGTCAGGAGCTTCAATTAATGTTCACATCAACCATCAGAACGGGGAAACTTTTTTGATTTCAGTGATTTGGACTGAGGCATTATTGTTGGTGCCAAATGGGCTGGTTTGAGTATTTCAGTAACTGCTGATCTCCTAGGATTTTCATGCACAAAAGTCTCTAGAGTTTACTCGGAATGGTGCCAAAAACAAAAAACATCCAGCGAGCGGCAGTTCTGTGGACGGAAATGCCTTGTTGATGAGAGAGGTCAATGGAGAATGTCTAGACTGGTTTGAACTGAGAAAGTCTACAGTATCTCGGATAACCGCTCTGTACAATTGTGGTGAGAAGAATATAACCTCAGAATGCTATTCTGAGATGAGGGTTGGTGCTGTTGTGGCAGCACGTGAGGGACCTGAACAATATTAGGCAGGTGGTTTTAATATTGTGGCTGATCTGTGTACTGTGTACAAAACCCCTTTTTCATTCATTCACTATTTAATTGATAGTAAATATCACATAGTTTGCCCTAAGGGAAAAGAGTGAGCGAAAACTAATATATTCGGTTCAGATACTTTAAGCATAGTACATACGTGTTGTGTCCCAAATAACGAAAAAAAACTACCAGAAATCCGATCTGACTGTTCAGACTAAGACACATTCTGCTGATATGAAATATGTTCTTTGATAGTAATTTTGACCAATTGTTTTGGAGATTTTAGTCTTTCCCCATTCAAGTAGATAGGAGCTGCACTTTTATACTGCTTGTATTAATAGAAAATAGCTGTCTTGGAAAGTTCCCAAAGTGGCCGCCGTGTTTACTGACATGCCTAGAAAGGGAGCTTTAAAAACATTAATTTGTTATAGCATGTGATGTAGATATACTGCACATTGACTACGTCTGAACAAATGGATCTGATTTCATCACTTTCAAACAATCTGTCCTACAAAATCAGATTTGAAAAATAAACCGTATTTGTGTGTAGTGTGATCAAGGCCACAAATATAATCTACAGAATTATGCAAACGCAGATTTGAATGCTTGGCCAGTGCAATGTTATCACTGGGTCCCATTGTACATACTTTGTGTGCGATCTTGTGTTGCTTTACCATTAACAAACCTCAGGACACAAGGGGGCAATAGATTTAATTTCAAATGGCTGTGCCATTTAAACAAATGCACTATTATTGAGGTAATGTGCTAGTAACAAACATTACACAAATGCCCACTATAGTGCCCCTTGTGGCAACACTGAGAATGCAATACATGCTTTTATTACGGTATTTGAAAACAGCAATGTTCGAAAATCAAGTTTGGTTTGGCTAGAAGCGTTTGTGTAAAAATACTTGCATAAAATATGATTTAGGTCTCAATAATTGTTGTTGTTAGGAGAAATGGTGCACTTAGTACGATCGGTGAAAGATGTTTTGCCATGTTTTTACCTGATTTCCAGCTAGAAGAACTGTTCCTGGAGCAGGGCTTGGACGGTACGGAATTGTAGCACCCTTTGGAGGGGACTGTAAAAATAAAGTGAAGCAAATATACATTTTGACTTTATATTCAACCTCACTGTGACATCATATAAGGCTCATTTAGCAAAAGCATGTGTTGAAACGCTGACACAAATGCAACATGTTTATCATTCAGCTCTTAATCGGATCTTTAAAAGCATACCATTATCCTCTCACAGGAAGTCATTAGGCTGCATTATTTCAGAATGCTATTGAGAGCATTAATGCTTGCTCATAATATGGAAAATTTACGATGAAATGCAGAAGGGTTTCTAAACTCATGCACACCAAAAATAAACTTTGTAAGGCGTTGGGTAAAAAAAAACGATACTATCAAAATCATACAACTAGGCACACTTACTCACTGCTCCAACAATAATTTCAATCCAAAACCATGTGGCTAACATTTCAACTCATGTAACGAGTCTTCTTCAGAACTAAAATCTGCTGCAAGTTTGTCAGAAATCTAGATTTTTTGTAAGAGCAGTAATTGAATTGCAATTGAATGCAATCTAACAATAAAACAAAAATCTCAAGAGGCCTGATCAGGGCTGAAGTTATGGGGGAAAAAAACAGCCCGGTGATGCACATCCCCCACGATTGCTCAACCAAACATAAATAATCTGTTTGAATATTTATCGGGTGACTTTGCATAATTTGCATCCTGGAGCAGTCAGAGAACTGAGGACTCTAAAATGGGGCATGTAGCTGTCAACAATCGGCCCACACTTCCAGTCCTTTAACAATGAAACAAGAATAGGATGCATGCAGTACAATTCCAGCGCTTAAAAAGTAAAATTGTTTTCTTAAACCATTTGTGCGCAAAGAAAACCCTTGGAGAGCAATCCATTTAACACTTTTCGAGATCTGACAGCATTTGTCATAATTTATAATAACTGAAATTATTTTGAATGTATTTTTCTTTAGATCCAAATTTTTGTCTGAAATGTTTGTTAAGGCTACTGAAAATGATTACATACATTCAGACTGAACCTTACTAAAATCTTAAACCAAAAGATAGTATGCTGTATTTGATAAATGGTAGCCTTTGAAGTCTTGCTGATAAAGAATCTCACACTAAAGTCTTCCACATCAGTTTTCAAGGCCAGTTGATGCATACAAATGCTGTTATTGAAGCCAAATGGACCTGTTATTGTTCAATAGCTGTAGAGTGTAATTACCTCCAGTATTACAGTGCAGATGAGTTTGACACACTGTATGATGGCGTCCTGGCTGCCAGATATCGTCACTCCTCTCTCTGTGGAGTTAGGGAGCAGATCTCCTGCCACCTGTACCTGAGCCCCTGTTTTCTACCACAGCAAAGAACAGACCATAAGTACATATGTTTACCTAGAATCAAATTGGGAACCAATCAGAGGCTTTTTTTTTTTTTTTTTTAAATAAAGGCCATTAAAATGGCCTAACCCATAGGCCATTTTACTAAGGCCTAACCCTTATCCAATCAGAAACTGGCATTCTTAGAATAAATAATAATACTATGATAATATACATAGATTTATACTCAAAAAGCAAAGAGTTTCTATGAAAATCCCTAATATCTCAAATTTGCTACAACAACTCCCATGAAGCAAAAAGAGGGGGCTAAAACACTATGAGTTCTGCTGTGTTTACTCGCCTCTGCTACCATGAAAGCTTCCAACAACCCAACAAACTCACTCCCTTTCAAAGCTAACTTTCGTGCTTTGATTAGCTTAACGTACTTGCTATTCCCCCAACTCTAACCATCCCCACCATCCTAATGCATTAGCAAACACTCCAAATATAGCATTGCGGACCATTCAACATTACCTCATACCATCCTGACAGCCCAGAGACCATAAATGTAAAATAAATGGGCTTTTACTGGCATCCAAACCCATGAAATATGCAACAGAGCAAGCAGTCCTAACATAGATGTCCTCTGGGGGGGAGGGAAAGATAGGGAAATGGAAAGTCCGTTATATTGGCACTCACCTCTCTGATCTCTTTGATTTTGGAGCCGCCCTTTCCAATGAGAGAACCACACTGGCTGGCCGGTATAACCAATCGCAGCGTGACTGGAGGCTTACTGGTGACTGTGCCGTTCGCCACAAGAGCAGCCAAATCCTTGAAGGCCAAACACAGAACATGGATGTGTTAAACTGACACTTCAGAAGCAGCAATTATGGTATTCTTCAAAGAGTTCAGATTTTCATTTTGAGTGGTATAATATAGTGGTAAAAGTTCTGGTAACCAGAACTCTGTAGAATCTATGTGCTATCACCATTGTTCCCTTGAATAAGACAACCCCACTCAACCTGAAAACAATAATCAGCACTTAATTACTTTTGGATTCAATTCAATACACATTTTCAGCTTGTTTTTCTACTAGTGTCCTGTATAACATTCATAGAGACTGACACACTTTTATTTGATATAACTGTGGTTGATTTAAATGTTAAAGTTTTATAACCTTGGTGTTATAGTAGAGAGTCATCAATGAAAACAATGAGAATAGTAAAAGTAAAATGTCCGGACACGTTGTGGTAATGAGAACTGGGGGGTAAAATGTGCTATATGTAATCAATATATAATATAATATACATTGGACCGGTAGTCCAATTTTCTTTATCCTGTCAAAATTAATATGTAAATGCACGAGCGCATTGGGAATTGGGCATTCCAAATTGGGGAGAAAAGGGGAGAAAATCAAAAAATATATGTAAATAAAAATACAATATGTAACAATAATGTGTTCTTTACTAACAAGAAAATAAAAGCATTTTAACAGGAAAAGTATATGTAGAGAAAATTTTCAGAACAGTCAAAAAATCTGTGATTATTAAATTAAATATCATGCGATTACAAGTATATATATATATATATATATGGGCTGATAGGCTGGTTTTAGTACTTCTGTAACTGCTGATCTCCTTGGATTTTCACACACAACAGTCTAGAGTTTAATTACAATGGTGCCAAACAATGGTGGACGGAAATGCCTTGTTGATGAGAGAGGTCAGACTTGATCGAACTGACAAAGTGTACGGTAACTCAGAAAACTGCTCTATACAATTGTAGTGAGAAGAATAGCATCTCAGAATGCTATTCTAAGATGAGGGTTGGCACTGAGTTTCCAGCATGAGGGGGACCTACACAATATTAGGCAGGTGGTATTAATGTTGTGGCTGATCAGTGTGTATATATACAGCGCTGGAAAAAATAAGACACCGCTGCAAATCAGTGCAAATCAGATCATCACCAATCCTCCACCAAAGTTCACAGTGGATGTGAGACATTATGGCTTGAAGGCCTCTTCAGGTCTCCATCTGACCATTAGACGACCAGGTGGAGGATCGGTGATGATCTGGGGGTGCTTCAGCAAGGCTGGAATTGGGCAGATTTGTCTTTGTAAAGGACGCATGACTCAAGAAAACTTGCTTCATTCTGCTCTGACAATGTTCCCAAACTTTGAGGACTGGTTTTTCCAGCAGGAAAATGCTCCATACCATACAGCCAGGTCAAGGTCTGGATGGAGGACCACCAGAACAAGACCCTATCATGGCCAGCCCAATCTACAGACCTGAACCCCATTAAAAACATCTGGAATGTGATTAAGAGGAAGATGGATGGACAAAAGCCATCAAACAAAGCCGAGCTGCTTGAATTTTTGTGCCAGGAGTGGCATAAAGTCACCCAACAGCAATGTGAAAGACTGGTAGAGAGCATGCCAAGACGCATGAAATCTGTGATTGAAAATCAGGATTATTCCACCAAATACTGATTTCTGAACTCTTCCTAAGTTAAAACATTTTTAATGTGTTGTTTAAAATGAATATGAACATGTTTTCTTTACTGAAAAGGGGCATATTTTTTGTTATTTTGGCCAGGTGTAATTTTCTGCAAATAAATGCTCTAAATGAAAATATATTTATTTGAAATTTGGGAGAAATGTTGTCAGTACTTTATAGAATAAAACAAAAATTAAATTTTAACCAAACCATACCTAAATCGAGAGAAGCTGATAATTTTGCAGTGGTCTCTTAATTTTATTTCTGAGATATATATATATATATATATATATACACACACACACACACACACACACACACACACACACACACACACACACACACACACACAGTTAGTTCCGGTCCTCAAATATTACTGGACGAGAGACATTCCTTGAGTGACCAGAACAGCAGTAGTCAGACACTTCACTCCTTGTATCACTCCGCTTTTGTTTTCGGCATTCTTAACCAAAGTCTAAGAGCAGCACAGATGTGTAAAGCTAGAAGTATGTATTTTAATTTTTCCCTGTGACATTAAAGTTTTTAGTCAGCAGGTGCTGACAAAAGCCAATTTTTGTGTGTTATGAGCGAGTAGAACTGACGTTCATTTGAGTCAGTGCTGCCAGTCAGCGAGAAGTTTCTTTGAAGTCACTGGCATTTACCTCTCACTCCATGATCCCTCGGATGCTACTAGACTACAGCTGAGAAGCTTCAGCATTAAGGCTTATCAAAGCTGAGAGACACAGCAGATGAAGTGATCACACATGCTTAAGGTGCTTACCTACCGGTGTCCGCATTGGGAGAAGAACTCAGGTGTAAACTACATTCAACAAGGTGGAGGAGAGAAACTAACTGGCTACCACGAAATACTCAGGGAAGACCCCGCTCAGATGGCTATTTTTATTCAAATTATCTTCAGCAAGCTGACTAACACTAAAGATGATGAATAGAGTTAAACAGCTATAGCTTTACTGTTACTCTCTGCTTATGAAGGGCGACAGGCACAATAATCGCTCAGTTTCTCTCTTTCTCTCTCTAAAACTGGGCGCATCTTTTGAACTAGCAATGGCAAATCCTAGTCCATGGCGTATGTAGTTATTAGTTCCATACACAAATGCTTAGTTTTTCCTCATTGCTTTTTTTACTCGTTTGTTGAACTGTTGTATGCAAGCAATATCACTCTCACAATTGTGAGGTATGGCTCTAAATCAGCACAATGTAAAATCAGCTGAAGTAGGGACATACAGCACTCTTGCTTGTGCGATACTGCTTAAATGTATAAATAGAATCATACGTGAGAATCACCCGACCACACGTGACTATGCTAGACTATTATCCTTGTACTGTATTGCTTCTGCTAAGTGACAACTTACTGATTACTTACTGATTATGTGATCAAAACACATTTTTCTATTAGCGTTGGCCTTTTCCAACAGAAAACAAAGCAGTAAACTGTTCTGCTCTATATCATAGTAATGCAAGAGGTGCTTCTTTGTTCTGACTTGACAGGTAAGAAACCTGGGCCAAAACCTACGCAGATATGTCTCATTGCTGACAGAATAGTGTTAAGCACAAAGCCCAACAGGACAATATGTCAGTCTATAAACAGGGAACAACATGGTTTAACAAGACTCTGAGGTACGTTCCTGAGTAAATTTAATGATTCTCATTTAGATGATGTCCTCATATTTCTAAGGATTGTCAAACACGTTCTTTGTTCTGAGGTTTAAAAATGTGATGTGTGCACCATTGACCCTTTTGGCTTTTGATTGCAATCTGATGAAATCTTTTATACCAAAGCCACATTAATCAATGTCCCTATTCAGAGTTTGCTAATCGATGCGCGCCACTAACAAAATGTTACAGTTGATTGAAAACAGTCGCATCGCAGTTAAAGACGCCAATTGATTTTTATGAACGAATTAAACAATATTTACAAACCTGTCAAGCTCAGTTGTCTCTATCAAGGTATGACGTGTACTTACAATGTGTATCATGTTAAAAAATTCAAATAATTACTTCTAATAAAGACATTTTTCAGCAGTCTGGTGTAAATGGTCGGCACTTATATAGAGCCTTTTTAACCTTCTCAGTATTCAAAGCACTTTACACTGAGACACATTCACCCACACACATTCATACACCAATGGCCATGCAAGGCACTAGCCTGCCATTGGGAGCAACTTGGTCTTGCCAAAGGACACTTCAGCACGTAGAGTCATATGGGCCGGGATTCAAACCACCAACCCTGCGATTAGTGGCTGACCCGCTCTACCAACTGAGCCACAGCCACCCCAAATATTTAACATTTGGTGTACTTCTGGTGAATCTCGAAAAAAACGTCATGTCAGCAGAAGAGGACATCTTGTGTTCCATCCTCATAGTCCTGCTAAGAGAAATCAGCTTCAATGTCCATTATTCACGCTGTGCAATTTCACAGGCTTTTTCTTTAATTAAACCAGGTAATAAATATCAGACTGAATCATGGCCCACCATTGCAGCAATCAATTAGGAGGTAGCAGGAATCTTGCGGTGTTTGAAATGTAAATAGTTTGTGCTGTCTGCCTGCCCATCAACCCAGCCCTCAGCTACGTGAGCTGAATAAATGCAGCTCGAGTGGTTTTTCTGAAAGTAGCACTTGTGTTTTTCCTCTGTTTAGTGTTCTATCAGCACTGGAGGTTTGGAAGATGCTGTTGTTGTCTTCTTTCAACATTTCACCCTGATATCTCAAGGGAACGAAGGCAAGGTGGAAAAGAGAAAGCCGCGTATATGTTTTAGCCGATGTTATGATGTTTCAGAAAAAAAGGGAAGAAATATTCAAATGTCTGATTGAAATTATATTCTCTATTTCACAGCATTTTTGTAGGGTTTTCTCAATGGAATAATAGTAATACTAGGCTGTTTCAAACCAGCTATATTTTCGTTAACTGAAAACCTGACCCCAAAACTAACTCTGATTAAAAGAATAATAAAACATTGTAGCCAGTTAGACTCCACCTACCACAAAGTTTGTACGTATCGAGGCATCCATTTGTATTTTTTTTCTAAAACACTTTAATTTTTGGCAGTTCAAGGCATCCAGGTAGTATCCAGCCATCAAACAAAATGGTCCGAATTTTTATGTTTACATCTTATGACCTTCATGTTACCAATTCGAGTCAATATGCATGATTATTAAATCAATAGGATTTCTATTATTTAAAATGGTGTATACTTAAAAAATAATAAATTAAGGCTGCATCCATAAAAATACTTTTTCACTTGATAAAACCAGAGATTCTTTTATGCTCCCTTATGAAAATCGAGAGTTCATGGCAAATATGCCACAAACGTGCCGCAAATTTGCCACTGATAATTTTCACTTGCAAATTTGCAGAAAACCAAAAGCTCATTTGCATGTGAAAATAACAAGCGGCAAGTTTATAAAACAGCATTTTTATTGTAGTAAACTCCACACATTGTTCACAACAAAAGGATTGTTTAGTGTAAAACTTGTTAAAGACTAGTGGACAGTTACTCAATTCATTAAGGGATGAGCTGTTTCCTCACAAAAGCAGTTTATTTGGTATACTGAAGCATCTCCTCCATTAACATCCATTCAAAAAGAATGACCTCTGGTCTCTTCCCCAGTGTACTGCCACGTCACAATGGTTTGCTAACCTTGAAAGCTCCCCTTGGTAGAGGGATTCTGGAAAACACATACATGTCGATTTTTCTATGTTTACACCTCTAATCCACTCTGGAATGGTATTTCCATCCACTGAAAATTTTGACTTTTGAAAACTTTTTCAAGCACTACATACTTTGGAAAACAATGACATTAAGAAATGGAATTCAAGTATTAAAATGAAAAAGATATTAGTGATGCTCAAAGAGTAAAAAATAACAAAACGTAACTATATTAAAAGGACAAGTTGAATATTAAATAGAAATAAAACAAATAAAAACAAAACTTCCCCAATAAACGGCAACAAACACCAAAATCCAATGGCTGTTGGGTTTTGTTTCATCAGTGTGTTAACCCTGTTGGTGTGTGTTGGGGCAGTGTGACAATGAGCATATTTACATGCACACCAATACGTTGATTTCTCCTAAAAATCAGCTTATTTAAAAAATCTGCCAAAGCTAGAAAACCGTGTTTACATGAGATTTTAAATAATTGCGTTATTCTCTGCTTTTAACGTCAAACTGTGAATAGACATGTGCTCAACACGTGCACACATTAGATAAGCTGGCGAGAATGCCAGTAAAGGCATCAACATGCCACGTGAGATCAGTGTAATGCGCAAAAATAAAAAAAAGTGTCGACCGGTTAATTCTTATAAAGGAATGCAGTTTATTGCGTTTACATGACCAGAGTAATTGTCAGAGTAAGAACGTGAATGTAAACACACTCAATGACAGTCATGTTTTCCAATATTTAAAATCCAGCAGCCAAGTCAGGCCACCATCCACACTAATCCATTTCCATTTTAAAACTTCTCAGTTTTCTAATGCCACTGTTTTCCAAAGTATGTGGTAAAGGAGAGCATTTTCAATGGAGGCCTTATACCTTGTCTACACCGGGGGCGTCCATTATCGTGACACGACACAAAGCAATGGCTTGAGGCTGTCTACACTGGACGCATCGACACAGACATTCTAAACCACTTCTTTCTGTTGTTGGCAGTAGCAGCACCAACGCGTGCAGGGCAAAGTGGAATGGGACACCTGTTCACACCGCAATGGACACTTCCATTGTAGACAGCCTCACTGACTATAATGGGTTCTACTAGTTTTGCAACGTGACGCCAGTGTACGTCATGTCCAGTGTAGACAGGGTGTACGAATATTTGTAATACTGCCATTTGTTTTAAGTGGGTCGCACAACAGACGAGAAGTGAAACACTGCGTCGTGGATAAACAGTATCTTCTAGCATAAGCTAAAGTCAATAATGCATGTCACTTGACAATCTGGGTTGAATTTAATGTATTCTAATGGAAAACTATATGAGTGGCGCAGTAGTATTTTGAGCAGCTTCTGAAGGCGTAGCTGCCGATGGACAGTGAATTTTAAGACGCTGTGTGTTGTCTGCCAGATGCGTCCAGTGTACGACCCTCTTTAGGCCACTTCCACACTAATACGTTTTCATTTGAATACACATTGATTTTGCAATGTGTAAACTTTTATCCACACTGGACTTTAGAAAACGTTCTCCAAATCACATACAGTAAAAAACTATGACTTTATGAAAATGAAAAGGTTTCAAACTTAAACTGATTAGTGTGGACGAGGCCTTAGAACATGTATTTATAATAGTAAGTTAAGAATGTTCACTCTCCAGATTCAGTCTTAATATTAATGTAGGACATCAAACAAACCCTGTACCTCTCTTCCCCCTCATTTCACTTAACCACCCTACTGGATAAAAAAACATCAATTTACTCTCGACAGACTGAGTCTGAATTATTTGCATATTTGGTATTGATTAAGGAGGACCTGGCCAAGAAATTATGACGATTTACAAGGTCCCTAGGCCAGATGCAAAGGACGATTTTTAAACCGATTTCTGAAGCTGTCAGAGTTTATTTTATCTCAAGGTTGAAAGCATAAGGGCAGAGTCAAGGACTGTTTCCTGATGCAGATAGAGATACAGTATGCTGTTATATTTGTGTCCAAACAGGCAGTACTTTAACAGGCAATTTTTCCAAAGAAGGCGGTACTAGATAGTGTTTTTCGAAAGTCTCCGTTTTCTATGGCGTAAAATGGCATTCTAGTGTGGATGAGAGGCATAATCGTTGCGAAATCAATGCATTTTCAACCTAAAATATATTGTTGATGTGGCCTTAATAGACAGGAAGATATGCGAACATGAAATCTCGACATGCCTTGATGCCATACAAACTTCGAATACCTAAAAAGGCAGCATTTTTTGCAGATGTATTCAGCATATAAAAAGAAACCTCAATTTTCTCTGACCTCCAATGTCCACTCGATTTTAAGGCACAAAATCTTCAGTTCTCTCTTATCTGTGCCACATATCTTCAAAGTAACATCACTTTTGCACTTCAGACTTCCTGCATGCTCTTAGCTCACTACATCTTCAACAACAGCAAACAAAATGTATAAAAAAATCAAAACTGGGCCTGACCTCAATAGATGGCCTTCAACCAGTAAAACTCATCATATGCTCAGCATAACCAAACCCCATCACCACCTTCCAATGGTTTCTATGGTGACGCTTCCTTTATGGATAGAAGGCAACAGGCTTGTATGGAGGACAAGGAAAGAAAGGAAGATTCCTAATAGATGTTTAATGAATGGCACCCTGCCTGCTATGAAAGGATATCAAATACATAATGGATTTAGCAGGAGTGAGTTGATTCATTATTACTTAGTGGGGGTAGAGTAGACATGCTGCAGGCAGACAGATACACCTCATTGACTGGAAGTTATATAACTCTACTGATGCCATTAATATAAATACGGATGTGAAACGTGGGTGTATGTATACATTTCTAAATGTCTTCACTTCTCTATTTATGTATTTACTTTTAAATTTTTCACTTTTTCCACCCTGTTTACTAACTGATAATTACCTATTAAATATAATAGGTGTAATTTCAGTGCCACTAGCATCACAAAAAATGGAATTGCGATAATAATGACTGTTTTCCAACAGATAGAGAAAACATTTATTAACCAACAAACGATTATGAAGGTTAACAAAGGTTAACCCAAAATTAACCTAACCATAAAGTCTAACCCCTTAACATAACCCCTAAACCTAACCATGATTCTAATAGTAAAATAACTTTTGTGTATCATGGATGAAATAAAATACTGTCTTGTGGAACGAGACGAGGAAAGTATATATAATAGGTTGGTTTAAAAGTCATACCTTTCTGTAAGAACCAAGTCATACCATATCATAAGTTTTCACCATCTCGTTGGAATTACGAGATGTCTTGAGACAGTGCTGCCATTCACTCTCAAATTAAATCATTAATAAAGAACAAATCAAAATCAAACATGGTTGATAACGCGAAACCTCATCGATTCTTGCAAAATTACATCATGGCTGTTGATTTAACGTGTTAGTTCAGTGGGATTAATAATATATATAAAAAACTGAAATAAATTAACACAATTAATAACCTGAAATATAATAAGAAATATTATATTATACATATTCCATCTGTTTTCTCCGGGGTGCAGTATGCGAAACTCCAGCTGTATAGGCAATGCATAGCTTACACAGTACAAAGTACACTCAGCGACAGCAGACAGCTGATGAGAATGCGTTCTTTCATTTAAACACTTGATGGAGCGCAAATCAAAATTCTGGGATCTCAAGTTGCATTTTTCTAAGTTTCAAACAACATTTAACTTGACACAGCGACCTAAACCTGTATGTTTATGAAGCGGACCCAAAGGGCTAGGGAGGAGTCCTCCAGGGATCTGAATGAGTGGGATCTCCTGGTAGAGAAAGTGCACAGTTTTACCTCGGCCACCCGGTCAGTCCGTCAGCGTGTACCGAATACTACCGGCTCGGACTTGAGAGAACACGGGATGAAACTGACTCAACCCTGAGATTGTAAAATCTCACAAAGGTATTAGGTGTTGCCCAAGCCACTGCTCTACATATGTCTGCCAGGGAGGTGCCTCTGGCCAGTGCCCACGAGGATGCAACACTCCTTGTTGAGCAGCCTGGGTGTGATAGGCCAATGAAATGGCATCCACCACCCAGTGGGAAAGCCTCTGTTTGGAGACAGCGTTCCCTTTCCGCTGTCCACCAAAGCTGCTCAGAACATCTAAAGCTCTGCGTGCGGTCCAAGTAGGTATGCAAAGCACGTACCGGACACAGCCACGAAGGGCCTCTCAGGGCAGTGCTTGCAGGTTCACTACCTGGTCTCTAAAGGGCGTGGTAGGAACCTTGGGCACGTAGCCCGGTCACGGTCTAAGGATCACATATGTGTCTAATGGACCGAACTCCAGGCAAGTGTCGCTGACAGAGAATGTTTGCAGGTCCCGGACCCTCTTGATGGAGGCAAGCACGATCAGCAGGGCCGTCTTTAGAGAGAGAGAGTCCAACTGAGAGGACCACTGAGAGATCCCAGGAGGGGAACAGGCCTGGCCGGGAAGCATTTAACCTCCGGGCGCCTCTTAGGAACCTGATGATTAAGTCGTGCTTACACAAAACTTGCCGTCTACTGCATCGTGGTGGGCCGCAATAACAGCAACATACACCTTCAAGGTGGAAGGGGACAGCCTCCCCTCCAGCCTCTCCTGCAGAAATAGGGGCACTGACCTAACTGCGAACCTCTGTGGGTCTTCAGCCCGGGAAGAGAACCAATTTGCGAACAAGCACCACTTCAGGGTGTAAAGTTGCCTGGTAGAGGGGGCTCTGGCTTAGTTGATCGTGTCTAAGACAGCAGGTGGTAGACCAGTTAGACCATCCGCGTCCAGTCCAGGGGCCTACCATATTGATTTTGCCAGGGATGTGAGTGGCACGCAGCGACTTGAGACGCTACCGCGGTGGTGCTGTCTGACCTGATTAGGATATGTTTGTCTCGAACTAACGGGAGAAACTTCCGCAGGGCAAAGAAAACTGTCAGCAACTCTAGGCATTTGATGTGCCAGCGCAGCGGGGCCCCTTTCCAACAGCCCGCGGTTGTGTGCCTGTTGCACACGCCGCCCCAACCCAATCTGGAGGCATCGGTCATGACCAGGACATGTCGGGACACCTGCTGCAAGGGTACTCCTGCCCGCAGAAAGCAGAGGTCTGTCCAGGGTTTGAATGTTTGGCGGCAGGTGGGGGTGACCATCACACGGTGCATGCCACGGCACCATGCTCATCTCGGGACTCGAGTCTGAAGCCAGTGCTGAAGTGGTCTCATATGCATCAACCCCAGTGGGCGTCCGCCGCGGAGGATGCCATATGCCCCAGGAGCCTCTGGAAAAGTTTTAAGGGGACCGTGTGCCTGACCTGAAGGTTGCGAGGCATTCCAGCACCGACTGTGTACGCTCGTTGGTGAGACATGCTGACATTGAGACTGAGTCTAACTCTATGCCGGGAGTTTGTGCAAAGCCCGGTCCAAGTCCAAGATCGGTCGTAAGCCACCGCCTTTCTTGGGTACGATGAAGTAAGGGCTGTAGAAACCCTTCTTCATCTCGGTTGGAGGGACAGGCTCTATCGCATCTTTGAGTAAGAGAGTAGCAATTTCCGCGAGCAGGGATTTCTCTCCGTGTACTGCGGTAAAGCGGACATCCGTAAAGGGGGACAGAGGCCTGGCAAACTGAATTGCGTAACCGAGTCGGATGGTCCAGGCCAGCCAGCATGACGGGTTGGGAAGTGAAAGCCACACATCCAAGCTCCGTGCTAGGGGCACCAAGGGGACAATTCTTTTTGACGTACCCGGCGGGGCTTTGCAGCGGGTCGGAGCATGTAATACGGCGTCGGGAGGTGAGGACGCGTCCCGAGGCTCTGGTGCTGAGAAAAGACTCGAAGCACTTACCTTGCTCCAAACACCCGGCAGGTAGCGGGTTAGTGACTTAGGAGGAGGTCTGATGGAGGTGTCCTCTAGGCTCGTTAGAACCGGCTGGCTGGGGAACAGTCGTGGGGCTGAAGGCGGGGGGGTCCACGTCCAGCATGCCGGGACTGTTGAGACCTGGTGGCAGAGTGCCTTGAGAACGGCATTTGCGGGCCAGGTGACCCAGAGACAAAGGAAATAGCTCTTTTACTGAGAATGTGGGTACCGCAGCCCCGTCTAGGCAAATTAAATAAATTCAACAAAAGATTCTCCTCCGGATCCGGAGCTAACATCTTGGTCTCTGGGTCGATCGTCTCAGGAGCGCCTGGGAGCCTTCCGGGTCCTCGAGGGGGTCCGTGAGACAGGGGGTGTCATGGACATGCTCTCACAGTGAGAACATGAACCATCCACAAACGCTGCCTCGGTGTGATTGCTGCCCAGACACACGAGACAACGCCTGTGGCCGTCTAAAGCGGAGAGCACTCTACCGCATCCAGGAACTACACAGGGGTGGAATGTCATCTTTATAAAGACGCATCCTGAAAAGTACGTTCAACGCATCTCTGTAAAGCTCTTTTAGAGGAAAATACTCTTTTATAGAGAAAATCACTCTTTTACAATAAACTCTTTTAAGCTTTCTGCGCTGTCGAAGCACCCAGGGGCAAGCTGCACTGCAATGCAGAGAAGGAGAAACGCCACTTAAGTGCGCCGTAGATCCAACAGCAGGCAGAGTGTCAGAGGACCATAAGCAGGAACAGGTGTGTGACTCGCAGCTGACTGCATACACGACCATCGACTCCGAAGAAAATTTCTGAATGAACTCTTTTATACCTGTATGTCCGGGGGCGGAGTATGCAAATACTGTCTGCCAACTTCTCATTGGCCTTTTTTCATAGATCAGAGTCATATTCGGTGCTCAAGAGAGACCCCTAGTGTCACTTCTTCGACACAACATCAAAGTGAGCGACAGACGGGGAACTTGCTTCATTCTGCTCTGACAATGTTCCCTAACTCTGAGGATTGTTTTTTCCGGCAGGAAAATGCTTCATGCCACACAGACAGGTCAATCAATGTGTGGATGGAGGACCACCGGCTCAAGACCCTGTCATGGCCACCCCAATCTCCAGACCTGAACAACCATTGAAAACCTCTGGAATGTGATCAAGAGGAAGATGGATAGCACCAAGCCTTCAATAAAAGACTGAAAACACTGCATATTTTTTGTTATTTTGACCAGTTGTAATTTTCTGCAAATAAATGCTCTAAATGACAATATTTTTATTTGGAATTTGGGAGAAATTGTCAGTAACTTATAGAATAAAAACAAATGTTAATTTGACTCAAACACATACCTATAAATAGTAAATGAATAATTGAAACTGATAATTTTGCAGTGGCTTCTTATTTTTTTCCACAGCGGTGTATACTGTATATACATTTAGGTTTTGTGAAGAAAATAAAGCGTTAAATAGACACGCACAGTTTCAAGCTCCGCTAATGCACCTGAATGGATCTGTATATGGATATGCTCCACCTGTGTTTCACGTGGGTCAACTTGATGACATCACTGTTCTGCAAGCATTGTGTGTAGTTGAAAATGACAAGTGGAAGAAAACGAGCCACTGATAGAGAAGCCCCCTGCATTTGTCAGGTTTTCTGTCTGGAAACATTTTCTTTTTGTTGTCAATTACAACAGCGATGGTCAAAAACCTTTTACAATACAGGCACTGTTTGCAGACATCATTTGACACCAGTGCCGAATACTGGTAATAAATCATCATAAGATAATTTACGCCGACGATATGATTCCTTACTCCACTGATGAAGATGTGTGATTTCTGTGTATGATTAAAACACTCAAGCTGCGTCACAACATCCCTCGTCTCCATTTTAATAGCAAAGTTCCTTCTATGTTGACGCATACAGCTTCCCAATATTGAATAAGTGTGTAATAGAGATTTAGATGGATTTTATGTTGATGCATGTAGCGCAATAGTGCAGGTATTTAGTTAAAATGTTAATTTATTCAATAAAGAAAAGGATTTTTTAGTTAAAGACCCAGCGAAAATTAACCATGTTTTTACTTTAGTAATATTGTAGTAACCATGACTGCTGTCACCATGGTTTTCATTGCAGAAATCATGGTTTTGCAAAAGTAATACTGTAGTTTCCATAAAGTAACCATGATTATAAAATATATTGTAAACATGACAGTAGCCATGTTGATTTTTTGGTTACTATGTTTTTACAGCAAATACCATAGATAAATTATGGTTACTGTAAAACAACTTTTTTTCAGGGCAAACCCATAAAGTGTTTGCTACTAAATATAGTATTCTTACTTAGTAATACTGCAGTAATTAAATTTTTTTCTGAACATGGCAAATACCGAATTGTACCGAAACCGTAACCCTAAAACCGTGAAACAAACCAAACTGTGAGGAATTTGAACCGATACACCCCTAATAAATATATATATATATATATATATATATATATATATATATATATATATATATATATATATATATACACATACACACTCTATACTCTATATAATAAATAATCTCATTTGTAATTATTTAAATATAACGATTTATAATAATATCATTCTATATTAAATGATTGTTATTTGAGGGGCTTTCTCCATAAATATTTATACATGCAATTAATTTGATTAATTAATCGGCATACCATGTAATTAATTTGATTAAAATTTTTAAATCAATTGACAGCCCTAGTCCCATTTTGTCTCAAAATGTAATTAGAACAAATTCGATTTCATGTTAGTGACATATTTGACCATATTTGATTTTTATTTTTTATGATTTTATATTAAATTATGATTCAAATTTCGTTCAGTTTATCACACAAAGTAATCGTAGTGAACAAAGTGATTGTTTCAGAAGACTTGGTGTATAGTGCATAAGTCCTTTTCATAATTGTTACTGTGGCTTTACGTTTTTTTTTTTTTTTTTTTTCAAGCTTGACAGCAATATAAGTGTGGGTAAATAATTGCAGAATTTGTATTTTGGGCTTTTGTATTTAACTATTCCTTTAACAGAAAAAATTACAAACAGCAGGTTTTTTTCATTTTCCATTTTTTTTTTTTGTCACAGCATTCTGGGAGATTGAAGTCTAGCACCTGTTTCATCAGAAAGCTGTATGTCCTCTTTATAGCAATCGTTTACTGAAATCGCCAAGGGAATGTAACGCTTGTGGAGGACAAAATATTTTTTTCTGAGATTATCCCACCATAGATCGGCATCGACCCAGTGCTATGGGACATACAGAATATTTATGAAAACTACCCACAACTGCTTCACCCAGATGTTTTATAATTGCTGAGATTCAAATACACATTAAGGGTTTGCATCTTTTCTACTCTGCATTATGTCACATCATATCAATATCAGATAAAAAAAATTTATTGATATAACCTACATTTTAATGTTTGCATATTAACATGAGCATGTGTACTACATGATACTGTAAGGTCATTGCTCTGTGTGCTTATTTGTGTATTTCAAGTGCAGTTTTCCTGCCCTTACCTCCTCCAGTTTGATTGTGATCATAGTGAAGGCTCTAAGCACACACTCTGTGGCGCCTGTGATGGTGATGATTCTCTCTGGGCACGAGCCTTCTGAGATATTGATGCGTGCACTGCTCTGTATGGATTGGAAGACAGGACAAAAGAAACAGTCAATCGGTGCTAAAGTAGCAATAGATAATCAGAAAAAGACAATAGATGGCAACCTAAATGTGGCTTTGTCAGAAAAACTTTTTTTTTTTAAAAGATTATTTTCTTACCCATTGGCATATCATTTTTTTTTTTTTTTACTTTTGTAAGATTTCTTTAAAAACATGTTACAAGGAGGAGGGTGGGGCAGTGTGTGAAGACACACAGCCGGCCCTGAATCGGGCTAATCAACCAGGAGGGGGATAAAGACAAGCTGGAGGCGCCAGTTCGAGAGAGAGGCGCACACGGCCGCGCTGCATGTGTGTCCTTATGTTTTATGTTGTTTAAAGTTTTAAACTCTATGTTGACTGTTCAGCCAGTTCCCATCTCCTCCTTGCCCATCTTTTAACTGTTATAGTGGTGCTGAAACCCAGGAGGGAGGAAGAATGTGGCATCAGGAAGTCCTCACCACTGCCATCAGCCAGGGGAGCAGCCACAGCCATCTGCCTAGGGATGGAGGGGTCGCTGCTGGCCGCCGAGAGCTGGAGGAACCGCTGCCATCCACTGAAGAAGGGGAGGATCGGTTCCATCTACCAGGGGCCGGAGGACTCGCTGCCATCAGCCAGGGGAGGAACGAGCTGGCGTCTGCCAGGGGAGGAACGAGCTGCGTCCACCAGAGGGTGGAGGAGTAGTTGAGGACCGGGCAACAGTACGTCTGGGAGCAAGCAAGCAAGTTTTTCTCACTATCTCTCTCTCTCTGTCACTCTGCCTCGCTCTATCCCTCCCCTCATCTCTCCCAGGGCTCCAGAAAGGCAGGGGAAGACCACAGGGGAGTGTGTCATGCCAGCATCATAGACAAAGTGGTACTGGATCAGTTCGTCAACCAGCTGCCCAGTGGGATGGCTGAGCGGGTCCAGTGCCACCGTCCAACGTCGCTGGAGGAAGCGATCCAGCTGGCTGAGGACTACATGGCAGCGTTTCCAGGAAGCAGTGACCCGGTATCTCTCTCTCTCCTACCCCCAAACCCTGCTTCCGACTCTCCTCTTTCCAACCTGTTCCTGCCCACAGGAGGCTGGGTGGTCCGATGCCCAGGTTTCCTCCCCGCATTGGGAGGTCATCTTCTCGTCTCCCCTGATAACTCTGCCTCTCTCTACTATCCCTCCCAGGTTGGCAAGTCCCCAGGGGTGTAGGAGAGGGGCCTGGGCAAGTCTATTGTCTGTCTGTTCTGTTCCAAGACCATTGCCCCATAATGTAGGTGGGCACTCTAGTCTGGATTCCCAATGCTCCACAGGCTGCCCCCGATTGAGCTGGGGCATATCGCATACCGGTGAGTACCCAGGGCGATACATATCCAGCTTTGGTGGATTCTGACTTTCCTCAAACTTCCATCCACCAACGGTTGGTACAAGATTGGGCACTGGGCACAAATAAGCAGGTGAAGGTGCAGTGTGTGAACGGGGCTATTCAAACGTATCTGGTGTTTACCATATTACCAAGATACTTTACTACTAAGATACTACGGTTAAGTCCCGCCTCACCCATCCGCTGATTTTGGGGATGAATTGGACTGTTTTAAAAAATGTATTAAGGGAAATTTGTGTGGATGGGTCCTGTGAAATAATGTCTAGGTGTGACGTGTGATGCTATGTCTGAAGAAGCGGTGCCAGGGCCGTCTACATCTGATCTGCGTCAAGATGGGCAAGTGGGGAGGTCCCCGCCCTCAAGGAATTCCCTGTGGGGGATTTCCCTCTAGAGCAGTCATGTGACGAGTCCCTGAAACATGCATTTAACTGCAACACATAAAGGACGGACAAGGAGGAGGTGGGAACCGGCTGAACAGTAAACAAAGTTTCATTGTAAACTTAAAACCAACAAACATGCAGCTTGGCCGCGTGCGTCTCACCCGAACCAGCGCCTCTGGCTTCCCCTTATCTTGCTCTCCCGCTGATCAGCTGATTCAGCACTGACTGTGCTCCATCACCTAATGACTAACTCCCCCCCATCTCTGGACTGTGGGTTAAAGTTCTACTTTAATTATTATAATTAGCTTTAAAAGCAATATAGGCCAATGGCATGTCCCCATTTAGATAGCGAAGTAAACGTTTGATTGTGAGTGTGTAGAGAACCAGCATAAATGAGGGATAATGTGCTTATCTAATTTTACATGTGACGTCTGGGTTCATGTGTATATACTGTACATGTATTAATCTAATCGTAGTTAATGAAAGTGTGTGCATGCATCTCTGAGTTTTTGGGTATGTATGTGTGTTTTCTCCATGTGTATGCATGTCTCCAGCGGAGATGTTGACTGGTTTGTCTGCTTCACTTAAACTAATCTCTCTATCAATTATGCACAACTGCATGCACACACGGCAATACAAACACCTTAACTGTTGAAGTCATAAGGTATGTATTGAAGCTCTAATTTGTGATGTCATTACTAAATTTAGGCACTAATAAACATGCAGAGTGCTAAAACATTTTGTTGCACGGTCTGTTGCTAGTGCGCAAACAAATTAAACATTGCTAACGATTTCATTCAAGGCTGTGGAACATTTTAAAGGAATAGGTTATCTAAATAATATAATTTATGTTTTACTCACTCTCATGCCGGTCCAAACCCGTGTGCCTTTCTTCTTTTTTTTTCTTGGCACAGCAAAGGAGATATTTTGAAAAATGTTTAAAGTGCTCTTTTCCACACAACTTCCTATTCAATTTTCAAAAAATAATGAAAGCGCACCATAAAGTATATTAAAAATACACTACACAACTTGTGATCTGTATTCTGTCTTCTGAAATGGCACAATAGCTTTGTGTGAGGACCACACTGACATTTAAGTGTCATTCATTAAGTGTGTTTTGAAAATTGCTGTGTCATGATTGGTAATGATGGCTGTCATCAAATCTGATGTAACTCGTCTTAATGCAACAAGTTAAAATACACATATTGTGTATGGCTTCCAAATATTTGGAATTTACCGCACGTCATATAGTTTACTTTTATGGTGCTTTTCTGTTGTTTTGGGAGCTTGACAGCTTCAAGTCACCATGCTTTCGAAAAACAGCAGTGTGAACGTTCTTCAAATACATTTCCTTTTGTGTTCCATGGAAAAAAGAAAATCATATTGGTTCGGAACAACATGAGGGTAAGTAAATGACGACAGAATTTTCCTATTTGGTTGGACTAACCCTTAACCTCCATCAAATATTTATAACAGATGAAAATGTATTGTTTTTTTGACATCATGAACGGCCCAGGAGTGAACCTTGCGGTATCTCTATTAACTCACTAGAAAAGGCAACTTGTGCAGGCTTGTGTTCACATTTGCCACTCCACAAACCATTAATTAGGGTGAGGGAGAGAATGTGAAAGAGAGACATGTGTGGTTTGTTTAGCTTGTGAAGGATTTCTACTAATCATCAGTGTAAAGGAAGACATATTTTGTATGCTTGGAGGGATATGCTCACAAAGGCATTGGTCTCTGTCCTTGGTAACCCACTTCAATCTTTATCCAACAGCCACTGTTAATAGCAACTACCATGGAAATATCATATCAAAAAAATAATGTGGGGGCGGCACGGTGGTGCAGTGGTTAGCACTGTCGCCTCACAGCAAGAAGGTCATGGGTTCAAACCCCGGTTGCCCCGGCCTTTCTGTGTGGAGTTTGCATGTTCTCCCCGTGTCTGCGTGGGTTCTCTCCGGGTGCTCCGGCTTCCTCCCACCATCCAAAGACATGCAGGCTAGGTTAATTGGTGTCTCCAAAAATTGCCCTAGGTGTGGATGTGAGTATGAGTGTGTGTCTGTATATGTGTGGCCCTGCGATGGACTGGCGACCTGTCCAGGGTGTACCCCGCCTTTCGCCCAATGTTAGCTGGGATAGGCTCCAGCCCCCCGTGACCCTGTACAGGATAAGCGGTTGAAGATGAATGAATGAATGAATGAAAAATAATGTGTTTGTTGTGACTAATGAAACAGTCACTGCCCGGCACACTAATAAATGAACTAATGAGATGAAAGGCTTAATTTAAATATTCACATTCATGTCCTCAACACTATTTCATGATTGTTTTGAGGATGTTTGCTGCAAATTTTTTTGTCTTGTTTTCAATCATTTTTTATTTTATTCAAGATAAATTTATTTAAAAAGGAATATAGCAAAGATAATGTTTTTGTAGAAGATATGTTGGCATGTTTTTTTTTCTTGTTTTAAGCATACAAGTAACAACATTTAATGAGGTTTAAGCTCAAAAGCAAGAATAACACAAAAACAAAAAAGTGGAAACACAAATCCACATCTAGGCACTCTTGTTTTAAGTTAAAAATCCTTTAATGTGCTGGCTACATATTATAAAGACACCAACGCGTATTGGCCCAAACAGGCCTTCATCATGGTGCCACAAAATGAAAGACACCAGAAGTGAATTAATAGTCTTCCCATAGTGCTCTACGCATACTGGCCACTAGAGGCCTAAAGTTGTATGACACCGACATCAACTTTCAAACAAAACAAAAGTTAAGCAATATACAATATAAACTAATATACGTACCCAATCAGAGAAAACATCATATAAACCAACACTATTTGCATATAAAAATAACACAATTTGCCAGTGAGGAATTAAAAATGCCTTGGTAACTGATGTAACCACCATTCCCTGATTCCATTCCATTCCCTGAGACATTGTGCTGATGTAGTGACACAAGGGAGCCCCAAACACTTCTAATATTTGAGAAAAGGCCAATGAGAATGAGAAATGAGAATGGCATCCACAATCCAGTGGGCAATACTCTGTTTGGAAACAGCCTTCCCCTTCTGTTGTCCCCCAAAACAGACAAAGAGCTGCTCAGAGCATCTAAAGCTCTCTGTGCGGTTCAAGTAAACATGCAAAGCACAAACTAGATATAGTAACGACATGGCTGTATCTGCCCCCACCCGGGGCAGCACTTCCAAGTTCACCACCTGATCCCTGAAAGGGGTAGTGGGAACCTTGGGAACATAGCACAGCCAGGGACTCAGGATCACGTGAGAGTATGCCAGACCGAACTCTAAGCATGTATCACAGGGCTCTCTGTAGGCCCAGCAAGACCACAGAGAACGAGGCGGGGCCTCGTTCTCTGTGAGAACTTCCTGGTGCCTCTAAGGAACCTGATGATCAAGTCATGCTTCCCCAGAGACTTACCTTATACTGCGTTGTGATGTGCCGCTATGGCAGCCACATACACTTTTGAAGTGGAGGGGGACAGCTGTCCCTCCAACCTGTCCGTCCTGCAGGAAAGAAAGCACCGACCTGACTGCGCACCTCTGTGGGTCTTCACCTCGGGAAGAACACCAATTTGTGAACAGATGCCACTTCAAGGCATACAGCTGCCTTGTAGAGGGAGCTATGGTCTGAGTGATAGTGTCTACCACTTCCGGTGGTAGCCCACTTAGGTCTTCCACGTCCCATTCAGGGACCAGACATGGAGATTCCAGAGGTGCCAAATCATGCCCCGTCCCTGAGAAAGGAGGTCTTTCCTTAGGGGAATCCGCCAGGGAGGGGCTGTCGCAAGGTGCATGAGCTCCGAGAACCAAGTCTGGGTGGGCCAGTACGGTGCCACCAACACGAATTGTTCTTCGTCCTCCCTGACTTTGCACAAGGTTTGTATTTACAATTTATATGTCAATGCAGTCGAGGTCCTGTCCAGGAGCCCGAAGCTGTGTGCCCGTTGCAAACGGTGACCCAGCCCGACTTGGATGCATCTGTTGTGACAACATGCCTGGACACTTGTTCTAGGGGAACCCCTGCCCGTAGAAATGCAAGGTCCGTTCAAGGGCTGAACGTGCATCGGCAGACCGGCATGATAACCACATGATGCGCCATGCCCATCTCAAGAATCGAGTCTGAAGCCAGTGCTGAAGTGGTCTAATATGTATCAACCCGAGCGGCGTAACTGCCGCTGAGGACGCCATATGTCCCAGGACCCTCTGAAATTGATTCATTGGGATTGCCGTTCTTCCCTTGAATAACTTCAGGCAATTTAGCACCCACTGAGTGTGCTCGCTCATGAGGCATGCTGTAATAGTGACTGAGTCCAACTCCAACCCGAGAAAAGAGATGCTCTGTAGCGGGGAGAACTTGCTCCTGAAACCCCAACCGGCTGATGTGTCTGAGCACCAGGTCCCTGTGTGCACACAATAAATCTCGAGAGTGAGCTAGAATCAGCCAGTCATTGAGTGTTTAGGGCTCCCAAGTTTGACCCCTAGTTTCACTACATCGACACAATGTCGAGTGAGTGACAGATAGGGAATGTATGATCTCTGAAAGATATATTCTCTGAAAACAAGTCTTATTATCTGTTTGTTTGAGCATCCCAACCAGCCCTAAACAGCAACATTGGCTCAAGCAACCTAAACCTATTTTTTGTTTCGACCAGTTGCAGATAGGGAAGCGTTTGACAAGCCTGTTTAAAAATAGTTGTTACTTCTGCAATTCTGTTTGGTGACAATAGAGGCACAGAAGTTACACTGCAACAAAAAATTATAAAATAAATAAATCTTTATTTACTTCTTTTTTTAAGGATATTTAGATATTTTTACAGGAAAATAAGACAAAATACTGTTTTCGAAAAATATTTTTGCTATAAATGTGGGAAATAAGGATGGCTCAGGTGTTCCGCCTGCTTGAAACCACATAAATCACTTAAATTCATGTGGCGTAGCATCGTGCTAGCTTTAAAGGATCACTGTCTGCTCTGCATCTATGATGCATGCTGGGATGCTGAGTAAGACAACAGTTAAGTATTTAGCATGTAGCTTACCTCCTCTCGTATTCTTTTCACAGTCTCTCCTTTCTGTTGAGGGAAAAAAGAAGAAGATCATAACCAACTTATCTTCTTTTGTCCTATTGGTTCACTTGATATGTTTTTCCCCAAAGACCGTCTTTTACTATGTCCTTATAGTCGAGGATAAAGTGAGTTTAACTAGTTAAACAGATACCTCAAATAAATATAAATTCTCCAATATGGCAGTTGCTTGTATAGGCCTCAGGGGAGCCAGTTTCCCAATCAAAGACTTTGCAATTGGACTGACTAGGGAATCAATAGTCCATGAATCACATACTGTAGATAGTCTAGTGTCTTTTATCTCAGACACAGGAGTTAACGCAGGCTGCATAGACATGAGAGCAGATTCAAATGCCTGCATTTTCAGGGTTGACTGACATTTCATTGTGTTTAGATGGGCCAAAAGGATGACTGGATGTGTCATAAGAGGTGAAATGGGCCTGAGTTGTTTTAATTTATTAAGGACATTTTTTATACCAACCATCTCATAAATCTAACAGCAATAGTCATTTTCATGCAACTAAGATCTTTAAAACTTAACACGATTTGCAGATGCTGATTAAATAATCGGTTGATTGGTAATGATGTGTGATGTGTGAACATTTCCATTTTCTGCTGTCCTGAGCAAGTTGTGTTGTATAATTAATACAATATACTCTTCTGTGTGGAGTATAGACTTTAGTACGAGTAGATGACATATTCAATTTGATTTGAATGAAAACGAGGTCATGAGGGATGGAAGTACAGTCCATTAAGTGGGCTTTATTCATGAAATACAAGATTACGACAATTTGTACAATAATGGTTTTACAAACAATTCCTGAAACACGAGTTCAAATTTGTGTATGGCATAAGCAGTGCTTTACGTAAGAATGGTTTAATGAACGTTTCATGAAACACAATCAGAAGGAATTCATGAATCACATAGGTGTCAATTTACACAAGAATGATTTTACAATCAAATCATGAAATGCAAGCAGAAATGATTATTTACGTGTATGCAACAATTTACAGAAGAATAATGTTCTGATCAAATCATGAAACAAGCAAAAGAAGTCATGAATCGCATATGCAACAATTTACGTAAGAACAATATTATGATCGAAGCATAAAACACAAGCAGAACTAATTAATTTAAGGTGTATGAATTTGAGATGAATCATATACCCAACACTTTAAATAGGAAAGATTTGATGATCGAATCATGAAAGACGAATTCATGAATCGCATAAGCAACAATTTACATAAATATATTTTAAGTATTGAAGCATGAAACTCAAGCAGAACATATTAATGAATCAAACTCATTATATGGAAGAAATATTTTACTATCTAATCATGAAACACGAGCAGAAAGAATTAACGAATCGTGTACACAACACTTTACATCACAATGGTTTGATGATAGAATTGTGAAACTCAAACAGAATTAATTCATGAATTGCTTATGAAACAATTTACATATAAATAATTTTACGATCGAAGCATGAATCATGGGCAGAACATCTTCATGAATCATGTATGCAACAATTTATGTAAGAAATATTTCACGATCGAATCATGAACAAGTAGAACAAATTTATGAATCGTATACTCAGCAATTTACAGAGATTTTACGATTGAATCATGAAACTCGAGAACAAATTTGCGAATCGTATACTCAAAAATGTACAGAGATTTTACAATTGAATCATGAAATTCATGAAGAACAAATTTATGAATCGTATACTCAGCAATTTACAGAGATTTTACGATTGAATCATGAAACTCGAGAAGAACAAATTTGTGAATCGTATACTCAAAAATTTACCGAGATTTTACGATTGAATTGTGAAACACAAGCAGAACAAAATCATTGAATTGATATTCAACGATTTATGCAAGAATAATTTACGATTGAATCATGAAACTCGAGAAGAACAAATTTGCGAATCGTATTCTCAAAAATTGACAGATATTTTATGATTGAATCATGAAATTCGTGAAGAACAAATTTGCGAATCGTATACTCAAAAATGTACAGAGATTTTACAATTGAATCATGAAATTCATGAAGAACAAATTTATGAATCGTATACTCAGCAATTTACAGAGATTTTACGATTGAATCATGAAACTCGAGAAGAACAAATTTGTGAATCGTATACTCAAAAATTTACCGAGATTTTACGATTGAATTGTGAAACACAAGCAGAACAAAATCATTGAATTGATATTCAACGATTTACGCAAGAATAATTTACGATTGAATCATGAAACTCGAGAAGAACAAATTTGCGAATCGTATACTCAAAAATGTACAGAGATTTTACAATTGAATCATGAAATTCATGAAGAACAAATTTATGAATCGTATACTCAGCAATTTACAGAGATTTTACGATTGAATCATGAAACTCGAGAAGAACAAATTTGCGAATTGTATTCTCAAAAATTGACAAATATTTTATGATTGAATCATGAAATTCGTGAAGAACAAATTTGCGAATCGTATACTCAAAAATGTACAGAGATTTTACGATTGAATCGTGAAACACGAGTAGAACAAATTCATTGAATGCATATTCAACGATTTACACAAGAATAATTTACGATTGAATCATGAAATTCGTGAAGAACAAATTTGCGAATCGTATACTCAATAATGTACCAAGATTTTATGATTGAATCATAAAACACGAGCAGAATAAAATCACTTAATGCATATTCAATGATTTACGCAAGAATAATTTACGATCGAAGCATGAAATTTGTGAAGAACAAATTTGCGAATCGTATATTCAAAAATTTACCGAGATTTTACGATTGAATCATAAAACACGAGCAGAACAAAATCACTGAATGCATATTCAACGATTTATTCAAGAATAATTTACGATCGAAGCATGAAATTTGTGAAGAACAAATTTGCGAATCGTATATTCAAAAATTTACCGAGATTTTGTCTCATTTCCAATCAAGTCAAATGAAATATGTTGCTCACTCTGGCTGAGGTCTGTTATTGCTTATGATTTACTATTCAACTTCATCGCTTTCTCCTGAAGATGCATTACTAATGCATTCAAGGTCGCGCCCCTCTACCAAAAATATCTCTAATGGAGATTTTGTGATGGAGAACCAGCAGTAACAGCACAGATTTAGTCTAAGTCTGGGTTTAATCTATGTCAAGGAAACAAAGCATCGGTGTATTGATTTCATTGTGTGGAGATATACACCATATCTCTTTGTTAATTTGACTGTGCTTCTGAGAAAAACCAAGACAACAGGGGATGTCAAAACCACAGCAGAGTGTCATTTAGCTAAAATGAGCTAATCGGAACGTGATCAAGCATTATTGGATCATTATTCCATAAATGTCATTCAAAAGCCTTGGGAGAGCTGCATATGATTACGACGAGAGAGCAAAATATTCTAATTAGTCTGCCGAAACTGTGGCATAAATCAATGTATCAAACAGATGAGAGGGCTTTTTATCTTTCTTTTTGATTAAGGAACGTTACACTTTGATTAAGGAATGTTACTCTGAAGAACACTAAACGTACTCTTGCTTTGTTTAGATGTGCAAATTTGAGAAACCACTTAAGGACAAGGAAATTGAACACATTTTATTTAATGTTTATTTCTTTTTGTGCATGTTGAAACCTTTGTAAGTGTGGCTATTGCTTTAGGATGTGTTCATTAAGGCATATTTGTAGCATTGGAGACCCTGTGGAGCTGCAGCGCAGTTTGCATTCTTCTGTCTGGCTGTTGTTCTGAGCATACTGAGGCCTCAAATCTGGAAAAGGCCCAGAGACCTATTAGCAGGCCGGTTCTGAAGAGAGCACCTTTACGTCACAAGAGATTTATTTGCAGCCAAGAAAATGCCGACATCTGTGTGTTTGTGTGTGTGTGTGTGTGTGTGTGTGTGTGTGTGTTTTGTAGCTCCAGGGCCTATAGTTGGCCAGTGCTGGAAAAAAAATCACATAAAATCATCTCATCACTATCTGACATACTGTTTACAAATCATTGTGACATCTACATTGGGTCTCTCTGAGAGATTGTGCCATGTTTGGACAATTGCACTCGCTCTAGGGATAAACAGTGCTAGCTGTAGGATTTAACAACCTAATACATCCAGATCATTAATACATTTGATGTATGACTCATCGCATTTAACAAGCCAATTGGAACATCATCTCTTGTAGCTAAACGTACTGTTGATTTTTAAAATCTGGGCTTCTGTTTTTTTAAGGAAATTTCCGTTATTATTTACTCACCCTCAAGTTACTCCAATCCCATACAAATTTCTTTCTAGCGTGAAACACAAAAGGTGACTTTTTCAAGAGTAAGTTCATTCAATTTAATGAAAGTCAAAGGGGACTGTCAAGCTCCAAAATGAAAACACAAGCACGATAAAAGTATCATAAAAGACAGAATAAAATATTATAAAATGTACCATAAAAGTATCAAAACAGACCTGAAATGTAGTTCGAATTCACTGATAATCTGTCCCTCCACTGATATGTGATACTGATACAAAAATGCCACATTGCAAAAAGTTTGGTAAGATTAAGAATAACTTCAAAAGCAGTGAATGGGAGACCATGGCAAATATAATTTTTGTTTACCCATTTGCTCAAACCTTAAAATAAAAAAACGCCACTATTTAGTACGATGGCAAATTTACAGTCACCCTCTCTGCAGCTGTTTTAGAAACCTCATTGCATCTGTGGTAGCTTTTTTTTTAAACTAATTCCAGTACTGTATAATACAATGTAAAATGTAAAATATTTACATAAAGTAATAAAACATTTTTTAAAACGTTTTCTAGATTTATGCTGCTAAATGAGGCAGAAGCGCGTCACAGTCTGTGAAATTTGTAAATAACCTTGTAAATTTCAGTCTGTTCATTACAAAATGTATCATATGGCTTCAGAGGTCTTGGAATACGGCACGGCACATAAGTGACATGTACTACTCTCACAGAACTTTAAGGTGATTTTTTGAGCTTGACCAAAACACACTGCAAAAAAAACAAACAAAAGGAAATGAATAAATAAATTCTTCTTGGAATTAAAGGAATATTCCGGGTTCAATACAAGCGTAGCTCAATCGACTGCATTTGTGAAAATGTTGATCACCACAAAAACTTATTTTGACTCGTTTCTCCTTTTCTTTAAAAAAAATCTAAAATCTTGGTTCCAGTGACGTACTTACAATGGAGGTGAAAAAGGCCACACCATAAACAATAAAATACTCAAAAGTATAGCCACAAGACATAAACAAAATATGTGTTAACATGATTTAAGTGTGATAAAATCAATTACTAACATGTTCTGTGTAAAGTAGGGATGTGCCCGAAGATGAATACCATATACAGAAAGGCACAAATTATGACTTCAAAACAAATAATGGATTCATCTGAATGATGTAAAAAATTATTGAATGACTGATTATGCAAGAGGTACAAGTATAAAGTACATTTTTAAATACACGTATACACAATTACAACTAATTTATGAATCTGTGCAGCAAATATTTCTAAAGTATAAACCTTATGAATTAAAATGTGCTCGTTATAATTTCAGATCAGATGGGCCTCTGTTAATTGTGTGTGTCTGGAGCTCATCAAGTGTAACATTAAGATAGGACATCATAAATAATATTAATGTTTCACACGATTCATACGTGATTCTCATGTATTCATTTATAGCATAAACCTTAGCGCAACGTTAAATTCCTGACCTGAAGTGATATTTTCACATCGGAGCCCGTCTATCTGTCTTTTAAATTTGACCACATTTATATCCACATCAACGATTAAGGTAATTGTCTGGTTAATACTTTATTCCGAAAAAAGAAAAAAAAAAACTCTATAAAGGTTAAATGCTCCATAGAGTAAGTATATATTTAGAATATGAAACATGAAAATTAAACATGTCTCGTCTTTTTTCTTCTTCTTCTTTAACCTGTGCTATTGTTACAAATGTAACATTATTATTATTAATAATAATACTATTATTATTATTGTTATTATTATTAACTATATAATGGTGTCTTATCGTAAATAATCCTGATAGATTTACAGGACTTTCACATGTTTGTAGGCTATATTGATTTCATTTGAATTTATTTTAATGTTTGAATTTTATTTATTATTCACTGCAAAATGTGTGCTTGACATTTCACAATGACACCTCCTGCCTGTTTCATGCAGATTTTAATATCAGAAATACCAGGAGAAACCACAGTTAACAACATATGCCGCAGTTAATGTAGCCTACAAATTTAGCTTCATCTGGTAAGAAATTTTTTATTTTTTTTTAAAATAACAGTTGCATAATAATAATAATAATAATAAATGTAGCGGTAAGCAGCGTTGACGGGCCCAAGCACCATGGATCCATTTCCGCCCTGTGGCTTTCGGAAAACAATGCAAGGTGGACACATGCATTTGGTGGTTGACAATATTCTAAACAATTTTGAAGCAATTCATGTAAACATAAGAGGGCTCTTTAAAAGTATGTTAATAATGCCATACTTCCTGCTGCCAGTTGGTGGTGCTATGATCATGATCCATAATAGCCTCATAAATGTGATCAGCCCCCATTACCATACATACAGCTGAATTTTCATCAAAATCAAACAATACACACAGAAGATATTAAGAACTTCCTGTTTCACATTTTTAGCCATAAATGTATAACTGTCCCATGGTTACACCCTTCTAGATATAAAAAAATCTATTCACAATTTAGCGTCTACAATGTCTTGGCATGATGTTGCAAAAATTTGGCGCCGGTCACATGAATCCCCTAGGAGGATTATTTAAAAGTTAAGGGCCTGCAATTTTAAATTTTTTTTTTACATTTAATCCAAAATGGTTCACTTCCTGTTTGGGTGGAGCTAATGACTGCAATTTTGAAAGTTTTCTGGCTTGATAAGAACAATATATGTATCAAGTTTGGTGACCGTAGAAGAAACTGACCCCACCACTTTAGATAAAAGGTGGCATTACAGAGCTCCCCAACAACGCCCATGTGTTAACTTTTGCCCAGCCCTAATGGCCGACGACTCTGTGTGTGTTAACTTTTCACGCATGTTAAGTACCCCAAAAGTACTGAAAACCTTGAAAAGAAGAATCCTTTAAAGAACAATAGTGTCTTTGCAATTTCAGTGCTTGGGCCCTCATAATAATCCTTAGAAGATCAATAAGGCCTTCATAATTTCAGTGCTTGGGCCTTAATAATCCTTAGAAGAACAATATGGCCTCCAAACTTTCAGTGCTTGGGCCCTAATAATCCTTAGAAGAATAATAGGGTCTCTGCACTTTCAGTGCTTGGGCCCTAATAATATTATAATAAATTACAATATAATATCTTCTTGTGAAAAACAAAAAGATAAACAAAAGTACAATAAAAGTATCATAAAAGAAAGAATAAAATATCATAAAAAACACCATAACAGACCTGAAATGCAGTTTCAATTCACTGATAATCTTTCCCTCCACTGATATGGACTACAAAAATGGCACATTGACACAAAATGGGGTAAGGTTATGGACCCTTTCTTTACTCCCGGGTTTTGGAATGTGGAAGTAAACGATTGCAGGGTAAACTTCAAAAGCAGTGAATGGAAGTGAATGCCTTTAAACCCTCTAAATATTGGACCCATTCACTTGCATTGTACTTAAATAGATTTGTTCTTGTTATAAGCATTACAGTTACATAATTTGGTTAGATTTCTCTGAAAATAAGACAAAATATCTTTTTACTGCTCAATTAAATGCAGCTTCATTTTCCCCCTTTTTTTAGGATGTTTAGACATTTTTACTGGAAAGTTTTTTCTTTTTTTCATCAGTGCAGTCCCTATTTACTTTCCTTACATGGAAAAGTGCAGCCAATGTTTTCTGTTTGTAAGAAAGAAAGTCATATGGGTTTGGAGCGACATGACAGGGTGAGTAAACAATTACAGAATTTACATTTTTGGACGAACTATTCCTTTAACCTAAACGTACTGTATATGAGACGGCACTTTGAACAATCCAATACAGAGAACAAATGAAACCTAATAACAACAATACATCAGGACACAAACTCAAGACGCATCCAACAGATCTCAACAGAAGGGAGAACAGGATCAAAGATTCGCTCACCTTGCCTATGATGCTGCCAACCTCCTGTGAAAAGAGAAAAGACATAGCAAATGTCAGCTTATTGTTTAGCGAGCGCAATCCCCAGTCATCTGTCAGTGGATTTTGATGAGACAATTTGGATCCATATTAAACCAGGACCCTGCAGGCCTCGGAATCATTCCCTCTCTATTAACTACAACAGTATGTGCATTTTAGTTTTTGAATCGCACGCATAAAATGTCTCTATTAACTGTTAGATATAATTGAAATAGGTGTTTTGTGAAATCACATATGTCTCTGTAACAGCCCTAGATTCTGTAATCAGCAAAGAGGAGTCAGGGGAATTTTTTAGCCAATCATGTCTTTGGGAGAGTGGGGTTCTGGAAAGAAGGCATGTTAGCAAAATGGCGAAAGTTTGTAAAATGGCCGAAACTGCTGACAGCACCTTAAGTAAGAAAAAAACCGCAGTTTGTAACCCATTTTATACAGCCGTTACATTCGGTCGTCAAATCTGATTCGACATGAGGATTTCCAACAGTGCTGATATACAGTCTATCAGCACCGGGATGCTTCACTGTTTGTATCACTCTGCTTTTCCATGTACGTGGCTTTCCAAATAGTGGTGGGGATTTTTTTAAAATGTGGTCTTTGGAGGGGAGGGGTTGAAAGTTGAGAGGCAAAGCAAGATGTTATATATTAATAAGAACGAACATTTTTTTCCTTTGGAATAACACACCAATTTATCGTTCACAATAGTAATGTTTGTAAAAGTAAAACTTGGGCTTGAAAAATGCAATGCACATTTTAGGAATGATTGTTGGGTAATTTTTGATTTGTGAAGTGTTACATCTGGAGATATTACCCTGTTGTATTACCCTATGACATCAGTTTCTAGAAAAGTTTTCATTAAGGATATGTCTTTTGAGCTTTATATAAAGAGATAAAGATCCCAAGAGCTGCAGAGAATGACAGGCATCGCTCTAATGTGAATGATGTCTGTGTTTATCATCAGTGAAAGTTTCTTTGAAAACATCAAATGGTGATGGAGAATTAACGTAAATTGGCACATAAATCATATCAATGTGGCAGTATATTAACAGTTCATTATGTCTCTGTGGGTTTTTCGTGACTGTTTTTAACGACTTCATTTTTACTGGCATGCACATGTGAAAGATTAAGGATTTATCGGCAAGTGGGATGAAATCTGTCATTGGCAGTCCAGCTCACGATTAAAAGCACAAGCTGGTGGCATAGCAGTGTTATCCACTACCAGTTGTTTACTATCAACTTTGGCAATCATATCTGATTTAGGACTGGGTATATATTTTTGTCAGCTTTTTAATGTTATTTAATATACAGTATATATATCTTGATATATATGTATTTGTTCTGAAATTTATTAAAATTGCTTTATAATCAGTAGATCCATCATTTTGACCAGTAACAACTAAACAATACAAATGTAGTTAAAAAAATGATCAAGGCGTGTTTTCAACATTTATTTAATTTTTTTATCCATTTTTTTCAAGAAAGAATATTATAAAAAAATATAACATGCACCAATTTTACAATACATACGGATGGACCCACTTTAAATTAGGCGTATCGTACTTTAAGTTTATCCTTTTGAAATGTACAGGTAGAATTCCATTGCCCATAAATATTCAGTGTCATTTCTCACTATATTTGCTATTTAAAAGTTGAATGCTTGCTTGTGAGTGTGTTTACCTTGCCATGCATGAGCAGTCGGAGTGTTAGAGTGACGTTCATGCCTCCATCTCCAAAATCCTGCTCACAGTTCATCCTGACGTGGGAGTCAAGCCCAGGGAGACGCATGAAAGATGCTCTACGGATGATGGAATGGGCGGGGAGGATGGGGGGGAGTCAGGACTCTCTCCTTCCACTTACCTTTCTGAAACGACAAGACAACAAATATACAATGTCAACAACCTATTGTAATGCTTAACTTTTCAGTTTTATTCTGTGCCACTTTTGGGCCATTTATTTAAAGGGACAGTAAACAGAGGTCGGGAAATCATGCATAGTAGAGAGAAAAGAGGATCTGGGAATGTCACAAGAACAGCCCACTTCACTTGGTGCCACTGCTCCAATGAGTGGAGAGATGACATAACCAAACACTGTGGAGGCGTGCCAGCCTTGTTTGCCTTGACAGGAGTCTGCGTGTCTCCCAGTGGTAAATTAGTTGATCTGTGATGAGCCATGTCATCTGTTTTTACATGCAAAGTGTTCAGTTGTTAAGCAAGGACACACACATCTGTGACGTGAAACAGATTCAACAATGCCTCAGCAGCTGAATGATGACAATGTGGTGTTTTGTTACAGCAGCATACAGATCGCAAACCACAGCCAGTATCACCAATTTAACCACTAGCAGTGAGTTTTTCGTGGGTTTTTTTGGGTGGTGGCGCAGATGTGGTGAAGTTGAGAAAGAGAAGGTGCTGTATTCAATTATTTATTTTTTATTCTTTTTTATTTATTTTTTGGTTAGAGGAAATTGCTGGTTTTGTGTACGCCATACCTCTGAAAGAAACACATGATGCCCTATTAAGAAATGTAGTGAAAATGTCATTGGAAAAACATACAAACCAGCAAATATCAGAAGTAGTTTTTTTATCATAAATAGCCAGGAAATAAGGATGGTTACAAAGAAAACAAATTGGAAGAAAGGAAAATAGGATAGGGGGGAGGGATGAAGGAAGGAAGGAAGGAATAAAGGAAAAAAGAAGGAAGGAATAAAGGAAAAAAGAATGAAGGAAGGTTAGAAAGAAAACAATGGACGGAGGAAAGTAAAGACAGGAGGGAGGGAGGGAAGAAGGGAGGAAGCAAGGAAGGAAGGAAAGAGGAAAGAAAGGAATGAGGGAGGGAGGAAGAAAGGAAATTTGGAAGGAAGGAATGAAGGAAGGAAGGTTAGAAAGTAAAAAATTGGAAGAAAGGAAGGAAGGAAGGAATGAAGGAAGGGAGGAAATTTGGAAGGAAGGAAGGTTAGAAAGTAAAAAATTGGAAGAAAGGAATGAATGAAGGAAGGACGTTTAGAAAGAAAAAAATTGGAAGGAAAAAGGATAGGAGGGAGGGGGAAAGAAGGAAGGAATGAGGGAGGGAGGTTAGAAAGAAAAAAATTGGAAGAAAGGAAGGAATGAAGGGAGGTTAGAAAGCAAAAAATGGAAGGAGGAAAGGAAAGACAGGAGGGAGGGAGAGAGGAATGAAGGAAGAAAGGAATGGAGGGAGAAAGGAAAGAAAGAAAGAAGGAAAGATCAGACCAGACCAGACCAGAATTGCAATCAAGCCTTCTTAGCGCACCAGATTTCCATCAGCTTCTAAATGTCCAGAAATTTGTCCAGAAATTTGCTAGAATTTAAAAACTGATTGGCAAGTTTTTTAAATTCTTCAAGGTGAATTAAATAAGTTCTTGGCTCTAATGTGACATTCATGTGGAATAATAGAGGAACTGCTATGGCAGCATGATAATGACCTCTAATAGCAAACAATCCAACATCTGCTTGCCATCCAATATTCCAGCCTCTGTGCGCTTTCTAAACCCACCGTTGTTGCATCCACTCAATTACAAGTGTGGATGTGTTTGTTTAGATAACATCATAAGCCATCCAAGATTTCAACATGTCTTCAAAATCAGTTGGGGCACCAAATATGTAGGTCATAAATCCATAAAGCTAAGCAGAGTCACATAAAAGGAATCGGTAAGGCAGACCACTGGGTGTGTAGGCGTTTGACAGTGTGTTATTTGGATAGTCACGTCCACAGGTGGTGGTGCTACTGGTGTGTGTGTGTGTGCATGTCATTAGTGCAAAGTGATCGTTACTTGCACCTGTCTCATTTTTTTACTTCCCTCAAGGCGAGCCACCAACCAATTAGAAGAAGAGACAGAGAGAGGAAAGAGAGATGGTGCCTAGTGGTTTACACCTGTGGTCACCGTGATTTCGCCAAGAATTAGGATATGTTCAACATCTTGGTCCATGTTGGTCCAGGAACAACATTCCTGTCACACAAACATCCTAACCAGTCCTCACCTTAATCCCTGACCCTACAGGAAAAATCAAAGGGAATTATAGGTTTGATAACAATGTTACCCCAGTTCTAAGCCTAAACATAATCTCACATAGCCATACTTTTAACTTGTGGTATGAAATCTGGTACATATTACAGCTTATTCTGGCCAAGAACCACACACTTAGACAGGAAGTGACCGTCAGATCACCATGTAACGCAAATAAACCATCGGTAAATTAAACATAGATGATACCACAATAATAGACCACAATGTAAAATTACATTTCAAATAGCAAATAATCTTGTTAACGAAATTAAAGACGACGGAAGGTAAATGAGGTTGAGCAGATGCGAACATGTCTGATGGGAGATGGCGCTTGTCAGTGAGTCGGCGTAATGTTGTGATCCTGGGATAGCAGAACTTTTGTAACAACACCACTTCACGTGTGATCATGTTGATTAATCTGCATATCATGCAATTAATTTGACAGCCCTAGTTAGGGGCCCAGCACTGAAGGTGCGTAGCCACCCATTGTATTCAATAGTGTTCTTCTTCTAATTATTATTATGCTTCTTGTTCTTCCGCCAAGTCCATGGTAGCTCATAAAACTGCATAGGATATTTATGAAATTTGGCACTCTGATAGAGGACACTCTTAACAATAACTGACCCAAATTTGGGGTCTCTAACTCAAACCATCTAGCACCACCAATGTTTCACTTATGTTCATGATTAGAACTTTTGAAGTGTAAGGCCTAGAGTCAGAATTCTTCCTCTAATTCATTGGCTCATGCCTGGTTGAATGCATACCACGGTTTAAATTTCTGCCCGACTAGATTTTCCGCCATTTGGAATTTTCTGGAGATATGAAAATTTTTTATTTTTTCTTCTAACTTCTGAATAGTTTGGCCTAAAATTATTGGGTTGGTCTCTTTAGATTCCTTGGGGAATAACAAGTCGAATGATAGCCAATTTTACTATGTCGGCCATTTTGGGCGTCGCCATTTTTAATTTTGGCGTAAAATGATGTATTTCACAAGCGCATTGGCAGGTCGTTACGAAACTCTGTATGCATCATCAGCAATATGCCTTGATGGTACCTACAAAGATTTGGGCCAGCGCCTCCTTGTGGATAAAAGTTATAATAAAATAAACAAACTGCTTTTAAAGTTTGATTATTTTTTACTTTTGTCCTGTCACTGCTGATATCAAATTTGACATGGTCGGCCATAATTCCTATCCGCCATTTTGAATTGAATTGAAAACTACTCCTAGGCCGTATGTCTGATTTTCACGAAATGTGTCATGTATCATCAAGGGACACCCACAACATAAAGCTATCAAAAGCTTTCGATAGACAAAATGGTCGCCAAAGAGCATCTGAGGCTGTATCTCTGCAATGTTTTTCCGTATTTTTATGAAACTTTGTGTGTGTCATAACGACCACACCCGACCTTACTATGCAAACTTGATGACTGCGCCACCTACTGTTCAAAAGTTATAATTAATTGTATTTTAATTTTAGCAATTCTATCTAAGTTTTGTATGCTGCTTTTCCTAAAGTCAAGTGACACTTCCGTACATGTCCTTAGTGTTCTTGTCCCCATAACTGCTGCTTGCAGTTGCAGTTATGACTAAAATGATTAAAATAGATAAATAAAGCCCATTTGATCATTTATTAACACTGAGAAATACCAGACTACCTTGTGTGTTCTTAGCTTTTTCGCACATGTAACTTGATTTTGACCGCATGCCATGAGCTAGTTCTCCCAAATGGCCGAGATCTGAGTGCATTTCAGAGCACAGCGTGAGATCAATACTTTCCCTTGCATTGACATAAAGAGGCACCTGCCCTCATGCTGGGAGTCTTTGAATATGAACACAAACTCAGGATTTATTCAAAGCATCTGTATGCAGTCAGGCGTGTTGGGTCACAGCAGAGCGCTGCTATTTGCATTGGTCTGTATCTCTATCTCTCTCTCTCTCTTTCTCCGTGTCTGACGCGTAGCTCAAATACACACCCTACCAGTCAAGGCCGTACACATTAATGTGTCAGTTCACTGCATCCCCCCTTCACCCGTCAACATTCATAATGGTGCATTCCATGAATACAAGCACTGTTACAGGAAACCACCAGTGCCCCAGACAGACCCTAATGATCACTAGAGCCTTGATGAACACTTGGGCATTTTATTACTGCATTGTGTGGCATTTTTTTACATGCCTTAGTTATTTAAAGGAGCCATATCCTACAATTTATCATCGTAATTTAGGCCTAAACATAGTCTACACAAGTATGCGAATGCAGACGCCAACTTCACAAGCTCAGTTTTTGTGTTGTACGCTCCAAAACGTGACAGACCTCAGTTCATAACACAACGCAAGTGCATGTTACATTCTCAGTGTTTTCTTTAAGTATAGCTTGCAGGAGTAGTCACATCACCACACACAGTCTCTATTTAAATCGGCAGAGTGTAGAGGTGCAACATGCCTCAGCTTTGACAGGGCCTTGCCATTGCACAGACAAAACAAGATCATGCAGTTTTGCCTTTCCTCCATCCACCCACTCCATCCATCCGCACGTCTATCCCTCCCTCTCCTTCCATCACTCATTCTGCGCTCGTGATCACTATAATTATGCTGAGTGGGGTAGCAGGGGCGTTCAAGAGCTCTCAAAAGAACCCGAGTTCTCCACTCTGAAGTGTGCTTGCTTGAGTACAAAGCAGACAGACTCGATTTAGACTGATTTCTTGCATCACAATCCTACATTATTACGTTTTGTTACGATAATTGCTGGTGTCTTGGCATCTCCGCAACTGATGCCGTAAGAGGCTCCGGTAAACTGCAAGAGCGTGTGTGTTAGGGATAAATTTCTCGTGATAGGCGGATTTTCTGATTGCTATCTTTTCCGAGTCAATTTCCTCGCTGACAGCTGCAACAACTTAAAGGTCAATAAATGCAATCACAAGACCCTGAGGAAAAGATAATGCAATGTTATCAGGGAGTAGAGAGTGATTATACTTTCAAAGACTTCAGGTGTGTTAGCATAATTACAGTGTTGCTTAGGGTGTTGGAGGGATTTTAAGAAACAAATGAATTCTGCCATTATTCATTCACCATGATGCACGCTGTTATTTTGTTATGTGGAACACAGAAGCAGAATTGTTTAAGGAATTTTAACAAAGCTTTTTTTAATTTTGAAATTAATTTTTGAAATTTTAATTTCAAAAGAAAATGAGCTTTGCAGCAAACTTGCAGCAAAGTTGAAAAAAATAAATAAAGTTTGCGACTGGTTTGCCAGAACACTACATTTTTAGTAAGGGGGATCCAGCCACAAAATAAATAAATAATAATATAAAATAAATAGTAATAATAATAATAATAATAAAATGTAATTCTGACTTAAATCTCACAATTGTGATTTTATAATTCACAACTGGAAGAAATAAATTGGAAACTATGAGCTATAAAGTCACAGTTATAGCGTTATAGCAGCTTGCCTATCAATTGCCCATCAATTGTGATTTTATTTAACCAATTTGTACTTTATTTCTTTGTGACTTGATTTCTGACAACTGTTACATTACATCTTTCAATTTTGACTTATCGCAATTGCGTGATATAAACCACATTTTTATATCCACAAGGTTATATCTTGTATATAAGTAACAATTGTCAGAAATGAAGTTACAATTGTGAGAAATAGTCGAAATTGCGTAAATAAAATCACAATCGATAGGTTTTTTTATATACAAAACAAAGTCGAAAAACAGCTGAAAATAACATGTGTTCGGAAGGACATGACAGTGTTTATTTTTGGGTGAACTATCCCTTTAACCGAGAGCTTGGGTTGACTTTAAGCACACACTGAAGTGACAGTACTTTTGTTGCAGTGATAGTATTTACTCTCTCACTTCATTTCTTTACGTCCTTCTCTCTTGGTCTCCGCAGAGAGCTGAGTGCGCAGTGCAGGGAGACGTTTGCTTTGTGAAAGCAGTGCTGCTGGATGACTGACAGCTAAACAGCATTGGTGACCTTGGACGCCGAGGTGCGCGGGTCATCAGAGATTTATGTGACAGGTCTGAAAACAACTCGGCAAAAGAAAATGGACTGGTTGGCTAGCGAGGGAATTCAACATGCTTCTGACGACACCTCAACACCACAAGTGGCAAATGTGCAGTGATGCACACAGGAAGAGCCAAGAAGAGAATTTAACTGTTAAAATCTGCACAACACAAACAGAAAGAGATTCACACATTTAAAATGACCAAACAGGGTTCAAAAATCGAGAGTTCACGGCAAATTTGCCGCAAACTTAACGCAAATTAGCCACTTTTTACACATGCAAATGAGCTTTGCATCAAACACGCTGCAAATTGTCCATTGTTGCCAATTAAAAGAAAACACAAACCACACCTAAAAGAAGAGAAGGAGCAAACATACTCCTGACCACAGATCAGTGACCAAGAGCTGCTTTCAAAAGCATTGAATCTAAGTCGCTGTTTGCACAAGGACAGTGAGAGCAGAAATGCTGGGTAATATTCAAATGCAGGACACCAAACATTTGTTTGTCATAAAGTTCTTTAATGGCATTGTCAAAATATACTGCAGCTATATGAGATAAATAAATGGACACGATTACAGGCTAAATATAATATCATTCTAAATTAAACCCACCATATAGATTTTTGTTTCTTCTTTTTCTGTGAATCAGATACTATTGATTGTCTGCGCTCGAAATGACCTCTGCTGCCATTACAGGCTACGGACTAACTAAGGACATTTGCTTAATGAATGCAGTCTTATCATGCACTGCATAAAGAAAAAAGAAAAAAAAACCTGAATAAAACTGTAAAAAGGGATGTTTACCACATAAAACCTAAAGAATTAGCTAGCTACTTAAATGCTAATGCTAACAACAGTTGAACTGCCTTTGCTTATTCATATTAATTTAGTTTATCAGAGTATCATCCTATTTGGGTTTGTTGGTTTATTGTTTGAATTTGTCCTTCAAAAGTGTACCAGCTATATCACTTCATGCAGTTTCACCAACTAATTTACATTCTTGTATTGGATTTGAAGACATTTTCGTTGACAAACTTTCACTAAACACACACTGAATTAGACTAATAAGCAGAATAAAACTACACACAAAACAGATCTTTAACACATAAAATATAAAGCTTTAGTTAGCTACTTAGCTTAAATGCTAATGCTAGCATCATGCTTATTGATTTAGATAATTTCAAATTTGTGTTTGTCAGAGTATCATTCCATGTTTAGGGATTAGATTTGGCCTCTGAAGAGTGGCAGGATATTGTTTACACAAGAGCAGCTAATCAGAAACACTTCACTTACATTTAATAGAGAATTCTGGCAAACTAGCAACAAATTTGCGGCAGATTTCCCACTCTTAATTTTCACATGCAAATGAGCTTGTGATTCACTGCAAATGTTTCCCAGAAGTTTGCAGCCCTCGCAAATTTGCAGAAAAGCTCATTTGCATGTGAAAATTATCGATTCATGAACTCTCGATTTATTTTTGTAAGGGTTTTTCATTGCTAGTACTACTAGCTAAATTACATTTGTTGCATATAAAGTTGCACTCAGTAACTTTTGTCTTTGTGTCATCTTGGACTTACACTGACACCTAGCAGCTTGGATGCAGCACAATTTAAATTCAATAGTTTTCAGTGTCAGATGCCATTGTAGACATTTTTTATTCACAGTCAGCCATGATACTTTAATCAATGAGTGAAAGTGTAAAATAACAGGACAGTTACTGAGATTAAGTGAGTACTATTCGGCTGATTGTGCAGTTCTAACATGGCAGCCCCCATGTGCGGACCCTCTCCATGTAGAATGAAACAGCTTTACTGATATGACTGGAATCTTTACTTTAATGTGAGTGGTCATGATTTCCTACATATATAGCGAAATTACAATTCATGTCTTTGGGATTTAAACTTATTTAATGAGAGTGCACTGAGTGGACATTTTCCTTAACAAACACACCCATGCCATGCTCTAGATTAGATTTTAAAGCAGAACAAAACTGCACACAAAACTGATCTTTAACTAGTAAAATCAAAAACTTTTACTTAGCTTAATTGCTAATGCTAACCACAGATTTGTTGTTTTTGCATGTTCAATATTTGCGTTTGTCTAAATTTCATCCTATTTGCATTTTTTTTATATTATATTTGACCTCTAATGGGTGGCAGGCTTCCCTTACGAAAATCGAGAGTTCATGGTAAATTCACCACTGATCATTTTCACATGCAAATAAGCTTTGCGACAAACTTGCAGCAAACTGGCCATTGTCACCAAAGGTTTGCCGGATGTTTACCACTACTGGTTAAGAGCTACAAACTTCTGGCAAACATTTACCGCAAATCAAAAGCTCATTTGTATGTGAAAACAACGAGCGTCAAATTTGCTGCAAGATTGCGGCTAGTTTAGATTTTTTTTGTAAGGATAATCCTGCCACCTAAAGTTCTTTTTAGCATTTTGCTCAATGAACACAACCTAATCATGCACTGCATAAAGCTAAAACAAACCTGAATCAAAATGTAAAAAGAAACAGATGTTTACCACACATTCCACAATCTAAACATTTAGCTAGCTACTTAGCACAAATACTGCAAACAACAGTTGTATTGTCTTTTGATTTTGCCTCTGATGGGTTTCTTGTGTTAGGATGTTTCCTACAAAACAAGCAATCAGATGAACATACTAATGTACCCTAATCATGCACTGCATAGCTCAAACAAAACAGAAAAAAAAACTGTAAAAATATTTAGCTAGCTACTTAGTTTAAATTCTTATGATAATGAATTTTTATGCTAACGTCTTTAGAATTTGCCTCTGATGGGCTTCCTGTGTGAGGATGTCTCCTACAAAAGAGAAGCATCAGAACGACTTCTTTATGGCTTGTGCCGCCACTTAAATTACTACACCATTAACCTGGTGGTGGAATTACAGGGTTACCGCAGATCACGCTCAAGTCGTGATTCAATCAGTCATCAGATGGATTATGATGTGTGTGAGAATAGCCCATGTGGTGAGAGTGAAGTGTGCCCATCCTGACCTTTAATGTAATCCCCATTGTTTGGCCATAAAAAGAAAGAATGACTCAGATGGCTGATTAGCATGTACATTTAAGAGCGGCCTGTAATTAGCAATTTTCAGATCAGAATAGCTTTTTTCCACTTTTTTGTTTTTTGTAATTCCTTTTTTTAGTAGAAAGGAATTACAAAGTTGTTTAAGGTTACTGTATCATGCTCGGCCATAGAAAGTGGGACACGAGAAATCAAATTGTAATTTGAACAAAATAGATGTAGTTAACAAAATTAAACACAAGATCACTAACAACTAGCCTACGAATGCAAATCTATCCTACAATAGAGAAACCAGAAAGACTTCTTTGTGGCTAGTGCCGTCACCTAAATTACCCTTCCAAGCATCAGAATTACAGGGTTAGCTCAGATCACAGTCAAGTTGTGATTTAATTGGTCAGATTCCTCATTGTTTGGCCATCAAAACAAATAAATAAATAAATTATAGATAGGTTATTGGCATGCAAGTTCAGAGCAGTGTTTCCCAACCACTGTGGCGCGGCATACTAGTGTGCCATGAAAGATTGTCAGGTGTGCCTCTGTTCCCTGATGGAGGGAACGAGACGTGTCGATGTAGTGACACTAGGGGTCGCTCTTGAGAGCCCCGAACACCTCCCATTCTTTGAGAAAATGCCAATGAAAATTGGCAAGTGGAATTTGCATGCCACTCCCCTGGACATATGGGTATAAAAGGAGCCGGAATGCCCACTCCCTTCAGGTTTTGTGCTGAGGAGACGAGACAAGGTCCGGCCATTTCAGCAGTTAGAACAGTGTTGCGGAAAGAGGGACAAGACAGTAACCATGACGTTCCCCTTCTGTCACTCACTCAACGTTGTGTCAATGTAGTGACACTAGGGGTCCCTATAGAAAAACACAACAGCTGAACCTTGTTACGTGAACTGCTGATGAAGGTGCAATCAAGCTGCTGCGTGCGCAATAGCAGGAGCATCAGTCTGCACGTAACCCCCCTTGACGCCACAAAAGACGTCATGCAGTTCCCCACGTCCCTGAGGCGGGAAGCAACGTAACGACCTTGTGAACTCAAAAAGCGCACATTTTGGCCTCAGGGGAGGGGAAAGGCGCTATAGGAGGAACTTTACTTATTCGTATCTGACAGAACTTGGGATGAAACCGGCTCAACCCGGAGATTGTAAAATCTCGCAAAGGTGTTGGGTGTAGCCCAACACGCTGCCCTGCAGATGTCTGCTAGAGAGGTGCCATTGGCCGTTCGCGGGGCCCTGGCTGCGCGCGCTCAGTGTCTGGTCGCCGTGACAATGCCGGTCGTGAACACCGATTATGGAGTGAGGAACACCGACCCAAGGAGTGAGGAAGCTGCTCTCTTTTCGACAATGTGGGTACTGCATCCCGTTCGGGGTGCGGTGAACAAAAGAGAAAAGGAAACAAAGGCTTTACCTCCCGGCCCACCAGAGGGGGATGGAGTGGTCTGGAAACCAGCTCCATAGCGGACGTCTTGCTCCCTGGATCGTCCATCTCAGGGGCGCTTAGGAGCTTTCCAAGTCCTCGTGCCAGCCCGAAAGATGGGGGCGTCAGCTTTCTGTGACAGTTTTAGCACTGTCGAAGCACCCAGGGGTGAAATCTGCACTTGTTGTGCAGAAGGAGAGAAAGCCACTGGAAATGCGCCGTATATCCAACAGCATACACTTCTTAAGAAGTGAATGGTACAGTAGTAGTATTCAGCTCGCTGATAGTACAAATGCTCAGCTCCAAAGAGAAAATCTGAATGGAGTGGGCATTTCAGCTCCTTTTATACCCGTATGTCCGGGGGAGTGGCATGCAAATTCCACTTGCCAATTCTCATTGGCCTTTCCTCAAATAATCGGAGGTGTTCGGGGCTCTCAAGAGCGACCCCTTGACCTACATCGACACACCATTGAGTGAGTGACAGAAGGGGAACACTAGTTTGGCCTGGCTGGGAGACAACTAAACCAACTTAGACCAGCAAACCACCTTAGGCTGGGTTAAGGAGGATTTGTCAGCAGGGGTCAGTCAGAATCCCTAAGCATGCATGTTTATATTACACAGGCCTAAATTAGAAATGTTTTAACTAGTGCTGCTAGTATACAGTATGTGTCTGAAGATTTAAATGATTATTTTTTTAAAGCATCAGCTAAAATAAACTATATTAATCATTTCAAAACTGTTGAGGACTTAAACCCATAAGTAAAACTGTAGTTTTGTACATAATAGAAGTAGTGAACAATGCTAAACACATGGGCACTAATCCAACTGCTGCAACTAGCATATGTAAATTTCAGCAAATTTCCTTAATGCTTAAACCTAACACCGTTCTACTCATAATTTTTTTTCTAATTTTGGTGAAAGATTCCAGCTGAGCATCGGTGCCAAATTACATTTGTTCAGTGATCTCAGACTCTGAGCAAAGCTCGAAGTACAAGGACTGGGTAGGTACTTAATGAGTAGAGGCAATAACCTGAAACAGGCCCTTTTTGATTTAATTAGATGCTCCACCAAGACACTTGAGTTATTTATCCTTTATTTCCACTTCTCTTTTCTCTGCTCTCATCTCATCAGACCACAGCCAGGCTGGTTTTCTCCACTTTTGTCTGGGTGAAGGTCACTGACCGAGAATACTGACAGAAGAAAATTACCTGGGCTTGCTTTCTCATTCCAATCTCTGACCCAAGTTCTGAAGTGGCAAAGGATTACTTGCATACCCAAGAATGGCAGTGGAAATACAACAGAGATTGGAGAGGAGGACAAAAATGTCCACAGGAAAAACTTATTGGAGCTGGGGGCTGAGTTATTGGATTTTCAGAGTTTCAGAGCTCAAAACCAGTCTGTTTAATCTGCCATTTAGTTGGATATTCATAAGTGCTTCCTCTTGACTAAAGCCATACTGCTTGAGCTTGTAATTGCAACAGTGCAATGTTGAGGAAGCTACTTTAAAACTGTAGCTTGTCAAGCTACAATACTAAGCAGTTCAACAACAGTCAAATTACCTTTTTGTACATTACAAGACTAAGGTAGTAATATTTCGAAAATAAAGTCAAAATAACGATATTAAGTGTAATCAAGTGATGGCAAAAGGACCTCTTGCCGCTATTTGTTGTACAAAACAAACCCAGTTGGGACTTGACAGAAATCAAGTACCTTTTGATTTATTTACCAAAGAAGCATGTCAAGTCTTAACTATCACCAAAATGGCAAAACATATGATACATGGCACTGATGAGAGACCGGTGCGGCTGGCCTTCTTGTTGGATTTCTCCCGTGGTGGGTCTGCCGATGATCTGCTCAAAATTCAAATAATTTTAACTTTGAACCTGTTGTCGCTGATCTTTAGAAGCATCATTTTATGATTACCAGACAATTGAGATGAAGTATCATTACATGGGCAGTGCCAGTGCTAAAAGCAGAGTTAAAAGTTCAGAGTACTAAATTTATGGGGACTAGTTTTTCAATTAGTCAACCTCCCACTTAGTCTTTTAACATTTAATGTTACTTGAATTGGTGCTATTTTAGAGCATTTCTAAATTTATACTGTGGAAGGCTTTGTTTGAAAAAAGTTAATAAATCATGTTTGTAACATATTTATATGTTTTCTTTCCAAGAAAAATAAATATATATTAATCTTAAGCCCAATTAAAAAAGAAAAATCGACTGACAGCACTAGTTTTAAATTAGTAGCTCTGCTACTTTTAGTTATTTACTCACCAACATTATTACTGTGGAAGATTTTAAAAAAGAAAATTGTCAAATGTACCCAGCACTTTATTCATGACTTTTTAAAATCAGACTTGAAAGATCCCATATCTTGTTTCTTGCATTACGCAGAGATTATGAGGAAAACCTTTAACTTGATGAGTCAACCCCATAATGTCTAACATAAACTGAATCAAAAACATAATATAAGAGTGCTGCAATGCAACTTCCATTTAAATAACTTGCCACTGTCGTCTTGGGTTGCCATCATTATTGTTGCTTCTCTTTATTCAAGGACTGGGTTGTGATATTTGAGCCGTTAAGGGCTTGTGTCAGGCAGCCCTTCCACTGACAGATATGTGTCTCGGACATGGTCGGTTTAGGGTCTTGACGCCTGAGCCTAGTAGAGCATGGTGCTAAAAAAACACAAGCGTGCCACCCAGCCTCCACAAAGGGGTGGAGGCCAGGACTGTTGCAAAACGCAAACTGAGTAAGGCTGGAGGGACGGCTGGGGCAGGGCACTTGTCAGCTGCACAAGCAGAGCGCTTCGGGAGTGTGCCTCTGATCTTTGGGAAGCTCCTCAGCTGTTCCATGTTGGACAGCTGGACCCCTGAGGGAACCAGACGGCCAGCTAGAATTAGAGTACAGGCGACAGGACTCCAAACATTTCCCTTTTGTCTTGCTATTGCTGTACACATTGGTATAAATTCCACTGTTAACCACATTTTAAATTATTCAAAGTGCATAATTAGGCACTATGTGATTTCACCAAGTAGGACATACTCCTGGATCATAGTCAACATTCCTGACAAAATATCATAGGCCTAAGTGGCATAGGCCCAAATAGTTTTTTAGCTATATTCAGATTTTTGGTATAAATTCAATTTGTAACTTTGATGGAAACACGTTGACCAATGGTTTGACCAATGTAAGACAGGGGGAGTTGTTCCAGAAATCGTATTATTTTTTGACCGATCACAGGCTGAAGCACCTGCCACAGTCTCCAACAGTCCATGTAAGCACAGCGTAGTTCTAGCGGGAAGACTAGCAGCTGTACATCATCGCACCATTAGCTGGGTAATTCCCAGCCAATCACGTGTAATCCATTGCTTTAGAAGTCTGCTCACAATCTATCACATTGCTGTTTCAGTGTGCTAACGTGGCTACCTCCACCACCCCACCACCACCAGTTGAGTCCTGTCCTGCATGGGGGTAGGCTCCTCACCCCTGCCTCCTATCTCCGGCAGGATATGACGGTTCCGAGTACTCCAACTTCGGACTGCCAGAAGTCCTACCCTTAACCCCACCTCTAAAATCAGAGAGCGAGTATAGGTTGATTAGGATGTTGTCTTTATCCCAGTCCAAAGCCCAACCCTAAAATCCACTGGTTGATATCATGTTGCTCCAGGAACTTGTGTAGATCACATTTGTCTTTGTATCAGACACTTCAAAAACACTCAAAGAAACCTTTGTCTGCCTTGTTAGGTAGCTTAGGATGCAGCGAAGCCAAAGAACACCAGAAGTTCATCATTTGCCCCTCTAATATTTGAAGTTCTGTGTTTCTTTAAAGGTCTTGCCACTTTCACTTCAACAAAGCTTCTCAGTTGAATGCTGTGGTCAGACTCACACCATATTCTCCTCAAGACTTTAATGATGTCCGTTGGGAGTACAGCAGCCTGCTCGCCATGCCCTAATACTCTGTAAAAGTCCTGACCTCTGACCCTATCTTCCTGTCAAAACATATCATTGGAGACCCAAAAACTATTAAAACCAAGCAGGTGCAAATGAAAAATGCGTTGCAAAACTTGTGCTGCTAATGACCCTTTCAGTGTACCCGCTACACTATTTACTTAATTTTGTTCAGAGATAAGACAGGAATGATTAATGTTCGGTCACATGGAGGTGATAATTACCAGGACTGATAAAATGTCACAGATGTTAAAGGTTACACTTGGTCTTGCTCTCAATAACTAGAATTTCATAATTTAATCCCTCCCTAATAGAGATATATTTATAATCTATGTCATAGCCTTTTTGATGAATAATCTGACCTAATATCCTTTAATTACCAAAGTTTTATGGCATAAGAATCAGATGACTGAAATTTGTACACATTTGAAATCTGAACAGATGCCAAAAACTATTCGTTTCATAATCTCTATTCAAGCATTGTCCCTTTTAGTTGCTGTCAAGTGCCATAAATGCAACTCAACTCAACACCACTCTCCTTTATGTGTTGACATATTTCTTTTTGAAACAGGAAGTTGGGGCATGTCTAATGAAGGGCTCGGTCCGTTTTCCCAGAAGAAAAATACTGTACATTTTAAATGTGTATATATGCTAAAAGACAATTTCCAAAAGTCCAATTTTCATTTAAACTAGTCTTTAAACTAAACAAATTCAAAGATCATTAATTGAAATACTGCATAAATGTGATATATCAATTGTTTATCAGCATGCTTTACTTGATTTTGCACAAACAAAAAAACTAGTGTGTGCGATCTAATGAAGACGGCCTTCAGATTTATTTGCATTACAAAGCAGCACAAAAACACATGCAATCCAACAAAACTGGCAATCTGACTCTAAAAAAACCATCTTCAGATAAACAAAATTAAAAAAGGCCTTTTAAACATGTGCATCATTAAATCAATTTCTGTAGCAGAGCTCCTTTTGCTAGAGATATAATAAACCTATATTATAAATAGAAAAGCTTAATAAATCTGATTAAAAAAATCTCTTTTTATGATGTTGCCAATGAATGTACTGTATCATTACATAGGAGTCTCATTATTCCCTCAGTTTAGTTGAAGGGTACAAATGACAAACCCAAGTTGCAATATCTATACCCAATATCCTGGATCCTGGTGTGATTTAATATATGTACTGCTGGCATTTACACATTTTTAGGATAACAATAAAAATATGTCCTAAATGAGGTGCAACATAACAAACCACCAGTGCCGATTAGGTAATGGGACAAATTATATCATATAATATATATTAAATCATAATTATGGGGATTTATGCAATGGCTGACAAAGAAGCAGGGACGGGAATGCTTGTTAAGCCATGCCACTCTAATTATGATTTACAGCTCTGTTCAGTAAATGTGTGTATGTGAGTTTGATGAAATAGTCTGACAGGCTGAATGGCCTGGTCTCATTAGTAAATGTCTTCCTTGTCTGAACCGAAGAATGGAAAGCGCTGACTGCTATATACGGCGGTGTAATTTGACTAACCATCCGAGGGTCCGGGCAGGGTCGCTGACTGGATCCACCATTGGTTTTGTCAGCAATTATCAGTGCAGACGAAGCAGGTAAATTTGAGCTCAGTTGGGCCCGACAGGAGCGTGGAGTGGAGTTGGACTTGACTACACCACATGCTTGAGCACATGGGCGGCTTGTTAAGAGGTTCATGTGGGAGTGTTATCCAAACAACGGTGCACTGACTAACTAAGGGGAGCGTTAGCCCTTGTTAATTTACAAGATACTCTGTATAAAATCCCAATTTGTGGCATTACATTCCAAAGTTGTTTAAAATAACACAGCTCCAATCATACCTGACGGTGTAGACAAGACTAATTCAGCATGCCCAGGGACTAGCAGGTAGTGTTGTGGGAGATAAATTTGAAAGCTTATCAAGCAACAATCATTATTTAAAATATTAAAGGTATCTAAAGTACAAATTTAAGCAGTTCAACTACAGTCAATCTACCAGTTTGAGAAAGTGATTATCTACAGTGCACTACAACTAAGAGAAAATAGCTAACTACATTGAAGCTATGACTAGCAGTGACTAGCTTGCAGTGTTTGTGAAGATTTGAAACTGAAGCTTATTAAGCTACATGCTACTCATAATTTTAACTTTTAAAAGTATTAAAGTACAATTATAAGTAGTTCGACCACAGTCAAGCTATCCTTTTAAAAAAATGGTTAGCTACAACTAAGAAAATTTAGCTAACTACATAAAAGCTATGACTAGCAGTGACTAGCATGCAGTGTAGGCAAAGATTAAGTTGAAACTGAAGCCAAACGAACTGCTAAAGTGATGCAGACTTCACAATACTTTATATGAGTTTGTACTGTATTTTTGGCAGGATTTGATTATTACCTCATTATCTCAGCTCTAAAGCTGTATGTGCACACAATGTGACTATAAATAGCATTTGTAGCATCCCTTATGAAAATCGAGCATTCACGTCAAATTTGCCGCAAATTCAACACTCATTCACTGGACTCAGCAGCACGTGTCCATACAGGGCCATAGACATTCAGTCCATGTTTCGTTAACTCTGTGAACACTATGTCTTAGTCCCTAGGTGACCCGTTGTTTGTGAGGGACACAGTCAGAGTCCTCGGCCTGCTTTACTTAGGCCAAGCTGTCCAGATAGTATTCAAACTCTCCTATACACCCTACATCTGCCTCATCAACCCCCACAGCACCTATTGATTATTTTTCTCCCCCATCACAAGGGTATTAACTTTATATGGTATTCACTCCCTCCCAGTTCGCCCCTGCCAATCATTTTAAGGAACCTCAATCTTTCAACAGCCATTGTGCTAATTCCATGTTACAAGGGCTAATATAATGCTGGGCTTCCTGTATCTGATGCAATTCACTAAGACAATGAGTCAAGATAATTCAGCCATCTGTTGGTTCATGTGCAGAGGCATCAAAAGCTGCAATCAGGGACTCTTCTTTTTCTCTATTTTACAATGTTCCAGTTTCTACTCATTCCATTTTCACTCTTTCTTGTTCACAAATATGCTTGTGTTGACTACATTTGAAAAGTTAAAACTTTCAACCCTGTTGAAATGGCTGAAAGTCACGATCACTCCAATATTTTTCTTAATATTGGTTAATAACTTCAAGCCAATATCCTAAATTTGCTGCCCTTTTCGAATCATATCAAACTATTTTCTCAAATTTGTTGTTGACCTAGTGTGACTGAGGCGTTCACAATTTAGTCTAAGCGTTCAATCTTTCAGTGTTTGTTCGTATAAAGCAGCTTTAATAGCATTAACATTAAGTTCTGGCTAAATTAAATGCAAACTTTCAAGGTTTTAGTGGTTGTAAATGGATTGATCATTGTTAATATCACTGTTTTTTAGTAAGACCTAAAATAACCACTGTAAGTCAGCCAGGCCCTCAAACAAAAATTGCTCAGCGTAATTTTGTTATTTGCTGGTGTAATATTCAATAATAGTATGTTTCTGCAATTGGTTAAGAAAGACACAAGAAGGTTTGTGTCTCATTTTATTTTCCTTGATTAAAATCATCCATTTAATCTGGCATTATAATTATTAGAACCAGAACTCCCACACTTACTTTGACTATTAATCAGAAAAAGGCTCTTATAATTGCTCAAAATATGAAAGTCTTGAGCGGATTAATTCACAAGTTAATTAAGGGGGAGCGATTTATTTGCTACAGGGGAAAAAAAAACGGCTCATGCAAAACATCTCCTCTGCTTACATTATTAATGACATTGCATATATTTGAATGGATTCACCTATTAAAACTACATCATAAAAATATGCTTTTTGTTGGACCAAATGATACTGGAATGAAGCGTGCCTTTATGGATGGTAACCACAGTTTTGGTTGCAGATATACTTGACCAAAAGTGATTTAAAAATGTTTAAAAAAGGCAACATGAAATAACTGTTGGCCCTATTTCCATTCTGAATACATTTCATTTCCATTTCATCACTTCATTTTAACCAAGAGCCAGATTGTTTTAGGCTGCTGTTAAAGGTAATGCAGTCTTACCAATCTTACCAATAGTTACTGCAATAAAGGATTTAAGTATTACTTCACCCAAAAATGAAAATTCAGTCATTGTTTACTCACCCCTGTGTTGTTATAACCTTATATGACTTTCTTTCTTTTTCTTAATACAAAGGGAGAACTTGTGAAAAAAATGTGTGCTCAGTGATGTCATACAATGGCAGTTTATGGTGACCACCTCTTCAGGCTTCAAAAGAATGCTATGCTTCAGTTTGTTTCTCACCAAAACTTATCGTATACTTTCACAACAATCACGAGACTCATGGAATAAATTATTAGACTTCTGAATAGGAGCATGTGAGCGAAATGGAGTGATTTGTTGCTCTGCTTAAATATTCGCTCATGTGCGATCGCTCAACTCCAACGCTCAAGTTCAAAAGTCATCACTCCTCTCCTCAGCCACGAGCGCTCATGAGCGAGAGTGATGTTGGAGCAGAGCGGCATGAAATGAGAAAGAAATTAGACATCATTTTCAGGTACAAACATGGGGTAATGTACCAGCTAATCGTTCATGTCAGTAATTTTTTCAGACTTTTTGCGGGCTGCGTGTTCCCACGCAGGTAAATATAATAGCGTCTTTGACCTATCATACACTCTGTAAAAATAACCCGTTATTCTTATCCCATGTGGATTCACATGCTGGTAAAAAGCCAATGAATCTGCACTGTCCAGCCTGTGAGCCCTTTAACTCATTGTTTCTAAAGTTCACCAAGTGTCTGAAGTGGATGTTGGTAATTGAGAAGACACCAGAAAATGTAAGACCCGCTTCGGGTCATGTATCTAATGGTGGCTGTAGCGTATGAACTGATGCATGAGAAACAAACAAGCATGATTTCTTTTGATTAGGAAAATTAGAAAAGGACACAAGTGCTAATTTTGTGATTTGAGCAGAGTAAAAGCACTGCGTTTCACAACATATTTTTCAAAGGGACAAATAAAATGACATAATGTGAAAAGATTGTCTATATTTGTCTATATTGCTACTGTAAACAGTTCTGTTGTATTTTGCCAGATATTCAAGACAGTTTCTTCTAATAATCTCAGATACTTATGAACATGTTTAATACTTCATAATTAATCTACACAGCTAAATAGCATACATTTTCTGATGGGTCAGATACTCTTGACAGCAGTGTGTAAAGGCAGTCGATGCTCTGTGATTTATACAGATATCACTTATCCTGTGCGAATCGACAGTAAACCTTACAGATATCTGCGGTAGCCAAATAAACTTATTTTACTTTACAGACGTATGAAACGAATCTGTGTTTTGAACTCCTCTGCACTCTCACCTCACTGTAATCTGTTGTTGAAATTGGCACCTGAGTATAAACACACCCCAACCCTACATTTCTTCTAGCTAAATATCATGTTTCACTTCAGAAAATGGCACATTACGGTAAAAAAATGTTTAATGTTGAACATACCTCTATTGAATATTACACCAGTGTGACAGGGCGGAGGGCGGGGCCAGGTCGTGATTATCCACACCCGGTCACTTATCAGGCTAATTAAGCCTCTGAGAGGGATAAAGGCCAATGGCAGACGGTGGTGCGTTGAGAGAGAGATCGTTTACGGACATGACCGTCATGTGTGTGTTTTGTCTTTTAAGTTTATCATTAAAATCTTATTTATATTGTCAAGCCGGTTCTCACCACCTCCTTTCCCTTGAACTGCTTTAAACTGGTGCCAAAATCCGGGAAGGCACCAGGAGGGATACGCCATTGTAGAGTTCTCGCCACTACTGTCCACCCCAACGGAGCAGCCGCGGCCGTCTGCCGGGGGACGAGGAGCCCAGCCGCCTGGAAGCGGAGGAACGGCCACCGACCACGAGGTAAGAAGGGGCTCCTAAGCGACTGCCTGGAGCGGTCAGGGGTGCTGCCAGGGGCGGAGTAGTCCCCTACCAGCCGCTGAAACGAGGCAGGGTCTGAGACCGCCCACCGCGAGCGGGGAGGGGCTCGCTACCGACCGTCTGGAGTGGGAGAACCGCTGCCAGGGGTGGGGGAGACCCCTTCTGTTCCCCGAGAACGTGGCGGGGCGTTCCGTCCACAGGGGCTGGAGGACTGCCTCCGATCCGCCCGGGGAGGCGCAGCTGTCGTCTGTTAGAGGGTGGAGGAGTGGCCAAGGAACAAGCTACGGCGTATCGGAGAACTGGTGAGTACGTTTTATTTCATCTCTCTCCTCTCTTTCTCTCACTGCCTTTCTGCGTTGGCCTTTTCCCTCTCTTTTAAATTTTACAGTGTTTTTTTGAGGCTCCCCAGCCTGAGAGAACGACGGTGATGTCATGTGAGTGTTTTGTCTTTTAAGTTTATCATTAAAATATGATTTATATTGTCAAGCCGGTTCTCGCCTCCTCCTTTCCCTTGAACTGCTTCACAACCAGTAATTTAGCTCAATTAACAAGATTACACAAAGCCATTTTTTTTGAGGGCCAGGTGAATGATTTACGGTGGTTATTTTGGGCCTAACAGGTGATACTGTTTAAACAATTTTAGTAGTCTACAACCACTAAAACCTTATAAAAAATATTTTTAAAGCTGATGTGTGTTTTCAAACAGGCTTCAAACTGTATTTTAACATCTACAAAAATGACAAAATTTAGCTTTAATCTAAACTACTGGTAGGCCTACTTCTAGCAGGTGGGATCTCATTAGAATTTTATCGAGTGATGAGTGATGACATTAATGCACCATCGGGAAGGCTTGGATCTTTCCAGCACTTAGAAACACAGGCAAAATGGAATGCTAGAACCAGGAATAGCTTCTCATCCCAGCACTTTACCTCTTCCTGCCTTATCTAGGCCTATCTTTTTTCTCTCTACAAGTTGGCAGTCTGCTGTTCTTTACTCTCAATTAGAGTAATGGACATCTGGACAGCAATCAGGACGGCCCCTCAGGGTAAAAACACCCACAAAGGATCTGTGTGTCTCGTCTACTGCTAGATAGTGGGCTTTAATCGATGAGCTCACTAGACTAATTGCAGAACACGCTACAGCAATACAGAATCCCGTTAAGATACGAGTAATCATTTCCTCTCATGTCTAAAATGAATTTCCTCCCAGGCCCATTTGTGGGTCATTTACAGGGTCTGTTTATTAAAAACTATCAAAGATGCATTGTTCTTTTCTTGCCTCCCTCAATTTTAAAAGACAGCAGCTCTGAAATACTGCTTGCGAATTCACACAGTGCTTAGCTAATGTAAACATTTCTTCAAATGTCATAGAGGCCAAACACATGATCTACACAAGTACATAAAACAAAGACACTTCTAGTTATGCAAGCTAAGTTTGAAGCATCATTGGGTTCTGAAATATGTCTTCTAAACAATTTCTAAACAACACAACATATGCAGCATTCTCAGCATTGCCGCTAGGGGCACTATATTAGGCATTAGCACAAACTAGACCAGACATAGACTTAATGTAAATATGTGAATGCAAATGCTTCTAGCATGTCAATAACAAGCGTTATTGCTATGCAAGTTCCCCTTCTGTCACTCACTCGACGATGTGTCAATGTAGTAACACTAGGGCTCCCAGGAGCGACCCCTAGTGTCACTACATCAACACAACATCTCAGTTCCCTCCATCAGGGAACGGAGGTCACGACAGTAACCGAGACATTCTATTTCCAGCCTGATCTCATAAAATGCACTAGACCGTGGCAACATTTTTGCAAACCAAAATTGTGTGTTGTATTACACATTTGGCTGCAGTTTTCCAGTAAAATGTCCATCGGGGGCGCCAAAAGCAAGTGAAATAATGTTGAAATCAGATAAGGTTTTTCAGGTGAATTTTGATAGAGGTTTTGAGTAAAACGAAACTTCCCTAACCTAAAACTCTAGTCTACACCTAACCAACAGTGTCGAATGTGACAAAAATGCAACATTATGCGACAAATGCGACAAAATTTTTTTTTCAGAAGCAATCACGTAATTTCGTGTCGCTTCTATGACATTTTCCTTTTAAGTGTCAGCTTTTGTACTTGGGTGGCCTCAAGCATCGGTCCTCTGAGTCTAAAGTCCAACAGTCTATCAGGTGAGCTACAACGAAAGTTAACCACATTTGAATAAGTGTGTAAATGTAGACGTTTCTCTCATAAAAGCATTCAAATGTATACATTTTCAAATTATGCAAAAATGTTTCAATATCTTAACGTGGGCTGTGCGATTAGCAGAGTGAAAATACGTGTTTATAAAGTCATAATCAGCCGATGCAGTCGTGATTTGTGTGATATTGAATAAAATGCACAGTTGTTGTAGCACATCTAGCTTTCATTTCACCATGTAACCGCAGTGAGGCATGTAAAACTCAGTTTGCTCATTTTTTGCTATAATAACGCTCATTCTATGAGACTAGGTTGTCTATTTCACATGTCACCATGGTTGGAAATGTGTCACTGGAATTAATAATGCAATGCAAGTACATATTCAATTTGCATTTCCAAATGGTGCACCATAGCATGCACAAGCATAAACTCAGCTTCAATGTAATGACTCATTTTTCACTACACTGACTTCCCCTAATACCACTGACAGATGACTACCAAGTAAGTTGATGGCTGTGATGTAACTACTTAAAAAACCCTACAAGGTCCCTCCCGAACTTCCTGTTTCAACAGGAAATATGTCAAAACAGGACAGAAAACGGCACTTGTAAAGCAGTTTCTTGAGGTCTTTATGTATGTAAAATGGGACCATGCTCTTAGAATGCATTGGCCAAACATTCATGTTTGCATACTGTCCTGAGAGTGATAATAGGCTTTATTGTGTTTCTTCATAACTGAAATTCAACCTAAATGGTGGTAAATGTCATAATTTTAAAACAAGCCTCCAGAGTGTCTTCTCAGAGGACAAAGAGCCACAGCTTGCTAATGGCACATACCCCTCTTCAGATCAACCAATCATCAGCTCAAATCCTCTTCATGCTGGAGTAAATGGGCGCACTGCACCGGGGACCATTTTAAACTCACGGGACACATTAGCCCCCAGGTGGAACCTCTGCATATGCTGCTGATTCTCTCAGATTACAACCAATTTCTGGACACATTCTGTTACGATGATTAAAGGCATGGCATAGTAAAATAGTACATCTTAAAATTCATTTGATACAGTCCTTTTGGGGATTATTTTGTGTGTGTGTTTGTGTGTTTCTTTATAATTCCGTAAAATATTCCAGGCTATTTCTAGCTATTTTGTATATTCTTTCCCACTTTTTTTTTAAAGCAAAACTTTTAATACGAATTTGGGGTAAACATGGAAACATCAGAGAATTTTAAAGTACTGTTATCCAGGCCTGGAAATGCCATGGAAATTGGTTGGGATTTCTCTAGTGAATATATATTTTCATCCTACATTAGTCCTGGTTTCAGATCTGACCATGATTAAGGCATTGTGTCTTTGTATGGCCTGCCAGTTAGCAGAAATGCTTCTCTTTGGACCTTTAACCTCTGTCTGGGTTGAAGGTCATTCTATCAGTCTGTTGCTTTACTCTGGTTCCATGGGGTGCTGATGATACAAGCAACCCGAGAAGCCACTAGAGATGCTGGAACGGGGGTGTTGAGCACGATGTTCAATAGTTTCAGTCAGGCAGGTGGTTGAGGTTATGAATACTTGCATTACTCGCCCCTTAAGGGAACTCTTCTTGTCTGATAAACCACAGCAATGTATACTGCAGATTCATATTTATTTTTGTATTTGTTATTTATTTATTTTTATTCAAAGCATGCAAAGGACAACAAGGCAAAAAATAAAATCAGCATTTTTGTCCTTTTCCAGTAAAAACTGTTATCATCAATTAACTTGTTTTAAAGGAGACCTATTATGCCCCCTTTTACGCGATGTAATATAAGTCTCAGGTGTCTCCAGAATGTGTCTGTGAAGTTTCAGCTCAAAATACCCCAACGGATCATTTATTATACCATGTTATAAATGCCTCTTTTTGCGTGTCTCTTTAAATGCAAATGAGCTGCTGCTCCCCGACCAGACATAGCTCTGGTCTCCATGAATACATTTAGAGTCAATGGTAACTTTAGCTGCATTAGTCATGGAATCAGCTAACAAGCACATTCGGAAAGGCGATTTGACAAAATCTAAAGTGTGATACTTTCCTCATCAGGATATAAAGCTGGAACACAAACAGTTGGTTCTAATCCATGCTCGAGAATCAAATTTTTTGAAAATCCTGCTTTATATTGACACTCAGTCTGGTGTAAAATGATTTTCACAAACATACACACATTTTTGTATGTTTTGGGGCACATTTCCTTCAAAAACAAAACTGTCCACTGCGTCTTCTCTGTCTCCGATGCCTGATGTTCACTTTTACAGCCAACAACAGAACATTCATGACACTTATGAAGCTGAGACATTATTCTTCTCACTGTATCTGCTCCAGTGCGGACAAAAATTGTTGTCCGCACTGGTTGTAAGTTGGTTGTGTACACACTGCTGACTCACATTTATGTACAAACACCATGTAAAAATGAATTGTGCATAATAGGTCCCCTTTAAGGATGTTTACATATTTTTAACAGGAAAACATGACAGAAATAATGAATAAGAAAGTGTTTTTATTTTTCATTGGAAAAATGAATTTCTTTCCTTGGACACTTGGAAACAAAAAAAAAGGATATGGTTTTTCATAGCAGACATGTTGAGAGCTTTTCTATCAGGACATTTTAGACTTGGGCGAAAAGATGAAGCTATTAATTAGCATATAGATTTCAGAATATGCCAATGAAAGATACATACATACATGTGTAAATTAGAGGCCTGGCATCTATCTTCTGTAATAGTTATCATATTGGCCTGTCAGAGCACTTTCTACCCTGCTGAGACTTTAGTTTGAGGATAAAACTAAATGTGTATTTCCTTTTGAATCAAGTTTTTTTTCTTTACCCAATTGGTAAATAGCTTTTAGCATAAACGTTATAAAATGTAGTTAAAAGGCTGTCACCATCGCAGTGCACAGTTTTGATGCAGCGATGCGGCCATGTTTTCTGACGTCAAACAAATAATATACAGACTAGCCAAACCGAGCCTTTTGCCATTCCATTCATAACTCATTCTAACCACTTCCGCTATATTATTTCATTTGTAAAGCATTTATGTATCATAGTAGTACTCCTTTGGTAATGTCTTTCCTTTTTGTCTTAATGGGGGGTAAATATGACTAGAACATTAACTTGACAGGTTTTGTGAGAATAACCCAAAATTGATGCTTGCCTTAACATTGCCAGTCCCTCTTTTTTCCTGCACTTCCTTGATTTATCCATCAACTGATCTCTGAATGGCTTCACAAAACACAAAATGTTATAAGGGCGCATTATGGATACGTTCATTTCGTCCTTGTGCTTAAATTGACTGTAATTTGAGTCAAGCTATTTGATTACATCTGCAAGTCTCTATTGTTTGGCTCCGCCGTTCTACCACTTAAGCCACTGGATGATCACTAAAGACTGTGACAGCTAACAAATCTTTTTATTTATTTTTTTATTACATTGAAAATCAGCAGGCTTTCCTTAAACCCAGTAATGGCAGAGCACTGGCTTCTTCAGTGAAGTACTTTGGTTTATGGCAGACAGAGATAGCGGAATGAAAGAGTAATATATGACTTGCGCGAGAAAACATCTCTATCTGGCTTTTGATGGATCTCTCATGAAGGGACTAGAGCCTTGTGGAGTGGTCTGGGTGGAAATTAATAATGCAGATGCATGAAATGTCTTGGACGTCATGATCTCTCTCTTCAGAGCTTGCAGACAGAGGACTGAATCTTTCTTTTATAGTTTTCTTTGAATTGTATGTCACAGACAAGAGTTTGACTGACTAAAGTCTGACTACAGTCAAAGAACCATTGCTATTTTGGGGAATCTCACAAAATCTGTCTGGATCATAGTTAAGTCATTTTTTTTTTTTGCCTAAAATCAGAAGGAAAAAATAAGAAATAAAATTTGCTTAAGGAAACCTACTTTTCTTTTATTGTCTCATATCAATTATCTATCTACTGCTTCATGTGGTTACATACATTTTTGATTCAAGTCGAAAATATTACTTAGCATGTCTGAATCAACCTAAATGCAGTAGGTTACACCAACACAAGCAATTTTAAGGGTTAGATCAGGTAAAAATAGGTCAATTGCAGGTTAGCACTTTTTATAGTGCATGTTAGGGGTACTCCTCTTTCAGAGCCTTTTAAACACAAATTTACACATAATGATGCATTCACCCCCTGAGCAAAGGCAGAGCTGGGCATTGTAACACCTACTCATTTATGTTGGCAAGAAGCCACACTGATAAAACGAACTGAACTGAACTGGTGCTTAAAAGCTGGCGTTTACCTTGCCCAGAATGTTACAGTGAATGCCAGCACTCTAAAACGGGCAACCAAATTGGTAACTCAGAGTGTCGGCCAAAAACAAGAATTAAAAATAATTGATATGCATGATTCCATCGTGACCTGCCATTCTGGTCTGTGACCTTGAGTTCCTGTTCCAGTGAGTTACAATAACTCACACCTAACCATTAGTAGCATGTGTTTATCAAATCTAAACTCTTATCCTTTTCCATTCACCTCAAAAAGGATTTTTTTATTCATTATTTTTGTCTTGTTCTCCAGTAAATATATCTAAACATCCTTAAAGACCCCATAAAATCAAAGTTTTTGGATTTTAATTCCTGTCTATGAGGTCATCTATATGACAGTGTGTATTAGAAAACATTGTCAAAATTCCAGTTTTTGGCAGATATACACATTTAAATTTGATGGGAAAACGGACCAAAAATATTGATGACTCATCCTGCACTACTTAGATTTACGTTCAGTCAAATGATCTCTAGAATGAGATTGTCCCTCCCCTTCATAATCCCGCTGGCAACTGACTAGCAAGTAGCAAATCATGGTTCATGGCTGTAACGTAACTAAAGCCTGTTGGCTATTTATAAAAAGGGGTGAAAAATACTGATGAGCCCTTTGATAAGTCCAACCTCAACCTTCTGTTTTCAATAAGAAAAATGCAATCGTCAAGAAAATTTATGAATTCTTTATAAACAAGATAAATTTACTAGAGAAACAACATTGGACAAGATGATCAGACTTATTTCCAGAGAATATATTTAAAATTAATTTGAATTTCCTTACCTCGTTAGCAGAGGTTCTTAAATCTAAGAAACTTTTGTGAGGTTTTTGCATAAAACAAGAAAAAATGTCCGATGGTATAAGAAAAAAGAAGATTCAAGATATAATATTCAATATATACTGTATGCCCACAAAACAAGTGTTTATTAATTTGTACAGTTTTGCTTCTCATTTTCATTTTATCTTTCTTTCAGGATATTTTGATATTTTTAATGGACAATTTTTACACTATCTGTGTACTTTAGAAATGACAGAATTCTAATTTAAATACTAAGACTCCTGGAGCCAAAGTACTCTTTTTTGCATTCCAGTAACCAATGTTTTACTAGCAAAAATGTGATTGGCAGTCTTTGATGACTTGTTTTATGAGGCGAAATAAACTAGGACACTAAGCAGCATGTAATGCAAAATGTCTAGACCACCAAATGTATAATCTATCATGGAAGTAATCCAAAAAACAAATCTAAAATATGCAACATCTTGCCACTACTACTAGGCAAGAACTCGATAAAATCAGCTTGTCTCTAATAAGAAACCACCCCACTGCTACAACAAGGTCTTCGTGTTGAGCTCTGGGTAGCCGTGTGTGGAAAAACCTAATTGGAAGCCACCTGTATACTTGGGACATGGCTAAATCTTACAAGCTTCTTTTCAGTCAAGGGGTACATGTCATGACAGGTATTGAAAACTATTTCTCAAACTGGTCTCTCCCATCTCACAATAAACAGAATGCTTATATCAACATACAACCTTTGAATCTAATACTAGACATTGTGTTTTGTGGTCACACTTGAGGAAATATAAAACTGGGGGATTAGTTTGTAGTAACTGGGAGTGTTGCAATAAACCTGATTAAACTGGGTGCTACAATTGGCTGAAATTTGTTTTAAGGCATGCACTGTGAGGAACGAGACAGGACAGTCATGAATATGATCACAGAGCAGTTCAAAACAGGAGTGATCCCAGTTGGCACTGTTTATTTGAGACACTTTTCCACAATTGGGCCGAAGGATTCTTACCATGCTGTTCCATACCAATCCAGGATCGTTGACACAGTTACAGTTTCATTTTCCACTTAGGTGGTATGAATTCAGGAACAATCGTGAGTAGCCATATCACTAAAGCCATTCCACCAGATCGGTTCCCTGTCCTGAACTAGCTAACCGTGTAGAGAAATCTGGAATGGGAATGGTTTGTAATCATACCCATGCACAAGTGAAAATGCTAATGGAACTGATCCTCCACATGCTCAGAACCATTCAGCCTGATGGTAGAAAAGCACTTTTGGAGTCCTGAAGCAACTGTACACCCTAAACCTAACCTTGGTAGCAGCAAATGCAATTCTTGCGTGTTTCACAGAACAAGGTTTACCATCTAGACACAAGCTTAGCTACTTAACTAATTAAACCATTCTTCCTTGGTCAGCAAACTTCATCAGAAAGATCATGTTGGTTAATCACATTCAACTGCTTTGTTGGTGAACATATTAACTATGTGAATCTTCCAACTGATCAGGTCCAAAATAATTCTCAGGGTGCAAGGGTGGACCAAGGTCATGATTGGGTGGGCCAGGCTGACCCCCAATGGAGCCAGGTCTGGCATAGCTTGAACCAGCATGAAAATTCATGCTTGTCTAGTATGATCTGTGATGACGTAGAAGTCAGAAAATTATATCTGAAGGCTTCATATTTGAGATATATTGGGTACAAACAATCTGTTAACATTCACTACTGATATTGAGAACCGAAGATTTCAACCTTCCAATCAACAGTCATCCATCTTTTGACATGTCAAGACTTGTAACAATTTTTCAAGATATAATGAATTCATATCAACACTATACGGACAACCGACAACGAAGCAACACAGATTCAACATTTTGCCAAGTGGGAAATCATTCCCGAACAGACAAACTGCCCTAGGATCAGTAGGCTAATCTACTCTTAGAACCGGCTCTTTTTCGCCAAGATTTGTCTCCAAATACAGGACTTTAGTTTTTCTGCCAGTGACAACAGTAGATTTCCATGCTTTTCTTTTTTTTCAATGCACATCTGTCTGTCATTGTGATAGACACATGCACAGCAGGGAGAGGAGGGGGAAGGTGGAGAAAAATATGAAACAATTTGGAAAATAGACAGAGCTCTAGGATGCATTAAAAGTGATTAACATGCACGCTGATGGGCTTCATGCCCTTATGTGAATGGTGGCACCTGCCAAGTTCCAGTGATGTAGTCTAAATGCATCGATTTAACTGAAATTCAGGGGTCGCCAATGCTAAGTTTGAGCAGAATCACGGTAATGGTAAATATCAAGATTTTTGAATGAAATTCAAACTTAACATACTTTATTTTTTTTTACATAAATATATAATAATGCTAATGATAGACCGATTTATTGTCCAGGCCAATTAATCAGTCAATATTTGTCCATTTCACCATTTTCTGCATCAGCTGATAACCCTGTTCACAGAACAGTTAACTCTCAGTGCCAAAATTTACTAAAAGATTTGTCAATGGATAGTAAACATTTTTACTTTATTTTTATACGTAATTTTACTTTAAAAATTAAAGATTTTTCAAAGTTTAAGGGAATTTGAGTAAATATTTGTAACACAGTCTAGGTTGGGAAAGGAGGAGGCGGGAACCAGCTGAACAGTCAAAATAATATTTAATAAGAACTGAAACAAAAAGATACTCAACATAAACACAAACATGGCAGTTGCATGTGGCTCTTTCTCTCCCAAACTGCATTGTTCCACCACATGTATCCCTCTCCTCAGCTGATTAGACCAATTGGGGGCCAGACATGCATAGTCACCCTCCGGTGGATGACAGCCACTCCAACCCAGGCAGACCGGAGCCAGTCCTCCGACCCCATGCGGATGGAATACCCCTCCGCGTTTTGGCGGCCGGTAGGGAACTCCTCCACAATTGGCAGCTGCTCCACTGCTTCAGGCGGCCGGCAGCGAGCCCCTCCTCCCCTCATGGATGGCTGCCATTCCTCCACATCCAGGCAGTTGGCAGCAACTTCTCCGTCCCGCGGTGGATGGCCGCGGCTGCACCTTTGGTTGGAAGGCAGTGGCGAGGACTTCACGACAGCGCATCTCTCCTCCTTCCCGGGCTTCGGCACCAATGTAACATGGTTTAGGTTGGGAAAGGAGACGGCGGGAACCGGCTGAACAGTTAAAATAATATTTAATAACAACTTAAACAAAAAGACACACAACATAAATGCACAAATGGCAGCTGCATGTGGCTCTCTCTATCCCAATCTGCCATTTTCCGACGCATTTATTCCTCTCCTCGGCTGATTACCCCAATTGGGGGCCCTCTTCCTCATCAACGTATTGTATAAAATGCAGTAAGCATTTATTTCACTTTGTGTATATCTGATTTGCTGTGGTTAAACTGTCTGCTTTTAAATTAGTCATAAGTCATTCTGTTCTCTAGATTTCAGCATCGGCCACTAAAAAAACCCATATCAGTTGACTCTTGAAATGGCTATTTTTTTTTAGTCAAAGTCAAATTAAATATGTGTTAGAAATGAATGGAAAGCTACTTCATCTCATATTTCTCATTATTTTCTATTTTAAGCTTGATGAATGCAAACCAAAAGATAAGATTAGACTCAACATTCGAGCCTGGAATTACTTTATATACCTCAGTTAAAACCAAGAGAAATAAAACATTTTATAGTTTATAATTACGAATGAATGAGCCACATTTGAAAACGTTACAAAATAGCCTGGAAGCTGGAAGCGCCCCATCTGAGACACAAATTTGCAGAGTAGACTAAAGTTTTCTGCTTGTTGTCAGATTTTTTAAATGGTGCCTTCGATATAAATGGTAAAGTAGATTCTTGGTTAAACAAATTTCTATCATCTCACAATATATATCAGGATACTGCCCAGTTGTTCTGTAATTCAGGAGCCATCGTATCATAACAGGAAAAAGGAAGTAGAAAAGGAACACACACTCGGACAGAATGAGCTTCCTGCCAAAAATAGCATAAGCCTTGTTAAATCTTTTAGGCACTTGGCAGACAGAAAAAATAAAATAAAATAAAATTCCCCAGCCACAAACAAAAACACTGAAACACTGAATGATTAAGCCCCCTTCTGGCATTAGAAGAGCATGAATACATTTAACAGGCCAGATCATGTCGCGAATGCCGTTGATTTATCCGCAGAGACCACGTGGCACTCTCACTTTTGATAATTCCCTCTGCCGTGGCCCGAAAGCCAGCGAAGTTATTTAGGTGCTAGCTTTGTGTAACTAGGAGCTTGGTGAAACAAAGTGAGATTAGCCAGTGCAAGGAGATCAGGCCACTTTTAGCAATGGTTAGTGGATACTACTGTCACGCCAGCCACAAACGGCTTAGTGCAGGGGGGAGGAAGGGATTGATGGTTAGACGAGGGGTGGGGGGGGAAACACTTCACATTCGGCACTTTTCACCCACTCATAACAACATATGACAACCCCCACCCCCCCAGCCCCATAGGCCATGAGGAAAGAGCAGAGAGTGTGGATGCGGAGGTAACAGGCGTCAGGCTTTTTCATGGCAAGCAAAGTTGGAGCGGAGAGGGTGTCTAGTACCAGGGTTTGATCAAAGCTATGAGAGGTAACCAGCCTCTAGAATGATAAGCAGCTCAGTGCACTGTTGAAGAAATTTCACATGCCGCAGAGGAACACAAACGCTAACATTGAAGTGAATAGGGTGTAAAAATGTAAATGCATGCTCAAAGGCGAGTGTGCCAGCTCTTATAGTCCACAAAGCACACTGGTGCCACCATTCTCCTCTCACAAAGTAATTAATGTTACAGGAAAAGATTGATTTACCCACTGACGTTTCTTTCATGGAAATCATACATTTTTGGAGTAATTTTAGCAATTTTCTTTGGTGTCACTAGTAGTGCAGAATGTAGCTTCACCTATTTAACATTATAAATATGTATTTTCAGAAAGTTCCCCTAATAATCTATCCCTTACAAAAAAAATCTTTAGTTCTGGCAAACTAGCCAAATGTTTGTGGCAAATTTGCTTTGAATACTATAAATATGTATTTACATAAAGCTGCAGAAACATTACTTTTATGTTAAGATGTGAAAGCTAAAGGTTTATAACATATACTGTAGATGTCTTTGTGTATGCTCTGCTGGTCTGTTTTTGTAAAACTGAGAATCTAGCCAACTTTCTCAAGTACCCATTTAATAAGTCTCGTCCATTCACAAAGTTGAACCTTTATTAATAATCACAATTTACTTGTAAAAGGTTTCGTAGTCATGGTAAATTAGCCAATGTAAGCACACTTTTACCATTGAATAAGTCAACAGTTTGTAAGCTTTGTATGTACACAACCCTTCATAAGCTTGTAACCAGAGCTGGACAGTAATCTGGCATTCCGGGCATTTTCCCGGCGTTGTTCTTAGAAACATTTGTTGTGCTTTCTGGGCTGTACATATTGCTTAACTGTATGTCATTTGTTAGCATTGAATATGTTTTAAGCTTCAAATATTTCCTGTTTCATCCATGTAAGTGCACACATGGGACACCCTATGTAGTGATCGTGTAGTAAGATTTATGTCCCTATTCCAGGAAAGAGATTTAGACTATTTCTGAGGGCTGCACAGGGTACAGCCTTGATCCTGGAACAACCAGAGACCTGCTGCTAAAATGCTAAGAGCAGCAGCACTCGGAAGGACCATTCCATCATCACGCCTGCATGCTACTGAGATGCTAAACCTCTACTAAACCTTCTGCTGTGTCTAAACCACAAATAAAAAACTAGGTCAGCCCAATTGATTTATTTCAGAGAAAACCTAGCGGGCTAATAATAGCAATTAGCTTGCATTTTAGCGTAAAGGGTAGGTGGGGAATCGAGTCCATACTGGTGGAGCTACAAGGGTGGATGATTATATCTTCAAAACAAGTGCAGATATCAGCTGCAGGGCTGTCTCATATCTAATTCATTCTGACACCACATCCTCTGCGCTAGATAACAGAGCGATCTGTGCAGTAATTACCAGCCCAGACATATATATTCACTATAAAACAAGGTGGTGATCGAGAGAGGGAGGGTGTGCAGTAAACCAGAAAACAAATTTAGGTCTCAGTTATGTTTCATTTAAAGTCAATATGAAATTAAATATGAACCTATTCACATCCTTGAAATGCTTTCATGGAACAAGATATTGGTGCACATTAATGTCAATGTTAATGTCTTAAAAATAAATAAATATAGATTAAAAAATGAGACAGTGGATGACATAAAATAAAGGTCTATAAAAATCTAAACGCCTTAAGGTTAGAATCATCTGAGCAGTTTGAGAAAACGTTGAAATCTCTACTGAAACTCTGGAGGAAACATTCAAGGAGAAAAATATGAGAACCATAGGGCTTGAAGTCAACACGAAACTGCGTCTGCAACCCATTTTACATCAATTTAAAGAAATCTCATTTGTGATGTTTCTTTCCTTTGCAAAGGAACAACACTGTGGTGTCTTAAATCTACAAATGTGAGCGATTGGTGTCACAATCTATTGAACTATACAAAAGAATGAGATAAAGAAAAGGGTGAAGGAGAGAAAAACAGATGAGCAGCTGGGTATTTCTTTTGAAATCATCAGATTGAGGTTCACAGTCAGCAATGCTTCAGTCTTGCATTTTCCACCCTGCAAAGCTCTTTATCTGCTCCCGACTGCATCTCCCGCATCATTTGGACTACAAATAAGTCCAGATATTGGCATTTCCAAGAGCTTTTGGAGATGTGTGTGTCACTCTCGGATTGGTAATTTATGGTAGGCCTTCACCCCTCCTTTCCCACAACCACTCTCTCTCTCTCTCTTCATTGCTTGATATATTTCTGCCCGGTTTTCATTATTGAAAGGGCCACCCTCCTTTTCCCCTCCCTCCCTCCCTCCCTCCCACTCTCCATCTCTTTTCTTATTAGATCTGTGATTCCAAGAGCGCATTAGGATATTAAATTCAAGACGAGAATGGATTCTGTCTGCAGACTTGGCAAGACGCCCCGTTGCCGCCTTCTTGCTGTGTCCCTTGCGCTCCCTTCCTTGGTCTTGGACCAGTAAAATCCAGAGAGACAGAGAAGCTCTGTTCCAAAATCTAGTGAACTGCCTTGCTGCCTACAGCCTAAACAGGAAGCCACCTTCTAAGGCAGCATGCAAACCATAATGGAAACTCATAATGGACTAATCTGAATGCTCTACATAGTCAGAAACTCCACACGCCACACAAATCACACTCCTCGTGTGAAGAAAATGGAACACTTGACTAACAATTGATATCAATTGAATTTGATGTTAGCATGTTGCTAAGCTAATTTTACAATAAGCTAATAGCATGTTGCTAAGGTAATGGCACAATACTCTAATTGCATGTTGCTTAGCTAAAGGCACATTACTCTAATAGCATGTTACTCAGCTGTTGCACTTACTATTTAATAATAAAAAACCTCTCTTTGTCTCTTTTTTGTGCTCTAGCTACTGTACTACTCTAACTAGCATTGGAACTTGGCAATGCAATACTGCAGATATTGTCTTGGACTGATCAAATCCAGAAAGACAGAGAAGCTCTGTTACAAAACAAGGTGAACTGTCTTGCTGCCTACTGCCTACATAGGCAGCCGCTATCTAAGGCAGCATGCTAACCATCATGGAACCTCCTAAGGGACTCATTTGAATGCTCTACATAGGCAGCAACTCTACACACAACACAAATCACACATCTCATGTGAAGAAAATATACTTGACTCACAATTGATATCAACTGAGTTTGACATTGGCATGTTGCTAAGCTAACAGCACAATAATCTAATAGCATATTGCTAAGTGAATGGCACAATATTCTAATAGCATGTTGGTAATCTAAAGGAACATTACACTAATAGGATGTTGCTAAGCTGATGCACTTACTATTTACTGTAATAATAAACCAAAACTCCCCTTTCTTTTTCACTTTCTTTTACTCTAGCTAATGTAATTCTCTTGTTACCACTGGAACTTGGCAATGCGATCCTGCAGATAATGTTGACTATTCTATGAAAAATGTATTGTTATGTTCCTTATGGTAAGTTGCTTTGGATAAAATGACTAAATGTAAATGCACCAACACAATAATACCATGTTGCTAAGCTAATGGAACAATACTCTAATAGCATGTTGCTAAGCAAACAGCACAATACTCTAATTGAAAGTTTCTAACTCAGATAGCACACATACATCTTCGAGATGTCTGTTTTAGATTTTTTAATCTGGAAAGCATCACAATCTATTTAACATCTGCTAAACACCTTAAAAAGATCTGATTAATAATTATTATAAATCATAAACATCATCTGCTGAATGCCTTATTGACATCCAAGACATACTGTACATATTGACATCTGTCTTATAGATGTATTGCAGATGAGCAAAAAAAACATTAAAAAATATGTCTTCCAGATGTAAACAGACACAGACACATAACATAGACGTCTTGGCTATGTACGTCAATGTCAATCAATACTCTTAATATAACTCGTAAAAATACACATTTCGGGTAAAATAAGCTTTGTTTTAATTGAATTGAAAAACATCTGAAAAACAACCAGCTTAAGCTAGTTTGCTAGTATTTTAACTAGCTCCCATAGCACTCATGTACAGCAGCCAGATGTCTATTGGATGTGTGTTTACATCTGGAAAATGTTTTTCTACGTTGTTTGCTCATCTGCAAAATGTCTATAAGATTTTCCTTGCAGAAGTAAAAAATTACAATTTAAAAGATGTCTTTTAGACATTTATGATTTAGATTGTTTATAAATCTGATCTTTTCAAGATGTTTAACAGATGGTAATTCGAATACACTGCTTTTCAAATGAAATGCTCTTAAACAGAGATCTAGAAGATGTATTTGTGCTTTCTGGGTTTAATTTGGTCTAACTGGTCCCCGGCCTGGCCAACAGAAAAATTTCCAAAATCCATCTAAAACCAGAAATCACCCTTTGTCCATAAAAGGAATATTGTGAGCAAATGATGACCAATTTGTTTTATTATTGGGTGAACTATCCCTGTAAAATTCTGCAAAGGTTTTGGAACACTGCAAGAAAAGTGGGCATCTCTCGCTGAATGGGTCCGCTAGTCATGTCCTGCTGTCGCTGTACAACCCTTGTGCTGAGTCTGACAGAGGCACAAAGCAGCCACTTATGAGCAGGAAGCGATGGTGGGGCCGGCACAGTGGCTGCTTTGTCATAGTATGAATCATTCTGATGTGTTCGAGGATAAAGATGTGCATGCACCCACACAGCATAACACCACCTTCTCGTGCCGCCTTAGGAGCATTCCTTATGACATGTGAGCTTCCATTATGACGGTTCCTTCACCATTGTTATTTATTATACTTTGAGGAAAATATGCCTTTTTTTAAAGGCAATTTCACCAGAGTTATTTAAAAGGGTTGTTGCTGGGCAAAGCACACAACGATAAAGGTGAAAGAGATGAGCAGTCCCATTGGACATTATGAAAAATTAATAAGATCTTGAGATACATTTTCTAAAGAAATGGAAAGTGGAACGTCGCCAAGATGCTATGGGGGTTCTGAAGGTTTGTTAGTGTGCTGCTTTGCAGTTGCCAGGGTAGTACCATGGTATTCTTTGAAGTACATTGGAGTACCATATAAGTACTCTTGCACATGAATATGGTAATAAACCATTGTATATATCATAACACTACAGTATTACCATGATATTCTTTGAAGTACCTTGAGTACCATGTAGAGTTAAAACGATAAATATTGTAATCTTTGAGGAATAACATGGTAATACTGTGATTTTGTTTTAGAAATGGCACCATTGTAAAACCATGTTATTCAAACATCTACCATGGTGAACCTGATAATCTTTGAAGTACCATATTAATACCCTTTTTGTAAGGGAATGTGGATTTCACATTAATACCTTCAGCAACATTTTGCATTCTGTGCTTTGCTCACAAATCTTGCAGTCACTTAATTGTATATCATACCCAACCTCCAACATAATTAAAGTGGAATCAATGAGGGGCTTCTATCTCTTCCTCTGTGTGGCATATCAGAGCGACCTCATTCACATTTATGCCAACCTACCAAGCTCACGGGTCAAAAAACTTGACATTTAACCAAGCCAGCTGGGGTACCCTGTTTAAAACATGAGATTCGTGACAATGCCACAGGATTGGTTGGATCCATAGGGCACCAAAAAATCCAAATGGATGAACAAATCCACCTTATCTAAATTCAGGAGATGCAGTAGAGCACCAGTTTTGGCCAATGAGCATATGATAGGTTTTAGAATAATAAACAACTCTAGTTTCTCTGCTATGTTCTCTACGACCAAGTGAACCATTCAGCCATTTTTGCAAAGACATTGCTTGACATAATTGTGTGGCCATGCATAAGAATTGTAAGCCTAATCAGATGCATAATTGTTGGGGGTTGATGGGGGCTTGTCCAATGAAAATAAAGGGAGGGCTGGGATAGTGAAACTTTTATTTCTCTGGGTGAGACAGTATTTTTGACCTAGATCTTTCGTAAAACTTGTACATGAGATGCGAGTTAGTAGAGCATGCTCTTGTTAGCCACGATTCTTGGTTCTCTTCAAGTGCTCTTCTAACACTTGGTTGCTCGATTGGCTCGCTTTGCTAATCGAATTTCTTGACTGGCCACACTATGTAATTCACCCTGGCATTTGCAATGGACAATTGTACAAGTGGTTTGAATCTTTAGTACCAATAAACGGCCAGTATGACATGTAGCTTCCCAGACAAATAAAATAGAGTTCTGCCAAACTAGCTGCAAACGTGCCATAAATTTGCCACTCATTAATATTCACATGCAAATGAGCTTGTCATTTGCTGCAAATGTTTGCCAGAAGTTTGCATCTTTTCACTGATAGTGGTGAACCAGAGGCAAACCTTTGGCAACAATGAAGAATTTCCTGCAACGCTCATTTGCATGTAAAATTATTTAGTTTTAAAGAGTAGCTTAGCAACATGCTATTAGAGTATTGTGCCATTATCTTAGCAAAATGCTATTAGAATATTGTGCCATTGAATTAGCAGCAAATATTTTGCAACAATGGACAATTTTCCGCAAGTTTGCATGTGAAAATAATCGGTGGCAAATTTGCTGTAAATTTGCCATAAACTCTCGATTTATGCAGGGTGCTGAAAGTTACCCTGAAATCAACCCCAATCTGCTGAATTTGACAAGTGGCATCAGACATTTTAATTTATTTAATCATCTTTCTCTCTAGTGCTACTGATAACACATTGCATAAGTAACCTCCAAGACATGAGTTCTGGTCCCAAAGAAACCAGGAAGATATCACGTTCACATAAACAATGAGCATGATTCTGAGGTTTTCACTTTTGATTTTCACTCAAAAATTATATTTGTACTCCACTGCCAGTTAGGTTTGGGTTAGGTTTTACAGTTAATAAAATATGCATTCTTGTTTCTGTATTACATAATTTCCAACAAAAAATACGTCTTGTTTTTGGTGCCACTCCGTGGACATTTCACCCAGAAACTAGAGCTCATTCGTGCCCATGCACTCAACAACACTTACAGCTTTGGCCAATGGGGCAGTGAATCGACAGACCAATTTCAGCAGCAGAACCTTCTACCTACTGTCACAAAATTCACTGTGTGAACAATCTGATCTAAATATACGTATATCTGATTACTAATGGTCATTAAAGAAAAGAAGTTAATATACAGCATTATAGTTTAACTACCTGCTGTATGGTAACAGATCAGCAAAAATGATCTTAGAAAACTTGCAGCTATGGGTGAATTACAACTGTAGACAAATGAATAGTCTATTAATACCCAGTTTTCCTATGTTAGTCACCAGATAGCTGATTCATGTAGAGCTGTAATGTAATGCTTCACTCATGCTTTAACTCATAACTCCTACAGATACTGTATGATACTGTACGCCGTAAACAGAGATCAATGCATCCAACTACATTTACAAGCTTGCCCAAATGCGATTAAATATCCTGGTAGCTCAACTGATAGAGCGTTGCACTTGCAATGCAGAGGACAGGGTTATGAGTCCAGTCGAACAACTAGTTGAAAGTGTCATAGAAAAACCCCAAAATTATGTAGTGGCTTCAGCAATTGCATTTTTCATCTCACAATAACTGTGAGGACACTATCGGTTGGGTTTAGGTTTAAGGTTTAGAGTTGGGAGATTAGGGCTTGAAAAGTAAGAGAGCTTGATAATGTTAGCCAAAAAGCAAAGTTGTGGGCAGAGCAAGTGATTAATTCTTGATAAACGATTTTGAATGGAGTCTTTAATCGTTCACAATAAAACCAGGAACGTGTATTAGGAATGCAAACAGGGCCAATATTGATTTTTATGTTGATTTTAACATCCTGGTATTGAAACTATTACGCTTTTCTATATGCTCATGATTGTAAGACCCACAATTCACTTAGCTCAAATTGAAAAAAAAAGCATCCATTCTCCTATCCTATTTCCGAGTCAGTTATTACCCTGTAACCTTTCAGTCTGAAAGAGGATTTCAACTCTCCCCCTATGCGCTTATAGCCGTTCCTCTGAGAATACAGAGTGCTTTCAAAATGAGCTCTCCCATGTCTTCTCCTTTCCACTATCAAGACTTCCAGTGAATGGTGGAGAGTCCAGAAGTCTCTCCCCTCCTTTCGAAGTACTGCTCGAGGAAGTGGCACTTTACTACAGGAAATCGTTTCTATTAATGCAAAGGCAACATGCCAAAAGCACCTGCAACACTCAGGTACATGCATGTCTTTATGGAAAGGACATCCTTTGTGTCAGTAGGAGGTGGATATTGCGTCTCATAAATATTGCTTGGGGCAGATATCCCTGCAGAGCCGAGATATATCCATGCTTGGTTTTCTGGACCGGATAAGAGGTGGTGTGTCAAGCATTTTTCAGAAGCTGATTTAAATGGAGGGTGGCAGGCATTCTGGAGACATCATTCATTACATATTAAGGCCACATCAGCACTAATACGTTTTTGTTTGAAAATGGATTGATTTAGCTACATTTCCGCTTCTCCCCCACACATGGGCATATATTCATATATTCCCCCTATAGAAAAAACAAGCAAGTACAGCCTCCTCCACCCCCACAACCGCCCCACCGAAAGATAAAGCGAAAGTACGGAGCTACTAAGATTTTTCTACTCATATTTCTTCATTTAATATTTAGGTATAATGGCCATTGAAAATGTTAGTTCATCCAATTACTCTCACTTGCGTAATTCCAAACATAAAATTAATTTCTCTCTTTCGTGGAACACGATTGGATAATTAAGAGGAAAGTTAACTCTGCTCTTTTCCACACATTTAAATCATATAGCATTTCCAAGATCGAAAAAGTACCATAAAAGCACCATAAATGTAATCCTAAAAAATCCTTGAAAATCTTGCTGGTTGCTTTCGTCATATGGAAAAGTGCTGCATAAATATTCTCCGTTTGTGTTCCGCAGAAGAAGGTAAGGAATGACATGAGGGTAAAAAAAGTCATTTTCACTGAGGGTGAACTATTCCTTTATTTCTCCCCCTCTTGATGAGTACTTGCTTGTAGTGGAGACAGGAACTAGTAATTAATTGAAGGACATCGTTAGTCGAAGGGATTCAGGGGGAAATATCTCACACTAATTAACATTTGTCTGTGTTTCAATTAACAATGACCTCAGTCTCTCAGCAAAAAAATAAGAGGACGCTTGTTCCAAACAGTGGGCCGTATTTCACGCATTAAAATGCATGAAACAATATACGTATTCTCTCTCTATGAAAGAACTCTACTGTTGGAAATTATACAGAGCTAGACTGTAAAAAATGACCAATTACACAGTCCTCACTAACTCTAACAGTCGATATCAATAGTAGTAAAATGCATTTATCTTGGCATTCTTTTATCAAAATGAAAATGTGTTTCAATTCTTTCACTTTTCACAAGCAAGTCATACGCATCATTAACATTCTCAAAAATTATATTTCAGCTTTTTGATGGCAACTGTGCCAACTGGCTTTGAAACCGTCGGGAATTGGAGAAATTGAGAACTGCTACTTCTTGATCTAAAAATTCTCTGAGTTCTAAATTGCAACACCTCCCTTCCAAAGGAACATATCAAAGATGCTGTGAAAAAGTTGGAATCTAAAGCATAACATTGACAGTGGGTGAGGAAGGGGGTGCTGTGACATTGATGGGAGAAAAATTTTGACTGAAGCAGAGATGAATGTCAAACAACTTGCACAACAGAGAATCACTTCTAAGTTTAGATACGGTCTCTAGACAAAAGCAACAACCTAGAAGGTACATCTGAAGCTTATGTTAGAAGGTGGTAATGAGTGATACAGTATATGAAAAATAATAATAATAATAATATTCATTATTTTCTCTCTTTTGTTTCTAAAACTGACAAATAACCTTTTGTTTCTTGAGTAAAAGAAAACCAGGCATAACATTTAAATAATATGTTTTATATATATATATATACAGTATATGATTTCTTCATTTTTTTCTTGGCCATTTTTTGTATTAACAAATCTAAATATATACTGTAAATATTGCCAAAAATATATATTAAAAAATGTATTTCAGCAAGAATAGAAAATAGTTTACTTTTTGCATTTACCTTTTACTACACCACCAAACACTCAAGATCTGGGACATACATATGGCAAATAAATAAATAAATAAACAGAAAAAAGAAAAGCCATAGGCCTATATATATATATATATATATATATATATATATATATTATTTATATATTTATAGATAAATTTAAAATCTAAATATATAAAGTTTCAAAAATTTTTGTTTTCACAAAGAGATACCAATGGACTTATAACATAAAAGAAGTCTTTAAATCTGGAAAGTGCCATTTGTCAAAAATAACATACAGAACACTATCTATAACTATATAATAAAAATGAGGAAAAACTCATGCAAGTCTGCCTTATATTTAGCTAGAGGAAGTACTATAGGAGAATAGTCTGGTGGAAAAGTCGCCTCAGCACCAAATACATTCTGAAAGAACAGCAAATTTTCTCTCTTTCTGTGAGGAGTAAATGGATCTAAATTTGTTCTCCTTAAACGGCAGATGTTAGGCCATTCAAATATAACATACTTTAAATGAATAGTTCACCCAAAAAACTTAAAATGAGTCATTATTTACTCTCCGTCATGTGGCTCCAAATGTATACACTATTATTTTGTCCATGGAACACCAAAGGATCATTTTTGAAGTATCTTCAAACAGCTCTTTTCCATACAGATCATAGTAAGTGACCGTGATTGTAATCAAAAAGAACAAAAACACAATTATGTATCATTAAAGTAGTCCATATGGCTTATGCACTATATTATAAGTCTTCTGAATTCATACAATAGCTTTATATAAGGAATAGAATGAAGGTCTGAAGTCTTTATTCACTGATAATCTACCTCTTCGCCAAAGATTTAGATTTAGATTTTCTAGCGAATAACTACCTAAATTAATTTATATACATATTGCTATTTGCACTTCTGGTTATATGCTAGCTGCATTTCATTGGCTCTGTAATTGTATTTTGCACAATGACAATAAAGTTGAATCTAATCTAATCTGTTCCTCACATAAAGCTATTGAATGGCTTCAGAAGTCTTACAATACAGAGCATGAGTCTAACGGACTACTTTTAGAATACCTTTATCATGTTTTTTGTAGCTGTAAATAGTGGCCACTATAATCTGTTGTTATTTGGAAAGCTGAATTACAAACTGTATTATGATTTGGTGTTAGATCTAAAGATCTAAAAAGTCAAAACCCATCTAGTCCTAATCATTTTGATAGCTGAAAGTCACATTGCAATGCAGGGGCAACATAAGCCAACACTTCTGTACTATCAAACAGTCAATATCCACTTCAATCTATTTTTAATTCTCAAAATCCATGTATGATCAGCTGTGTTGCTACATGCTCGAGGTCCTAATGATGCATCAGATGTGGCACTGAATGGCAAACTCAGTCGAAAAAACAAACAAACAGTAGAACAAAGCAAAAATTAGCATGAATAGCATGCATGTCACGCAGATAAACTTTGCATCCTCGTGCACTGCCAAGTGAGCCCGGCTCTTATCTAAAATGTTGGATTCCTCGCAGACGCCTGCAGCATCGCAGTATTTGTGGGGGGAGCTGGGTTGTTTTGTGAGGCTAAAAATAGTGCTGTAGAACAGAATGTTGAGGAGAATAGGCCCTCACGCAGATTAAACTGCTGTTAACTGCCTGTCTGCAATGTTTGAAGCCCAACTGTAATGCCATTGTGTGTTCAACCTCAATAGAGAGGTCTCGGAAGTCTGCCCAGTAAAGCTACTCTTGGGTTGAGGATAGATATATATATATATATATATATCCTTTACTCTCTTTCTTGTGTCATTCATCAGTTTTTCACTCTCCTCTCATTTCCTCAACCAGAGAGGCAATTTGTTTTTCTATAAACATGTTTTGAGGGAATATCAGTTTGAGGAGTCTTGAGTTGACAAGGGACTTAATCAAAGAACCAAAACGAATGTGCTTTGGTGCAGATTTGTCAAAATATTAATGGCAACAATTTTTCCTGGAAACCAAATTAATGCTAAACTTGATGACACTTTGAGGTTAGAATCAAGAAAACTCATTTTGAAGGACATTTTGGGGTAATGTTCTTCGGCAGGCGATAAGGACAGAGCAAACAGCATATCTCAGAAAAGACTATTAATATCCAAAGTTAACTTCAAAGATAGTTTGAACGGAGTCAAAACAGCAGCAACAAAGATCTCTATTCAGTGATTCAGAGAAGAAGAATTAGCAGCTCACATGCCAAACAGTTCAGCACAGAAAATGCCATGAGCACAATAAGGTTCTTCATTCTAAATAACAAGTTAAGCTGCTGCAGTAGAGGTTTTACTTAATCGAGAACTATTTAACAAAGTTATCAACTACATTATTCTACAACTACCATAACAGTCACGACAGACAATAAATAAATAACAGTGTAAAGAGTGAAAATAAATAACATACTATTTGTTTGTAGCTTAACAATGCATTAATAATAAGGGAACAATACTTTATAAATTAACAATTAACTATAAACTTATGCTTTCCAAATACTTGACCTTATCGGTCTGTCTATATATTTTTCTAGCTGCTTATATATGGTAACTATAGTTATTATTAAGGGTACAGACAGACAGACAGACAGACAGATAGACAGATAGATAGATAGATAGATAGATAGATAGATAGATAGATAGATAGATAGATAGAGTTCTCATAAACACTTCTTTACCACTGGTTTGCATCAAATAAAATACATCAGGTATGATTATCAAATTGTTTACAAATGATTAATAACCTGTTTATCAAACTGTTTATATATACTGTATAAACAAATAAATAATATTAGATTATTTGCAACAGTGAAAATAAATGAATAACATACTATGTGTTTGTAGCTTAACAATGTATAAATAAATAGGGAACATTCATTTATAAATTATAAAGGAACTATGAATTAATGCTTTACAAATACTTTATAACATATTATCTTTATAACGGTCTGTCTATCTTTTGTTCTAGCTACTTACTGATGTTAACTAGACAGATAGATAGATAGATAGATAGATAGATAGATAGATAGATAGATAGATAGATAGATAGATAGATAGATAGATAGATAGATAGATAGAAAATAAAAAACATGCTAGGTCTAAGGAGAACTGCTGCATTAGCTCCCTATTAAGTTCAGTTACAAAGATGCTCAGTCATTCAGCACTGAGTATTTGCTCTAATTGTGGGGGTTCGAGTCTTGGTCAACCTAATCAATTAGAGCATCCGAAATCAAATCAGATGTCCTAGAGCAAAGAGTGATCACCCAGATCACCCGGGTACTGCTGCAGCATCCTTGGAGATGTGCACGTTGGCTTTAATCTATGTCTTCAAATCACTAAAATTCAATCTGGCTGCATCTAATAATCTATAAACTTCTGTCCAGACTACAGCCATAAATCATCCAAACCAATACTGTTCAAATAAAGGTTCCAATTAGAAACAAAAACGGTTTGACAGGAGAACCTTATAAATATTCCACAAATAACTGGTTATTCTATAGTTCTGCAAACATCCATGCACTGGTGTCTTGTACCTATGAGAACTTTTTTTTTTTTTTTTGGAAATCCCCAAAGGACCATAAAGCAATAATGAATTGTGGCTAAACAGCTGCAAAGAACCAATGAATAGCTTTTAATGTGTGTGTGCTAGACGAGATCTAAATCACTGCATTTGGTTGGCACAGCTCTAACTTTGCATTTGCTTAACCAGATGAACCAGCCATCCAAATGACATGAGACAAGTCTTGTATGATCTTCCACATACCCTACAGACCATAAAGACTGTAGATATTGAATTGCATGGGGATACGTGTCACAGAAAACTGCAAGATAAATCGTCCAAATTAAGCTGTAAACCGGACCGTTCGGATCTAGATGAATTGTTTAACTTGCATTAGTAGTGCTGACAGACAGCTGTACGCAACGCCTATCTCAATATTGCCATAACAACAGCAGCGGTTTCCTACGGGATATCAGCGCAAGTCTTTGCCATCCCTCACTTGTGTCCGGATCATATTAATATCGGATGCGTTTACCAAAAGCTACAGACACGATACGCGGAAAGAATAAGATTTATGACATAATAATTCACTCTTACCTGTTAATAATGCAGTTGAAGGCGTTGATAATACAATGCGAATTTAGATGTACTATATATTCCCCGCTGATGTCCACATTGTCAGTGCCAGGCGCTCACTGTAAGAGAAACCCCCGATGACAGAGAGAGAGAGAGAGAGAGAGAGAGAGAGAGAGAGAGAGGGAGGGGGGGGGGGTCATTCTGTTCTATCCTATACAAGTACAAGAGACAAATGGGGGTTGAGAAGAACAACAATGCTCAACCACCAAATGTCGAAAAGAAAAAAAAACGCAGAGGGATGCATTGGTTTCATTTCAAAACAGTCGTTTTCATTCGAATCTTGGACCAGTCTTAAAACCACATGTTATAATATTTGAATGTCATCTGCACAAGTGGTGTCGTTAGAGGAAAGGGCCGTTCAAGACCGAAATAAGCCTTCTTGCGCAAAATAATAATAATAATAATAATAATAATAATAATAATAATACTTGGCTAAAAGCAACGAAAGCAGTCGCGTAGTTATTTATTTACTTTCTTATTTTTTTTTATTTATTCATTTATTGACATTCTTTTTAAACTGACATGGCGTCTAAAACATGCGGAGAAAACCCCGCGTTAATCGCATGCTATAATAATTGAATAAAATATTTGCAAGTGATGTAGGCTAGTTATGCTGTTGTAAAGGGCTGTTCAAGACTGAAATCGTTCTGGCAGCAAAAAGATGCTAAAAGCACTGAAAGCAGATGTTCGCGTCGCGTTTTATTTTATTTTTTTCTTATTATTTATGATTCCTTTTAAACTGACATGGCGTCTAAAAAACGCAGCGCTCCTTGCTCAAGATGCTAAAAAAAATCAACGCGACGGTCAAATATGTATATTTAGCGCATGCATGAAACGATTGAAAAACAGCACGGAAGGACGCAAATCCGAGTCGGGTGGGGAAAAAAATCCATATGAAGATTGTATTTGATTAAATTCCCCTCGACAAGATTTGATTCCGTACGAAGCTTCTATGTGAATTTGACTGAAAAAACATGATAAAAATTGATTAAAAAAAAAATAAAAAAAATCCCAGGTGATCAGCAGTTACAGAAATACTCAAACCAGCCCATTTGGCACCAACAATCATCCATGCGATTAATAATTTGGCAGCAGTGCCGTGCATAAAATCATGCAGATACGGGTCAGGAGCATCATTTAATGTTCTCATCAACCATTAGAATGGGGAAAAATGTGATCTCAGTTGATTTGGAATCTGAATGCTATTCTGAGATGTGGTTTGGCGGTGTTTTGGCTGCACGAGGGGGACCTACACAATATTAGGCAGATGGTTTTAATGTTATGGCCGATCGGTGTGTGTGTGTGTGTGTGTGTGTGTGTGTGTGTGTGTATAGATCAGTGGTTCATGTATACTAAACTTAAAATATACATATATGTGAAAGAAAAATAATATTATATATGGAAAAAATATAAAAGTGTCATGACATTTCTAACTATTCGAATGTATATTAACTTGTGATCTTTTAAAAATATGTAATTACACTTTCTGTAATGACTCATATTGTTATTGATGAAAGTGAATGTAAAGTGCAATCTATAGCACATTGATGGATGACACAAGACAAGGTTTACTTTAACCTTATAGTAAAGCTATGGCGATGAGTTTCATCTCACCTTGTGCCAGAGTTTATAGCTCATTTGCTTGCTGTATAGTCCTAATTTTATAGACGCTATAAAATCCATTTGAACAATGAAATCCAATTGGCATCTGTGGACAGACCTGTCAAAGAGCCTTCAGCTGCTTAAAATCCAGACTGATGATCTTTCATGTGACTGCATTATGCATTATATTGATCAACAATAAATGAATGAATGATGAATGAATAAATACATGAAAATCAGGGAGCTTCTTTCAATGGCCTAAGATATACTGCCATCTAGTGACAATACATTCACTTCATTTTCAATCTCTGGATGTTTGAGTTAATTTTCATGCTGTAAAAATTAAGAGTCAGCAGGTGCCCGAAGCTGCCTCTCTCAATATTCCAATGTCTTTTAACAAGCCGAGCAAGGCCACTCCAGGTCACAGAAACCTTTCATATGAGCCAGAGATGGGTGATTTGAACACTAGTTATGGCCTCCAGTTGATTACTAATGATGCGCTCTGCTCTGCTGATGGTGGCTAGACTTTCCCAGACGTCTGCTGGGGTGTCTGTGCTGCAAACATCCATAGAACAATGTGAGAATGTGTCAGAATATGTTCGGAAAGATTGTATTCTTTTTTTTGCAGTATGTTGTATAAATGCAGTGTCCAGTTTGATTTTTTTCTCTTCTCCAAATGGTCTACTATGTTTCTGAAAATATGTTGGTAATTTGTGTTACTTGGTAAAGTAAAATAAAAATAAAAATAATAATCTATACTTCGACCTATCGTTTCATACTTCTTTGAATTAATTACAATAGTGTAATTATCTGGGTATATTTAACCGGGTGAAATTGATACACAAGTGTCTGAGTTCAAGTGGAATGAAGGCAATGGTAAATTATGTCATGTGACAGTGAAACATGGCCACAGGTGATTTGGTATCGTGTGTCATCTATTTCCATTGTTGTAGTGCTGTTTAGTCAATTGTTAGGCGTAACAACGAGTGTGACTTCTTGGAAGTCCATTGCTCTTGGTAATCTATAAATCACAGAGACAAAAGCAATGTTTTAACATTCCAGCATAGCCACACAGATAAACATTTTATACATGTTACAGGTAGACCTTTAAAGGAACAGTTCACCTAAAAAGGAAATTCTGTCATTGTTTACGCAACGTCATATTGTTCCAAACGCTTCTTTTGCTTTCTTCTTTCTTTTGCCTATAGTGAAAACATATATTGACCATGGATTTTCAAGTTCCACAAAAGGCCTTAAAAGCATCATACATATGACTTATGAGCTGAATTCTACTGATGCTGCATGATAGCTTTGTGTGATGAAAAGATCAAAATTGATCTTTTCAATTTAGGGAATTTAGGGAATCCAACCACCTGTCATATTGAGATCACTTTTCACAATGAAAGTCACACATTGAACATGACAAGAAGGTGAGTAAAAGATTACAGACATGTCATTTTTGAGTTAACTATTCATGTAATGCTGTCTTGACCTATTCTATTCTATTCCATTCTATATTAAGTTTGACTCTCAATGTATACAGTTTTGGTTGAACTATTAATTTTATACTATTCTATTCTAGTCTGATATATATATTCATTTAATTGTTTGTAGTTTTGTTCTATTTTTATTCTAATTTATTCTATTCTATTCTAATGGAAATCTCATTGTCTAAGGTTTCATTTATGGGTGAACCATTCCTCTAATTCTGTGTTATTCTATTAAATTTTTTTTTATTCTATAGGACAGTTGATTCTCTTGGGATGCAGTTATAGGTAATTTTTTCTATTCTTTTCTATTCTATTCTATTTTAATAGACACTTTATTCACTACATATGTAGTAATGGGTGAACCATTTACTTAATTATGTGTTGTTCTATTATATTCTTTTCTATTCTATATGAAGTTAACTTCTCTAGGGATGCATTTATGGGCAAAATATTCTATTCTATTTTAATTGGAATATAATTAACTAAGAATGACTTTATAGGTGAATCTGTTCTTTAATTATGTGCTGTAACACTATCTTAAGTTGGATTCTCTAGGGATGCAGTTTTTGGCAATCAATTCTATTCTATTTTAATTGGCATTTAATACCCTACAAATGACATTATAGTTGAATCAGTCTTTTAATTATGTGTTCTAATCTATTCTATTGCATTCTATATGAAGTTGGATTCTCTAGGGATGCAGTTATGGGTGAACTATTCTATTCTAATTGACACTTTATTCACTAAGGATGCGGTTATGGGACGATGAACGATTACTTGATGCTCTATTCTATTCTTTTCTTTTCAATATGAAGTTGTATTCTCTTGGGAAGCAGTTATTGGTGAACTATTCTATTCTATTTTAATTGTCATTTAATTCACTACAAATGATTTGATGAGTTAATCAGTCATTTAATTATGTGTTCTAAGTTATTCTATTTTATTCTAAATAAAGTAACATTTTCAGTTATGGGTGAACTATTCAATTCTATTGTAATTGACATCTCATTATCGAATGATTCAGTAATGGGTAAACCATTACTCTAATTCTGTGATTTTATGTTCTATTCTACTCTATTTTGTTCTATTATATTATATTCTTTAATATTCTTTATTATATTAAGTTTGATTATCTATGGATATAGTTATGGTTGAACTGTTCATTTTATTCTGTCTTGGACTGTTCAGTTATGATCTATTCTATTATGTTCTGTTCTATATGAAGTTTGATTGTTTGGGAATGCAGTTATGGCTGTTCTATTCTATTCCATGTTCTGTTCTATTCTATGCAATATACAATTTGATTTTATAGAGATGCAGTTATAGGTGAACTATTCTCTTCTATTCTATTGTAATTGACACTTTATTAGCTAATGATGCAGTTATGTGTACCATTCATAAAATGGTATTCTATTCTGCTTTGAAAAGGTATTCTTCTTTTCTATTCTGTTCTATTCTAATTTATATCTCATCGTTGAAGGATTCAGTTATTTTTGAACCATTCGTTCCAATTGATGGTGGCATCAATTGGATGCACCTGTAGCAGGGCTATAAATAGATGCGTCACAGGTGCATCGTCAGGTATTTTGTCTGAAGAGCAGTCCTGGGGCATCCCAGCGCGACAATGAAGCGCAGCATCTCGTTCTGCTTTTATCAGGGAACAGGGGTTACAGTTAAGTAACCCAAGACGTTCCCTGTCAAAAAGCTACACTTTGATGCTGTGCTGATTTATCGCTTTGGGAATGAGAATACCCACGCCGCCGCACTGTGGATGTCCGGACCCCTTGCGGTTGTGTAGTTGGGCTCACAAGAGCATGAGAGGTCTCAGACATGAGCTTGTGATGTTGACTCATGGACATAAGCAGTTGGCATGAACTGTTGAACATCCAAACTATAAAATCTTATGAATGTGTGGAGAGGACCAGCCTGCCGCATTACAAACATGTTGAAGAGGGACACCTCTAGCCAAGGCTTTAGAGGAGGAAGTGACCCCTTTGGTAGAGTGAGCCCTGATCCCTACTGGCAAAGCTTGACCACGTGCCTCGTAGGCCAGGGCAATAGCATCCCTCACCTAATGCGGCATAGACTGCTTGGTGGCAGCCACCACTTGTTGCGGCCCTGATGGCAAATGGATAGTTGCCCTGACTTACACCACTGGCTAGTGCGGTGGACATAAGTCTGAAGGGCACAGACTGGATACAGTCCGTGAAGTCTTTCCTGCTCTGCCGTTGTAAACGACAGGGAGCAGAAGGCTTCGAGAGTGACCGGATGTACGGTCGAGAAGGAACCTTAGGCAGGTAGTCAGGATAAGGGTGCAATATTGCTTTTAGCCATTGTGCAAAATCTAAGCAGGCTGGCAAGACAGCTGGCAAGAGCCTGCAGATCTCCAATTCTTTTTAGAGAATTAATTGCCATAAGAAAAACCATCTTGAGAGTCAGAAGTTTATCAGACACTGACTCTAGAGGTTCAAAGGGGGTCTCAATCAGACCCTCAAGGGCTATTGCTAAGTCCCATGAGGGGATCCTGGTTCTAGCGAGCAGATGATGTCTCCCCAACAGCACCCCGTCAATCAAAGCTCCTGTCCGCAATCGCCCAAGGTGAGCCATCGAGGAGAGACATTTTCTCCGAGAACCATACCCTGTTCCGCGCGGAACTATCAGTAAGAGGCAGGACCCTTGCTGGCGAGAGCAAGACTCCTTAGAATGCGCTGGGGGAACGCGCATAAAGATGCATTCTGGGCCATGTATGTGCCATTGCGTCCAGACCCAGGGGGGATGGGTGACTCAGAGAGAAGTAGAGGGGACATTGCGCTGTCAGTTGTGAGGCGAAGAGGTCCACTTCTGCCCTGTAAAATCTTACCCAGATTTGTTGCACTACCTCCGTTTGGAGTTTCCACTCCCTCGTTGGTATTTTCTGTCTGGACAGTAAATCTGCTCCCACATTCAGGCATCCAGGGATATAAGCTGCTCTGATTGACAGGAGCTTGCCCTGGGCCCCAAGGAGAATCTTCCATGCCAGTCTGTTCAGCTGGTGTGAACGTAGACCTCCTTGATGGTTTATGTAAGAGACTACCGCTGTGTTGTCCACCCGCACCAAGACATGGCAGCCTCTGGAGGAAGTATTTCAGGGCCAGAAATACAGCCATCAACTCGAGACAGTTAAAGTGACAATCGAGCTGATGACCCTTCCATTCCCCTTGAGCTGGACGACCACTTAAGACTGCTACCCATCCCGTCATGGAGGCGTCTGTCGTTAGCAACTTGCGATGGCAAGACGCACCTAGAGTGGGACCCAAAGTAAGGAACCGAGGTCTGAACCACATAGAAAGGGTACGAAGCGTGCGGCGCGTAACCCTTATTAGCCTTAGGGGACTGGCCCTTGGATGAAATCCCCTGGCTTTGAGCCACAACTGAAACAATCTCATGTGCAGAAGGCCCAAAGGGATCACCGAGGACACAGATGCCATGAGACCTAGTATTCGTTGATACTGACGAACAGTGCAGCCTTGGCCCAGCCTTACTTTACTCAGGGTGTTCTGAATGGTCACTATTTGAGCAGGAGACAATTGTGCCTGCATCATGATCGAATTCCATACAACGCCCAGAGAATTTTCTTTTTGATGTTGAGTCTCAGACCCAGAGAAACCAGATGAGCTAAGACGATATCCCTGTGCTGAACTGCCAGTTCTTGAGTCTGTGCTAGTATCAGCAAGTGGTCTATGTAATTCAAAATGCGAATGCCCCGGAGTCACAAAGGAGCCAGTGCTGCATCCATGCATTTCGTGAATGTGCGGGGTGGCGACAGCCCCTCCCCCTGAGTGCAGCGAGGAAGGAATTGCCCGAAAGCTTCCTTTTTGCCTCCTGGAACCTGGTGATAACTATATTCATAGCGTCACCAAATAAGGCGAAACCGGGGCATTGAGAAGGAAAGTTGTCCTTGTCCTTATCTGATGACCGATAGGTTGAGCCATAAGTGTCTCTCCGTGTTGACCAAAGCAGACATAGACAGGCCAATGGCGTGGGCCATCTGCTTGGTCGTGAGACAGATCTGTGGCTCGACGAAGCTCAGAGAAATCCTCTTCATCGACCGTGGTGCCCACATTCATGTCCTTCAACAGATCAGCCTAGTACGCCTGTAAAACTGCCATAGTGTGCAGGGCAGCACCAGCCTGACCTGCTGCCTGATAAGCCATGGCTTTGTGGGGAGAGTGGGTCTTTTTAGCGATGATGCCGAGCCAGGCGAGAGATAACCTGCAAGTGTCTCTTCTACCGGCGGCATCACCGAATACCCCCGCACCTCAGCACCCACGATATTCGAATATGCCGACGTCGAGGGCACGAAGACACGGGAAGTATAAGGATTCCTCCATGAACGAGAACACTCATTATGGAGGTCATAGAAGAAAGGAAGGTACTGATATAGTGTTCCCTTCCTTTTATTTATTTATTTATTTATTTTATTTATTATTTATTTATTTTTGGCCACCAGACAGAAATCTGTCTTCTAGTTTGGAGCGTTTGCGGGGGTCTTTTGTTCGCATGGCCAGTCTAACTGTAGTTTTGCCACAGCCTGAGTAACCACCTGAGTAACCACCTTGAGTAATTCCTCAGCCACTTTATTTTTCTGCATGAACATTGGAATGTTCAGAGGTTCAGCATCCCCCTCGTGAACCGAAGAGGCGCCGAAGCGCGCGTCAGGCTTACGAGAAGGACCAGCTGGATCTGGGGAGAGAGCAGGCGATAGGGACAGACCCTTCTCTCGCTCCTCAGCCAGATCCATGCGAGAGCCCCACAATGAAAGAGTGGGCACTGGCTCTTGGAAGTAAGCAAGAGGAGTTCGAAGCATTTTGACTGTAAACAGATCGCAATGCTCGCACCCACCCTGCCCCAACGCAAGAGCAGCATGCTCTTCTCCCAAACACACAAAGCAAAACTGGTGTGTGTCTGTTTCAGCCATAGATCTTAAACACGTGAACACACACTGCTTGCTTTGCTTCACAGTCATTCTTGGAAAGGAGAAAAGGTTTTCTGCACACTGCCTAACAAATTCTAACTCCTGACAGAGGAGTTCTGACAGCTTGAGAAGCACAACTCACACAGAGTGATCTGAAGACAAAAGATCTGATGATGCACCTGTGACGCATCTATTTATAGCCCTGCTACAGGTGCATCCAATTGATGTCACCAGCAGAGGCAATAAATTCTAGTAAATTTCATTGACGTGCTGCACACATATTCACAGCTGGTCACACCTAAAACTGTTCCCAAAGCGCTAAATCAGCACAGCATCAAAGTGTAGCTTTTTGACAGGGAACATAACATAACAACACAGAATTAGAATAATGGTTTACCCATTACTGAATCATTAGACAATGAGATGTCAATTGGAATATAATTTAATAGATTAGTTCACCCATAACTGCATCCCTAGAGGTAAACCTGTTCTATCCTATTCTAATGGACATTTCTTTCTCTAAGGATGCAGTCATGGGTGAACCATTAATCTAATTCTGTGTTGTTCTGTTATATTCTACTCTATTCTGTTATATTATCTTCAAAATTATTTTTGATTCTCTATTGATATAGTTATGGTTGAACTTATTATGTTCTGTTCTATATGAAGTTTGATTGTTTGGAAATACAGTTATGGGTGAACTATTCTATTCTTTACTTTTTAATTGACACATCATTCTCTAAGTATGCAGTTGTTGGTGAACCATTCAATTAATTATGTGTTTTTCTATTCTATACTATTCTATTCTAATTGACACTTCATTCATTAAGGATGCAGTTATGCAGACCAATTCTTTAATTATGTATTGTTTTATCCTATTCTATTTTATTCTAGTTGAAGTTTGATTCTCTTATGATGCAGTTATGTTTTGCCTTCTGTCAGGTACAGCGTATGGCACATTCTCTTGATGATCTCTGTTGGATTATTAGTCAGAGGTGATCGCTCCACACCCTTTGTGTCTGGGTGCAACAACTTTTGTGTAGTGTGAAGGGAAGAATGGGATGGGGGGTTAGTGGATCATGTTTCTTTTTATACGCCAGTATGGCTGGCATCTTCTTTTTGACATGAACTTTAATTGACACGAGCATTTGTCTGTGGTAAACAACTATAAATGGTTTTGATGACTTTTCACAAGTGATTTATTGTACTTGGCTTTGGTCACTTATAGCGCACACCTGCACTTGTTTTTCATTCGCCAATGCTGAAATCTCAACCATCTACCACAACCAGACACTGACAGTGAGTGTGTTCGTGTGTGTACGTAAAATCCTACACTAGTTATGTTTAATAACCCGACAACCTGTAAGGTCATTTAAATGCCTTAAACAGTGTGCTTTATTGTGGAAAGTTCAAAAACTGTTTAAGCAGAACAAGCAGAATGTTGGCCATTATCCTGATTTGGATCGACATGTAAACACCAGCATTCTCTTAGGATAATTCAAATCTGTTGAGGTTTATTAGGACCCGAGCGACTCTTGAGAGAATCAAGATGTGTCCGCTTTGATGGACAGGCCAACAGGTGTCCAGCGTGCCGACAGCTATGAGGAATAGCCAGTCCAAGGGGAGAGACGAGATTAGTATGCAAGCAAGCACCATTCTCTGCACACATCCACACTTCATGAGGATGAAGTGTGGATGTGTGAGCGAATCAGAGTGAGTGTAACGTCGCGAGGGAGCGTGTCGAGGTGTGAGAGAGGATTCCATGCCATGCACAAGTGCAACACGACAAGCAACATAGTGGTCTAGAGGTATTCGAGTGCCCAATATAAAGTGATGATGCCTACAGGGGTAATTGATCTCTCTTACAGTGGTAACAATGGGAAAAAGGCTCACTGGAGGTCGGTGTTATGGTTTGGAAAATTCTGGTTTGGTAATATATAAAATTATAAGACTGACGTTGCTCATAATTATATGTTAATGTAATATTCCATGAATTATTATTATTATTTGTATTATTAATAATCTTCTTACTGTAGTGGTTAAGGTTCCAATAAACAAGTCTCAGCTTCATTTACATTGTGCATATTTTTTTTTGTTTGTTTTTTTATTGGAATACTGACCACTAATATATGATGTTCATTTTAATATGAAAAAGTTTAAGTAGACATAAATGACACCTGAATACATTTTAAGGCCAGGGATATTGTGAATGCAAAGAGAATTCGTTTTTACTCTTTGTTCACTTGACTTGTAGGGCTCAAGCCTGAAAGCACCCTTGGAAAGGGTTTTCCACACAAGCTTTTGAATGAGTGTGTTAGCATACCTCCCCCTGGTGGGAGTTAAATGTTATGCAGTTTTGGACTTTTCACACATTCTAATGTAGTTCCTTCCAATATTGTTTAGTATTCGCCCCATTAGAATTGGGTCATAAGACCTTTGTTGAGTTGTGTCATACTGTTGCCCTGCTATTTAGTTTTTGACACTGAGATATTATTTCTTATGGTAATAAGACTCCAAGTTGATGACAAATATTTAGTTTTATCATTTATTTGGGCACACGTATCTTCCATTCCAGCACATTTCGTTAGAGTTAGGGTTGGGGTTAGTGTTAGGGTTAGTGCCATGATGATACAATCCAACTGTTGAGGAGATTGACCAATCAGTGACTTTCTAGTTGGTTAAGTGGGTAAAGGACTCTGGGGGATGGGCTAGAGAGTTCCAGACTGCCATTTTAATCAGTAGAGTTAAGAGAGTGAAGACCTGTTCCTGTACACCTAATACCCATCATTGAAGTTCCCCCTATTTGTGTGTGTCCATGAGGAAATGTAAGGTTATATACTTTATTGTAAGGTTATATACTTTAATGTTATTTAGTTTGCTGTGTTTACACCCTTTTCTACCTCAATTACCAAGTTATTAATGTTAAGTGAGTTTTCAGTGTGCATGCTGCAATAATTGGCATAATTCAAAGATATAGAAGAGTTTTAGTTCTCTATTCAACCTAATACCTTGCGTTTGTTTATTGTAGAGTTACTTCAGCAGTATTTCGATGTCTTCTCTATAATTCCCTTACATGACAATGATTCAGCACTTTTTCTAAGAGACACAGAATTCGTGAATCCTGTAATATGTGCCACATAGCGGTTAAATCTAGTATTATATCTTAGACATTAACAATTGTATTTTAAGTGTATGTATCCTGGTGTTTCCTTCATCAGTTCATGAAGTTCCAGTAGTGAAGCAGCAGCTGAAGTCATTACACTCCTTACACCAAAATGGCTGCTTCTTGGACAGGCAGACAGTGGGCTGTCTTATCGCTGTATGAAAGTGATGAAGAGGAAGAGCCCTTACTGCAGGAGGATGAAGTTACATCCATACCCATAAGATACAGATTAGAGGTTCAGGACCTGAAAAGGGAGGACAGACAAATATGTGAAGCTCAAATAGCCCTGAGAGAGGAAATTTGTCAGTCACAGAACCTTCAAAGGGATATATATGCAATACCTTAGTGTATCACAAGAGCTGCCCTAATCTCCCAACCACCCCTAACAGAACATTCTCCACTGCCATTCCCTAGAACCATATACAAACCCCCTGAGATGACAGTGCCAAGTCCAGTTTCATGTATTCCAAAACCTCCCCATCACAGAGTTCCTGTACAACTTAGGGACAGTCCCTCAAGTCAAGTGCTGACACTCACACTTTCCAACCAAGCTCAAAGCCAGTCACTTCTAATTTTCAGCCATATTCGTCTCCCACGGGGCGGCAGCAATGCACTGTGAGTCAAGAGGCATGTTACAGAGGCTCACAGCCAGCATCTCATTTTTCATTCAACATGACCCAGACGAGTTAGCCCATTTAAAGCTAGCTCTTGACAACATGCTCCCCAATGATGCCACTGAACTCTTTACATACCAGGTACTCCTAGACCACTTGAGGTTTAATGAGACATGCCTAATTGCAGATTCCTTCTTAAACTCCCCCTGGTCATACACATTCACTATGGCTGCACTCACTGGATTTGGTTGACCTCACCAGTATGCCCTAAATAATACTGCAGCAGTCATGGATGCCCCTGATGTTCACCTTTAGGATATCCTCAATATCTCAACCTCATAAGAGCTTCCAAATACAGAAAGCTTTCACATCTGACCACTTAAGTCTTGCTGAGCACTCTTACCCAATCGCAACGCTCCAGCAGAAGCATAAGCATTTGAAGAATGTCCCTCTGCAGCCCATCCACAAAGCACATCCTTTACCAGAAAGTAGTGGACTTACTTCAAGCCAAGAACACCAGATTAATGGTCGATTGAGTCAACAATTATGCCACATCACTGCTGCGGTTAACTGACATGCCACATCTCCACGCAACACCAGATGCAGTCATACCCAACCTGATAAGTATAGAGTGGCGCCTAGCGCAAGATCCTGTTAAGGCAGCTAAGTACAACAACAAGATTAAGAAACTAGAGACAGCTGGCTATCTGGTAAACTCTCCACATGACCTGTGACATCAGGAGAGTAATTGTTCATTCCTCACCAACTGGTTCCAGACAATGGCAAAAATCATGTGGTATTCAACTGCTCCTTTGAATATAAGGGTAACAAACTGAACAACTACCACCTTGCTGGACCTGCACTTGGTCCTACACTCTTGGGAGTTCTTTAATGTTTCAAAGAGCATGCTAATGCAGTGAGTGGGGACATTAAAGGCAGGTTTCATCAGGTCTGCCTCCTGCCTGAATATAAACTCCTCCTTCACTTCATCTGGCATGACCTTTAAACTTGTAACCCTCCCAGTATTTATACATGGCAAGTGCTTCCCTTTGGCACAAGCTGTAGCCCATGCTATGTTATATATGCCTTACAGCCCCATGCCCTTAATAATACTGAGCCAACTGACACACAATTACTAAAAGAGACTACCATCCTCAGATGAAGCCAAGCAGTTAGTGGATGGATTGAGAAAACTCCTATCCATTGGTGGGTTTGTGATCCATCAATGGTCTTGCAACGTGCCTTGTGTCATCAAACACTTGCTGAAGGAGGCTTGCTCAGACAGCACTGAGCTTTGGCTGTCCCACGACAAAGCGGAACTGCAAAATTCCACTCATGTATTAAGGTACAAGGCCTCCCACATCGGTAGCATGTGGGAAAGAAAGATACAATCTGTCAAAAATGCCCTCAGTACTACTTAAGGTCCACAAACAGTAACCAAGGAAGTGCCCTCAGTACTTCTTAAGGTCCACAAACAGTAACCGAGGAAGTCTTTGAACAGTACTCATTGAGGTAGAAGGAATCCTAAAGAGTAAGCCTTTAGGATATGTCTCCCCCAGTGTTGCTGACCTGGATCCAGTCAAGCCTTAATATTTTGGCCTTTTGCCTAGACAGTTCTCTACCTCAAGTCAAATATCCTGTAAATAGTGACCCCCCCAATCCAGCATTGCTTTAAATTAAGTTGATTTCATGTTGTAAGTAAACCATATGTGAATTTAATTCCCCCAAAAGTATAAGCACTGTGCCTGTGTGACACTATCAAAAAATGCATTATATTTTGCAGGACCCACTCTGCCCAAAGCGTCAGTTTCTATTGCAAAGAGTGGTGTTGCGTTTGAGGCATGTCTACCTGTATTGATACCGTGGGAATAATCTAGTTGAATATTGGCAGATACTACAAACGAAAGTACATTTCAAAAGAGTGAACATTGGATTTAGAATTTTTAAGGGAATTGTTGGATTTGATTTAAGATGCCAAAATTGCTCCTTCACGACAGGTAAGCTCAATTATTACTACATAACTTCTTACTGTCGGTGTCCAAATAAATTCAGAAGACACTCGGAATATGAATCTTTGTACTTGCTAGATGGATGTAGAGATGATCCGAAAACCAATTAAACCAAGTAAAAATTAAAGCTAAATAAAAACAATAAAATATATATTTTAAACACAAATTACTACTATTCTTAATAATACTAGTCAAATATGTTTTTGTGCTTAGTAGACCATTGAGGAATACCAGAGTTTTGGGATTAAAAATGATCACACTGGAAATTGACATGTTTCAACCTTGAAATCAATCACATTCAACAGCTTTACTGACAAGCGCCATCCCCTGTTAAGATGTTTTTGCATCAATTTAAGTGTGAACACATTCCCATAACGATAACTCAAAGACACGTGTTCTAGTGCCTTAGGAACCAGGAAGTAATCACGTTCACATTATAAATTGACTGATGGTTAGTTTTATGGTTGGGGTTTGGGTTAGGGGCTGGAATCAATCTAATATGCTTTCCTGTTTACTGAATTATATCATTTACAACTAAAAAATACTCACTTTTGGTGCCATTCTGTGGACATTGCGGCTGAAAACTGGAGTTCAAATATGCCCATATGTTCAACAGCACTTCCAGCTTCAGCCACTGGGGGCAGTGATTCAAATTTTGGTAAGCACTGACCATTTTCAGCAGAAAAACTTTTGACCTACTGATGCCGAATTCAAACCCAGTGTTCCATAAAGGATAAATCAGCCTGCGAAGGGCCTTTCGAAGGGTGAACAATCAAGATAGCCATATCGCTTCAAACTGAATTTCCAACTAAAATTGACTTAAAAAGTGAGTTCTGAATAAACTTTATTTTTAAATCCCACACCTTTCAGCCCTAAAAAGCTGGATGGTAAAGGTTTTGAAGGGAATAGGACATGGGGATGATCAATTCTGAATGGAATGCACCCATAGTTTGATCAGTTTGGCTACTGACTATTAGGCTGGTAAATTTATTAGGAACTAGGGATGTAATAAAACATCAATATATTGATTATTGATCAGCACGTTATTTTATCAATATATTTTTGAGGCATCGATATTTTAAAATGTACAGTCTTTTAAATTGCCCAATTTGCATGCTTTCCAATACACTCAGTTGGCCCCTGTTTAACAGTCTGGGATAATAGCATTGGGTGACAACAAAATGAGGATATACCATTCACTGAAGCACAAACGCACACACAGAGGACGAGCTGAATTGTCACAGGAGATGGTAGTCAAAAATTACGAAAGTTTTGATACTTCTTCAAGAACGAACAAAGTGACGTTGATGAGTTTGCAGGTTAGTGAAACAGTTGTAAATGTGAAAACTGAATGATTAGAAATGGGGGTGTTTATTATGCTATTCTGTATGTAGCCTTGAATAGGCCTTTCATTCAAACAGTCAAACCACACAATTACACACTTGTAACTGAACATACATTGTGTATTGTAGATACATGATACATGTTCACAATAGATCATCCATGATCATGATGCCTAGAGTAAATAATCTTTGCACTTTGATAATGATTTGGGTCGAATTTAATGGAAAAACATGGAGTTGCACTCCGTGGCACTTCAGAATGTTGACGCTGAGCGTTGACGGTGTGTTCGCACCTTTGCAGATAGATAAATAATTGTTTCAATTTTAGTTAAAAGTTTTTTAGTTTAGCTTGCAAGATTGTGGCAAATTTGCAATGAACTCTCAATTTGGGGATGTAGTTTATTTAGATATTTCATGTTCAAGCGTTTTTGTCCATTTCTTGTCTTCGAAGCATATTCAAGTTTAACTCTCACATGTGCATGAATGTCAACTCTGTTGATGCCAACACTTCTCAAAACAAATCAAATCAACACTCATAACAGCGAAGGTCAAACTGCAAATTAAATCCAATCCCCATGTTCATTGTTCCTATCTTATTGAGGCCTGTTATATAACACCAGAGAGTGGCTTCATTATCACGCAAGCAGGAGTTGATTATCCACTGAAGAACGAGTGTTAACAGTCCTTACAGTGAAGAGGCTTCTGCCAGCACAGTGACATTACAGGACTGTAGAGCCAGCATATGTTCTCATCTGTCGTGTTACGCACTGCCTTCTGCTGAGTAAACATAATGAAGGTGTACAAGAATGTAAAAATAATGTAATTCTATTGAACAGTATTGCTGACACTGCACAAATGACTTTCTAAATCAGTATTTTTGTCTTGTTTAAAAAAAAAAAAAAATATATATATATATATATATATTAATAGAATGCAAATAAAAACCATTCAATGCAGAACAAATTTCTGCATTTGTTTTGAATGTTGAAATTCACTTCATCAATATCAAATGTTATTATATATGGTCAAATAAAGTTGTCACGTGGTGTGTGGCATGTTGTGTTTTTGTAGCAGTTTGTTTTTCATTGAGCAATTGTATTTTCGATATTCCCAGTCTCCACCAATTCCACTTTGTTGTATTTAAGTGGATGTGAGAAGCCTTTTATTTTACAGAGGAAAAGAACCAGCCGCAGCTGATAATGTGGATGACATTTGCTTTAGATGGATTGTTATTCAGTGTAATTGCAATATGTGGAAAGTCGCAATTAATTGTACACTACCGGCCAAAAGTTTAGGGTCACTTACTCATTCTAGGAGTTCCCATCTATGCTGGGCATTTATTGGCTGCTTTTCTTAATTACTCAATCCAAGTCATCCATTCTAAAAACTTTTTTTTTTTTTTTTTAAATAAAATTATTTATTTCTCCTGACCCTCCTGACAAAGTATAACAATTTACAATTAAAATATTTTTCATAAGTCATTTAAAGTATTCTGTAATGTATTTCTTTAATTCACATAATATTTACAGATGTTAGTATTTTATGGTCTGCGTCTAGGCTGATTTTAAAAATAAAAACAAATAAATTAAAACAAAATGAAAAGGCAAAATAAACAAATAAATAGGTAAATAAATATGTATTATTATGTATTTAATTTGCATAATATTAGCAGATGGTAGTATTTGATCATCTTCTATTAAGCTGATTTAAAAATAAATAAATATTGTATTACAGTTATTAAAATTAGGTTTCCCCCTCAAATTCAAATTTTCATGAGCAAATTAAATGAATAGAACTCAATTACAGTATACTGTAATGCAATTATTTTTTATTTAATTTGCATAATATTTACAGATGGTAATATTTGATGTTCTGCTTATGTAAAAGTATTACTGCTATCAATATTACAGAATCACTATCAAGAATAATGATAATTACAGAATTAAATAAATAAGGTAATGAGAATTTGTTGTAGAAATGTGCTTAAATTGTCATGGCAATAAAATCACAATGCAAATAACAGGCTTCTTTTTCTATAAGCAAAAATGTCATTTCTATTTCTTTCATTTGATTTTTGGGGTGTAACATGATCTGATATCCTGCACAGGTTTTTACTAGATTCACCCATATAGATTTTATATTTCTGTAACTTATAGCCAAAACATAAGCAGATACTGTGAAAGTAACATCTAACTAATGATCTTATTCTCTTCCAGAGATCTGACACACGTACAGTATTATAAGTTGCTATGTATCCTCCCACTCCATAAACCAATAACAACTTCTGCTGTAACAGCTAAAAAGACTGGACGAAAAACATGACTCAGTGTTCTGTACCGAGACAGTCCCCACAGTGTCTGAACTGATGAGATGGGGGAAAGTATAATATTGAGATCAGGGCAGGTGTGACTTGCTGCTAAAATTACATCTGCCGAAGAGTGGGCAGATTAACTCAATTTGCTAGAAATAATTCAAGATCAGGAGTCGTTGTCAGCTCAGCAGCACAGGGCAGGTGTTAAAACATATTATTCTGCTTTAGAAGGCGATTTCTTATTTAATCCGAACGTTGTTGATTATTACATTTTTTTATGTGAATGTGAAAATTCTAAATAATGAACCCTCTAACCCAAACCCCAACTCTAAATCTAATCATAAGTGGAGTAAAAATGTTATTATAGAGCAAAAATACAACCTCTGGATTGCGCTCACCATATTTTACTTCTCGAATATTCTGTTTCACTCAAAAATATGCCACATTACATAAATAAATTGGGCTGTGAATACCGTTTCATGTTGACTTTCATATTACCACACCAAAAAATAAAGAATGAACAAGGAAAAAAGTACACTGAATATGAATGAAACTGAGACTAATGCTAACTTACATCAAACAGCTCTGACCCAGAATTTGAAAAGTTACACAATCGGGATTTGAGCTAGACACGGTTACTCTAGTTTGACAGTCCCTTTTCCTTGATCTGTGGTTCATCTTTTGATGACAAAAAGTGCTGAAGACATTAGAAAAGTCAAAAGATGTTATGAGGCTTAGCCTCGGAACCTACTTCACTCAATATCTGAATGCAGGTTCTGCTGTGCATCACTTCATTCTGAAATGTGAAATGTGCACACTGAGCGCATTTGCACGTTCTTACACCTATTATTCTTAATAAGCTGTCAATGTGTGTGGTCATGTCAACGCATTAAACAGCTTTCCTTTGTCGTGGTAAGATCATAAACCGCTTAAGAATAAACCGATCGACACGGCTAGATTTGTGCCCATCACCCGAATTTTTACACCCTTACCGGCATTGTATCAGGCTTATCCCATGTGCACAGGTGTTGTGCAGGAGTTTTGATGTCAAAAACTAAGAATAACCTGATAATTTCAAGTGTCTTGTACTGTAAACACGGCTTTCTTGCATCGCCTGTTTATTTGTTTGCATGTACATTGTACAAAGGTGCCTGGGTTTGTTCCTGGCAGGCAGCAGATGCTCTAACCCTGACCCCCATACCTCCAGGAACGACCTGAGGCACCTTTCCCCCATCGCGCATGCAAACCCGGTGGTGGAAAGACCCAACCTTCCCTCTTGTAATCATCACCCCACATCTGAAGGCCGTACTTCAGTTAGGCTCACAACAGGAGTGGGCAGGAGAGAGGAGAGGTGCTATTTAATAAGCCTCGTTTCACAGCAGATGATGAGGCGCAATAGATTATGTGAATAGAGCCTCATCACTGTTGGCTTTCAAACGTAGAGTGCGCCTCTCCTCAGAAGTCTGGCCTCTAGTCCCCTGTGCATGGACGCTGATGTCCATGAAGGTCCAGGATGGGAGCTGATAGGGAATACCAGTGGTGAATTAGATGTGCCACTCGGACCGTCTTAGCCAAAACCACAGCACAAATATATGTGACCTCTGGGATTGGTGTACAGTATGCCGGGCCATCCTTCCTTAAAGCGCCGTGGCCTCAGGGAAGCTGAGACGCTTAAAGAAGCCTCCACCCCTTGCACCCAGGAAGGGAGCACGTGCTGCTGCCGGACCATGCCGCTTTGGGACCTTACCCTCTTATTACTACCCTAAAGTCACATAGCCCCAGCACACCGCGAATTTGCTAGACTCTCCATTATTTCAGACACTTATTTAGACACTCCCCTTAGACCCTTTAGTCACCCATTTGAATGTATGTTCTTTATTATTTAAAATAAATACCTCTCCGAGGCCTGACGCCACACACGTGTCTGTCACTTGCTCACCCTGCCACAACAAGTTTAAGGGTTTTTCCAATAAGCTGATTTTTGGTAGTTATGTGAACATAGGGAACTATGAATCTGAGTGGACATCCATGACATGTGGAGTCCCACAAGGCTCAATTTTGAGGCGACACTCAGATTTACCTAGACCTATCATCAAATGACTACAGCCGCATAGACTCTCTGTGCCTGTGCATTGATGAAATTAAAAGTCAGATGTGCCAAAATTTCCTTTAGTTAAACAACGACAAGTCAGAGATCATTGTATTTGGCAACAAAGGCAAAATACCCAAGGTCAACACACTGGCCTAGTACCTAAATACATTGCAGATATGCTTGTTGAAAATAAACTAACAGACCTCTCAGATCATTAGGATCAAGTCAGTTAAAAATACTCAAAACAATGTGAGACTGTGTTTAGCTATTATGCCACCTGCAGCTGGAACCATCTTCCAAAAGATGTCAGATGTGCTCCAACAGAAGCCATGTTTAAAACCAGACTGAACACACATCTGTTTATCTGTGCATTTATTCACTGAGCACTGTGCTGCACTTACTGATCATTATTTCTGTATTCTATTTATATATATATATATATATTTGTACTTTTTAAATTTATCTTATTAATTTTAATTCTTATTTCTTGGTCTTATTTGGTTTTAAAAAAATGTTTATGTATCTTATATATTATATTATATATGTTTTTAATTTCTGAGTTAAGTGAGATATATATATATATATATATATATATATATATATATATATATATATATATATATATATACACACACACACACACTGTATATATATATATTGCTTTTTTTTCTGGGGCTAAAAGTCAAAACAGTTGTTTGACTATCCAGAGACAGTGCAATAAACAAACAAAACAAATACATTAATTAATGAATACATTAATAAATCAATAACTTATTTAAACCTGAAATTTATGGAAAACAAATACATTATTATTTATATTTTCTTATTATTTCTTCAAAATATAGTGACACTATTTTGTTTTAAAATAGTATTGTTGTTGTTGTTGTTGTTGTTGTTATTATTAATACTATCATCATTTGAAAAACTTTTGTCCACCAAAACAAAGACAGGTGGTGTAATCAACATTCAGGTAGCCATTCTATTGTCATATGAAAATAAAATAAAATAAAATAAAATAAACCAGAGATAACTCCTTAGGAACATATTAAATGTGTATAGTTGGGGAAAACAATCAGATATTTTGGTATTTTTATATATATAAAAAAAAAGTAACCCTAAGAAAACTTCTTGAAAGTTTTGACTAAAAAAATCATGATATTTGTAAAAAATATTTTTATTTATTATCTTTCTGAAATGAATGATTACTGTAAGTTGTGTACTTACTGTATACAGCTTTTTATAACCTTTCTGACTTTATATGCTAATTATATATATATATATTACTGTATACTGTATATATATATATATTTTTTTTTTTTTCAAAAAAGTATGAAACCAACATGGACTCATTTGTTTTTAAGTAGATTTCTTATTTTTACTATCTTAGCCTACATTATTTGTCAATGACACTATCAACGCAATGCAAGAACACATTGCATTCTCAGTCAATACTGTCACAGTGAAGGAACAGTTTGAAAATAATCTTGTCATACAAGTTAGTTAAATATATTTAATATATGGACAGTTTCTAGTATTGTGTTCATAGTCATGCTAGCTGAATAATAATGTATATCTGGTTTAATGGTAGACATTTGAAGGTAACCATATCGCCCCCTTGATTACTAATATTTGTTACTGCCACAATAATGCAAGAATGCATTCTTATGTAGAGTATACTTCTGTCTTTAATTAGCAGGGTTATCATTTCTTTTACTCTTTATAGAGATATAGTTTAGCCTTCTCTGTGTTGAAGACAATTATTTGTCTTCATGACAACTGGATGGAGGCTTGCTCCAGAGGAGAACTGGGAGGTGGTGTATAAAGCAATATAGCTTTCTGATATCTGCCTAAGGGTTTGTGGAATTCAGAAAAAAAAAAAAAAAAAAAAAAAAAACGTTTTCTCCAAATGCTTATGCTAACTTTCATAAGCCGAAGGAGGTGTTAGGCTGACACAAAATCAATAGTCTATTGTTCTTCACCTGTTATATCTGTACGCAGAGGTTGAAAATTAGTATATTGATTTGTTCTGCTTGTTTCCCCTATGAAGTTTGACTGACATGCTCATCATGTTTGCACAAGGAGGATCTTAATCCCGAAAATCTTGTGGCAGATGTGGCAGTTGCATTAATTGTGTTTGTGGTAATTTTTGTAAAAAGAGATTGCATTTGACAACCATCCAAGAGCTGTTTATTCAATTATAGATGAGCTTCACAAAACTAATCTTGTATCAACTCATTCACACTGCTGTAAACATTGAGCTGCAATTCTGGATACAAGTAATTTGACATTCTCTGAAGTTGCTCCAAATTACATAAATTGAATGATATAAAAGTTTCACACACTTCAGGAAAATGTTTAGGCAGTGTGGATAACAGTAGCCCCACTTTAAAGGGATAGTTCATGCAAAAATGACTCACCCTCATGCAATCCCAGATGTGTATGACTTTCTTTCTTCTGCTGAACACATAAACGTAAGACTCCAGAGGTTAAATCCATATCTTAAGAAGTGATACGATAGGTGTGGGTGAGAAACAGTTCAATATGTAAGTCCTTTTTAACTATAAACCTCCACTTTCACTTCCACATTCTTCTTCTTTTGTTTTTGCCGATTCACATTCATGCATATCGCCACCTACTGGGAAGGGAGGAGAATTTATAGTAAAAATATAATGAAATATTGATTTGAGTTTCTCACTCACACCTATCATATCGCTTCTGAAGATATGGATTAATGACTGGAGTCAAATGTTTTACTTTTATGGTGCGTTTATGTGCTTTTTATGTGCCACCATTCACTTGCATTGAATGGACCTAAAGAGTTGAGCAGTACCTTTGCTACAAATAGTGAAGCTATTAGCTGTAGTGAGTAGTGAGTTGGTAGCTTCGCTAGTTTTAAAATCAAGTAGCTTTTAAGTATCGAAGCTATATTTTTGATTTGTCAAAGCTATGCCGCTACATCATACATCACACCGGGGTTTACTATCGCCAGTTTTGAATCAGAACTAAGTCACTCTCACAAATGAATCACTCGTCTGAGTCAGTTCTTTAAAATGAATTTGTCACACGTGCTAGCAAAGCGGTGTGAATCGGTTCATGATTGAATCTAAATGACTAAATCATTTGATGTGTGCTCTAACTTTCCAAAACTCTCACAAAATATTTTAAAATAAACGCTGGTTACAGTGGATCTACAATCAATGGAAATGAAACTTGCAAATGTTTCCCATCGTTTGCCAGTGATGTTTGAACATGTGCTCGGCTTGTGAGAGACTACTGCAGGTAAAGACATTTTACCAGCAAAAAGTGTATCTAAACATTCAGCAGCCTCCACAAAAACGCATCAAAAAAGTACCATGGCATTACCATGTTTTTTGGACATGTACCTTTACATTGGGGCACCATGTTAAGACAATGGCATATTAATAATTTAATCATATAGACACAAGAAACGTCCTCTCACATTTTATCAAACTTTACATGTGTAAATATTTGTATGAACATAAAAAGTTTCACAGACATGTGACTAACAGAAATGGAAAAAGGCCGTGTCTCATTTCGAAGGCTGTGTGCTAGGTAGGACGCGTCCTTTGAAGGCTGCAGTATACCGAGTGTCCTCCTTTAAACAATCCTTGTTTAAATGAGATGGCCTTCGTAGGTCAAATGGAAACGGAACGTATCATGGTTGCTATTACAGCATGCCACTCTTTAACAAGTGCGAGAACATTGAGTGAGAAGGGAACAAAGTCCCTCTGGAAGGGAATGTATGAGGTCAAATTACGAGAATTATAATGATGTAGAGAGAAAAGAAAATAGATTTTACAGGTGTAGTTTTAGTCTAATACTTTATTTTAATTATAAATTAATATAATTATACATATTATATACTCTTCGAACATCAACTGAAGTACTTCGACTTGGGGGAATTAACATTACTTCATATTTATGGGCAAATTGGTGTCTTTTTTTTTTTGGACATTTCCGTTGAAACAAAGAATTGTGGGTTGTGAGTGTCCACGAAGGATACACCTCATGCATCCTCCGAATTCCCGTGAAAGAAGGTTGCATTCGACGGTCGCATTCAGAGTGTCCTACTCGCTTTTCTGAAACAAGGCAGCCTCGATGACGTATGCAGCCAACAAATGCGACCTCTGCAGTACACAGCCTTCCAAACGAGACACAGCCAATGTGTCCCTGAAAATCTAAATTAACAGTGAGTATCTGGTGTGGTCACCAGCTGCATTAAGCCAGTTCTTGCTTTGAGATGTTACCCCACTCTTCCACCAAGGCACTTGCAAGTTCCCGAACATTTCTGGGAGAATGACCGGGGCCCTCACCCTCCAACCTAACAGGTCCCAGACGTGCTCAATGGGATTGAGATTGAGATGGCCATGGCAGAAAACTGACATTCCTGTCTTGCAGGACTTTTATTTATTTTTGCTGAGTTTAGTAGTAATGTACCATGGTATTCTTTGAATTACTTTGAAGCATCATTTAAATTCAGTTGTACAGTATATGAATATGGTAATCATATATAAAATTACCATAATAGTTTTCATGTGATTCTTTGAAGTACATTGAAATGACATGCAAATACAGAATAGTACATAAATATGGTAATTGTATCTCAAAGTACCATGGTATTACCATCTGATACCATCAGATATCACATTGTTATTGCCCAGATGTGCTCACAAACACACACACACACACACACACACACACACACACACACACAAAGAATTTGCCTCTGATCAGAAGCTTCTAGTACAGAAATACAACAGCTAGACACAGAATTAAAGGATAAGATGAAAAGTTTTTATACAGGAAAGCGCAAAGGAAATTATGTTCAAATGCGCATGGGTTTTTAGAGGGAGTAGTATAAATATGAAATATAAAATGTAATAATTGTGATTTTTCGTTTTGACCATATGGGTTGCATGTATAAATATCAATTTACAAGTGTTTTTTTTCTCACCTTTTCTCCCCAATTTGGAAAGCCCAATTCCCAATTTGATCTAAGACATCGCGGTGGCTTAGTGACTCGCCTCGATCCGGGTGGCGGAGGACGAATCTCAGTTGCCTCCACGTCTGAGAACTTCAATCCGTGCATTTTATCACGTGGCTCCAAATAGTACTTGTACTTGTTTCACACCTAAATCTGAATGAATGTCATTGCAATGGAAAACTAAATAATAAAAAAGTGGCTTGTAATATTTCTCAAAAACAAGTTATGCCAATTATAAAAGATTAGATTGATTGATCAAACTGCATTGCATATTGTGTACTATGAATTTGGACACCAATAAATGCTGGAATGAGAAGAAAGTAACTCAATGTCCAATAGATGGCGCCTTAAGCACAGCTAATTTGGCTTTGTAGACAGTACCAAGTCTTGTTACTTCTGTAAATATACACTATTATTTAAAGGTTTGGACACACATACTAAATCAAATTAGAATAATAGTCAAGTCATCAGGACATTGAAATGCTCATTGGAATTATGGGAATTATGTAGTGACCAAAAATATTAAACAAATCAAAAATATCATACATCTAAGCTTCTTTAAAGTAGCCACCCTTTGCCTAGATTGCAGCTCTGCATAGTCTGGTCATTCGCTCAGTTCTTTCTAATTAGTATTAAAGTATTAAAAATTGTTTAATATCCTTTAATAATCTGGTTCACAATAAACTTTCCTTTATGTCTTCATTTTAAAGGCCCTATATGGTTTAATCCCAGCAATATTAAGATATGAATGTGACTCCATGCATACATTGTAAAATTTGACTAATTTTAAATGGTCGAAAACTAATTACATCTACCTTCTAAACCTAACCCTCACAGAAAACGTTTTGCATTTTTAGATTTTGATTATATCTCGTTTTAGAACCTGTATTTAATATATTATGCTAATACGACATAGGGGTATATGGGAAAACTGACTCATTGACTAAATCCCCATGACTACATTCTTGATGGTACAGAAAATGTAGCTACTATGCCATAAATATTGTGAACAAGAAGCACATTGCTGCATCTCTGTGATGAGCCAGCTGTCAAAGCCATTAGTGCACTGCAGGTATGTTGGATGGATGGGAGAGTCTATGTTCTCTCTACAGTTGCTGCTACCTGAGCTAGTTTTAATCATGTCATTAAAGGGTTATCTAGAGCAGAAATTGTGGGACTTTTGCTCTTCCTGGGGCCATTTCACCCTAACATAAATAGTTATTTACTGTAGTTACTTATGTGTACCTGCTATATCATTCATCTAGAGCAACACACCTTCTTTTAATATTAAAGTGAAGTGGTGTGAGTTTTGCATTATATATGTTACTCAGTATGCTATGTTCTACTGTGCTGAGTACACAGTGATCACACAACATGGCAAAAAATATGTGTACACCTGAATACCACACCAGTATGTGCTTGTTGAAGTTGGTCTTCCCTTGAGTGCTATAATGGCTTTCAGTCTTTTGGTTCAGCTTTTCACTAAATGTTGGAACATGTCTGCATAGATTTGCTCCCATTCAGACACAAGAGCATCATTGAGGTCAGGCACTGATGTTGGACTATGGTGTCTGATTGCAGTTGGCATTCCAATTAATCCCAAAGGTATTCAGTGGTGTTCAGCTCTGGGCTTTGTTGAGGCCAGTGAAGTTCTTCCACACTAGACACAGTAATGCTTTTTTTATAGACCTCACTTTGCACACATGGACATTGTCTGGGCTGGACATGATGGAAGCAGACTGGATAAGATCAGCAAGCTCAGTGATGTGGGTCAATGCATTACTGAAGCTCATTCAAATATCAAAAAGCAGAGGACAGCAGCACCTGGACATTACTTCCTTAAGATATAGAGTATAGCTTGCAACATGACATATTATAGAGATGATTTCCCCCCCCCCCCCCCCCAACCTATTGTGAAGAACACAAACTAATGTGAGGGAAAGCAAAACTATTGCAAGGGAACACAAAATGTATTGCGAGGAAACCCAAAAATATTCCAAAAACACAAACGATTGCGAGGGAATGCAAAACTTTTTTTGAGGGAATCCAAAACTATTGTGAGGAACAAAAACGAAACATATTGCAAAGGAAATAAAAACTATTGCGAAGAACGCAAACCATTGCAAGGGAACGCAAAACTATTGCAGGTAACTCAAAATGTATTGTGAGAAAACCCAAAACTATTCCAAAGAACATAAACTCAAACTATTGCAAGTGGAGGCAAAACTATTGCAAGGGAATGGCAATGCATAGCTTATTGTGAGGGAATGCAAAACTTATTTTAAGAGAACAAAAAAGTATTGCGAGGAATGCAAACTTATTGAGAGGGAACGCAAATCTACTGATAGGAACGCAAACTATTGCGAGGAAACATAAAACTATTCCAAAGAACACAAACTCAAACTAATGCAAGGGAACATAAAACTTATTGAGAGGGAATGCAAACTATTATGAGGGGGAAAAAATATTTCAGAAAAGAAATCCTTCCCTGTCCTCTTTAGGGCTCCTAACAAATGAGACGGAGCTTGTGTGCAACGAAACTACATTTCTGCTATTTTCTGAGACAGCATAATAAAAGAAAAAAAGAATACTAAAAGATACAGGTAAAGCATCAGTTTCACGTCAAATGTACACCGTTTACTCTTCATTTGTTTGCACTAGCACTAAATAAACTTAATTAATTTGCGGAGAGTGAAAAAAGAGTTAAAGAAATCTGAAATCGCATCTATTCTTACCAAAATAATTTAAACAAAATAAAACATTACATAATAATTGCAATTTAAAAATATTATGGAGGATCTTTGAACATGGTGATTTTGTACACCATTAACACATGTATTTAGCGGGGTTCAGTTGAAATCGAAACGAGGCCATAGATGGAATGTGTTCAGCGTCCATTAAGGAAAGTTTAAGCATTTTGTCTCAAAAACAATATTCTCTTCTCACTTGACTGTATTTCAAAGAGATAAAGACATTTGTGAACATGGAGTTCCATTTAACCAGATTCGGGAGGAGCAAGTCATTTAATCAGTCCAATCACAATGCCAGAGTAAGAGTATATAAACAGCTGCTTACCTCTATGTGACATAAAGTCTATCTATCTATCTATCTATCTATCCATCCATCCATCCATCCATCCATCCATCCATCACTAATCTAAGTCCAGGGGGGGTATTAGAGCTCGGGTTGAGTCTTTCACCCAGGACAAAAAGCCACATGTTTACACTATCCTCAATGCAGTATTACATTTACTGTAACTACTGAACTCTTATTCCTCAGTTTGTAGCACCCATTTAGTAAAACAACTCACAAACTGTCTGGCTTGTCACTGGATTGAACCCATTTTCGTGAATAAGAGGAGTCGTTTCAAGCTGAAGAAATACAATTATTACATGTGGTCAGGCCTATTTGTAGCACCTGCACATTCTAAAAGTGACAGGTAACAAGGGAGAGCGCTTCACACCTGTGTGAAAATGTAAAAATGAAGTTGTCTTCACCTTTCAAATACAGTAGAATTGTAACCAAGTCCTGCTGAACAGAAAAACTGTTTAATCCTAGTCAAAAAAAGAATACGCTTCCAAATTTGGCACCCTCTCAAGCAGTCGCTGTGGATCTTTGAAAAGTTAAACTTCAGAAACATTGCAGAAGCAGCCATCTGGACACGCCATAAACAGTTACTATAATTACTACCGTGAGACAGTAATGGGCCCTGCTTCTCCCACAACCACTCACATGAAACTGTTCATCCTTTTCTCGTTGTGAATTTCTTGAAATTGCAATATACCCACGTGAGATTGAAACCAGTTTTATGGTACACCTACACTGTCAACCCACACGTTTACTCGAGTGGTTAGAAATGTAGCCCTGACAGTTCTAGTTTTATGGTTCCTCTGTGCACTCAGTGTTCAACTCCCATCATGGTCTAGGCTGGTTTATGCTGATTAGTGCGGGTTTGGTCTAGAGTTCTGACAAATCCCAATGGCAAACATGCTGCAAATTTGCCTTACGAAAAAGGAGAGTTCATGGTAAATTTGCCACGAACTTGACGCAAATTCGTTACTAATAATTTTCATATGCAAATGAGCTTTGCTGCAAACTTACCTCTTCACAGAAATTATATTTGTATCACTCCGCAGCACCCATAGCTGACAGTTATTCTTGTTGACTAGCAAGATTCTGGCAACATTAGCAGCTAAGCCAGTTTGCAGATAGTTTAGATTTTTTGTAAGGATGACTATAGACCAATCCTTTGACAACGTTACCGCTTGCATCACAAATGGAAATGGTGGCAGAAACCATCCACAAACAGTCAGCTTTTGTCAGATTCTGATGTTAAAAAATGACAAAATACAACTCTAGAACAACATGAGGGTGAACACAAGGTAGCATCATTTTCATATCATAATTTGGTAGACTAATCCTTCAATATTTATATTATATATTAAGTTTGTATTTATTTCTAATGATGAATATAACTTCATTACTCAAGAAAACATTCATACGTTAAAAGCTGTCTATTTAAGTCATTGACTGACTGGGCAATGAGACAGCTTCAGGTTTGGACACATAGCCACTGTTTATGAAAATGTCTATTTCTCCACATCCACAAGAGACTTCTACCATGCAATGATACCAAGTCTAAGGCCGTTATCCTGAACTTACTCGAAAAAATGGAGCCCATCAGCTGTGGATGGGTATTGTTTCTGACATCTGCAGGATCTGTTTGATTTGTACATGCATTAATGTATACGCTGGAAGACTGTCAAAAAAAAAAAAAAAAAGAGAGAAAAAAAAATCTGCTGCCAGGGCAGGTGCTAGGGAAATTATTTGGAAATAGTTTTTGCCTATATTAGGAGAGAAGAAGTGAAAAATAATTAATAAATAAAAGTGGAAAAATCCAAGGAGACCATCCATATTTTTTTTTTTTATCTTTTAAGGCAGGTAGCTTGAATTGGTATCAGAGAGTTAAGGCAATGTTTAATCTCCTGGTTTGATTGAGGTCCTGGAAGGGGCTGTTGATTGGCCATCAGCCAAGGAAGGATAATGGACAAATGGGGCCTAGAGCCTGGGGCTTTTGACTGCCAGGGCCTTGAGCTCAGATAAACTCAGAAACAACCCACTATAAATGTACCTAGTTGTGTAGAAGTGGAGGGATCTCTTTCTTTGGAGCAACCATTGTATTTGCTATGAATCTGTAATGTGGCACCCACATGCATGGTAATGACAACAGCACAACAGTGATGGCCCACTTTTTAAGCTGCATTTGCTTTATATTATTCCCACTACTTTTCTCCTTTGCATTTATTTATTTTTCAATCAAGTGTTCTAGGCTTTGAACCAAACCAACCATGTTACAATATTTGATAAAAAAAAAGAAAAGAAACATTTTGGTTACTGTTGTAACCTGTTCCCTGATGGAGGGAACAAGACATGGTGTTGATGTAGTGACCCTAGGGGTAGCCCCAAACACCTCTGATCTTTGAGAAAAGGCCAATGGGAATTGGCGAGTGGAATTTGCATGCCACACCCCTGGACAATGGGCATAAAAGGAGCTGGCTCACAAGCACTCATTCAGGTTTTGTGATGAGTAGCAGAGACAGGGTTTTGGCCGTTACAGCAGGAAGTACAGCGTTGTGGCAAGAGAGACCGTCTCATTCCCTCCATCAGGGAACGGAGTTTACAACAGTTACCAAGACATTCCCTATCTGTCACTCACTCGATGCTGAGTCGATGTAGCGACACTAGGGTTCCCTATACGAAACGACACAACTAGCTGAACTGTGTTACGTGGACTGCCGGTGCAGGTGAAAGCAAGCCACTGCATGCTTAAAAGCAGGTGCATCCAGGAAACCACATCCTGCCCGAAAGGGATGTTAACATGTGGCAAATACTTCACATGGGCTTGCCAGTTTAGAACATGTACTGGGCCCGGCTACAAATTCTTCCGCCGAATTCGCCAGCCACAGGGCTAGGGAGGAAAGACATCCAGGGTTCACTGTCTCGTGAATACGCATGGGGGAAAAATAGTGCACGTCTTCCCCTCCAAGAGGGGAAAGAGACTGTACGCAAGCGGTACACCCGGCCAGCTGCCCTGCATTCTTACCTGTTCATACCAGACAACACACTGGATGAAATCGGCAGATTTGACAAGCAATGACATGTCTGGGTCTGCCTCCTCCCGGGGCAGCGCTTGCAGGCTCACCACCTGATCCCTAAAAGGTGTTGTGGATACCTTGGGCCCGGTTGTGGTCTCAAGACCAAGTGAAAGTCTTCTGGACCAAACTCCAGGCAGGTGTCGCTTACAGAGAACTCCAGCAGGTCCCCAAGCAAACCACAGAAAGAGTCTGTGCCGAGGTAAAACTGAGACATGGAAGTACAAGTCCTTCAGGTCTACCGCCACGAACCAATCTTGATGTTGAGCGCATGACAGAATGTGCTTCAGTGTCAGCATCTTGATTGGGAGTTTATTCGGTACAATGAAGTAGGAGCTGTAGAACTCTTTCTTCATCTCAGCTGGAGGGACCTGCACTATCGCCTGCTCTACGCATGGAGGACAGAGGCATTTTCACTGAGGTGAAACGGACGTATGTGGGTGGGCGCCGGGTGAACTGAATTGCATAGCTGAGTCGGATCATCCTGACCACCCATCGTGGTGCGTTGGAGAGCACTAGCCACGCCTCCAAATTCCGAGTGAGGGGCACCAAGGGGACGATCGCATTTGATGTACCTGCGGGTGGGGCCTCACAGCAGGGAGGAGCAGGTACTACCCCGTTGAGGATCCTTGCATCCATAGTTCATGGCTATGCTGAGGAAAACATCAAAGCACTTATCTTGCTCTGCATACCCACCATAGGACCGGTCAGTGAAGGGGGAGGCGGTTGAGTGCCCTCGCAGCTCATCACGTCCACCTGGCCAGTGTTCGGTGTCCAGCTGTCGTGATAACGGACAAATACACTGACTGTGTGACTCAGGGAGTGAGGAAACCGCTCTTATTTTGAAAATGTGGGTACCGCAGACCCTTGGGCGAGTGGCAAATACAAATCAAAAGGGACACAGGATTCTCCTCCCGGCCCTTCGCCAGGGGATGGAGTGGTCTGAATACCAGCTCCGGGGTCCAGTGGGTCTTTTCCTCCCTGGGTTGTCTGTCTCAGGGGCACTTGGGGGCCTTCCTTGGGCTTTTATCGCTGGACCGTGAGATGGGGGCATCAGCTTTCAATGGGAAGATCTATGCTGGGGCCGAGCGGTTAGGCTGCCGTCAACGGCGAGCAGACGAGGTGTGGGACATTGAAATGGCCTTCATCTGCTTCTTCACCACTGAGAACTGCTGGACAAAGTCCTCAATGGTGTCACAGAACTGGCTGATCTAAGAGATGGAAGCATCAAGGAAGCGGACCTTGTTGATGTCCTTCATCTCGACCAGATTCAGCCATAGATTGCGCTCCTGGACACCCAAGGTGGACATCGCCAGCCCGAGTGCCAGTGCCGTGACCTTCGTCACCCAGAGTGCGAGATCAGTTGCCGAGCACAGCTCCTGCATCACTTTGGGGTCAGGACTATCCACATGCAGCTCTTTCAATGCTTTGGCCTGCTGCACTGTAAGCTTTGGCTGCCAGAGACAATGTAGACTTATAGGCCCTGGATGGGAGTCTTGGGCAATTCCGGCAGGTCGTGGCATTTTGTGGGCACAAGTGCACCGCAACTGCCTTATCCACCTGAGGAACCTCTGTATACCCCCAGGCTGCCCACACCGTCAAGGTTAGTTAGAGTGGACAAACCCAGAAGTCGGGTCCGGGCAGTAAATGGTACCAGACACATGAGGAAGAATGGGACCGAGGCAGGGCCATGAGTGGCGCTCTGAACCCAGGAACCAATCATCAAACCTTGAGGGCTCAGGGCAGGGTGGAGGGTTCCACTCCAGCCTGACACTCGTGGTAGCCCGGGCAATCGTGGTGGTCAGGTCAATGTCAGCCTCAGACTGGGTGGCCACACCCGAAGGTGGAAACCTAATCGAGTCCTCAGCGTCCGACGAAGCGTCTGTCATCATAGAACTCGAAATGAGCTTACTGGGGTCTTAGGGGATTCCCCAGCAGAAGAACTCCCATTGGTAGAAAGCCCATGGCGGGGAGCGGCTGGAGTGGCTTTCCCTCGGAAGAAGGAAAGTCACGATCGCAACGTCGCCATGGTCATGTTCTCACAGTGAGAATACGAACCTTCCACAAATGATGCCTCAATGTGACTATGGCCCAGACACGTGAGACAGTGCTCGTGGCCGTCAGACGCTCTCCATCAGTGAACACTCTTTTAGAAGAAAGTATACTAATTTCTACAAGAATATATACTATTTCAGGGGTGTGCTCTGCATCAATCGTGCAGAGATGGAGAAAGCCGCTGAAATGCACTGTATATCTAACAGCATACGCTTCTCATTGTGAGGTGAATGGAACGGCACTGGTACTCACTGCTCAACACCACTCAGGTCCGAAAAAAAAATCTAAATATGTGGTTGTGAGCCAGCTCCTTTTATTCCTGTATGTCTAAAAATTTTCACTTCACTTCTTATGGCTAATGTTTTCAAATTCATCATGAATTGGTAAGTTATAACTTCAAACATTTTGATCTTGTTTTGTTGTCATTGGCATTTTTCTTTTTATTGTTCATTGTAAAAGTGAGTTAAATGCTCTTTCCAAATCTGTAGTGCTTTTGTAAAACAATATCTCAAGAGGTCAAGCGTCCTCTCTTAAGAGATGTACTGTCTTGCTTGTGTTATTCTAAACACTGCCAGACACTATGAGTCCAAACTGCATAAGATCAATAAATTATGTCCTTTGAAACTGCAGCATGCATTTCTCTCCTTGAAGACAGTACACAGTCCAAATACTTCAGTTTAAAGTGCTGCATTTACCATCACATCAGTAGACAATATAAAAGCTGCACAACCACTGATATTCTTGCATGACTTTACCCACTGCAGAAAGAGGATGTTTAAAATGTATATGTAAAATAAAAAAATAAAAATGTTTTCTGAAAAAATAATAAAATTGATGTGTGTGGTGCATACCCATGCCAAACTATATAATGCCAGGCTGTTGTGGATGGTTGCTAGGTGCTCTAGGTTTTTGCCAGGGTGTTATGGTGACATGTGGTTGTTAGGATTTTATGGCTTGTATCCAGGGGTTAAAGTTGGTAGGAACGCACCTCAGATAAATTAATAAATAAATAGATAGATTCATTAATATCAATGATAGCGTAATGGTAGGCTATTGTTAAAATAACGTCGCGTGCACCGTCAAATTGCAGCCAGTCCGGCGCTTCTTCTGAAGGAGGTCTTTCACATCAAATCAAAATGGAATATCACCCCCTGACCCTGCCTTCACAAACACGCTTCCCAAAGTTATGTTCTCAGTCACAGTTCTCCTGTCTGATTTGAGTGCATCTACGCTGGTTCACGCATGCAGACAAAGCCGTTGTGTTTACAGTTGCTGTTCTAGCCAGAGCAAGTGGATGTTGGAGTGGAGTTAAAAGTTGAATGTGAAGTAGGCTAATGTCAAAATTCCATAATTTAAACAGGGAAACAAACACAACTTAAAGAAAGAACAAGGCTCTGAGTTAGACTATTTGCAGGGCGGTATGGCTCTAGCATCTAGCTGTTCATATGCTAGTTAATGACGAATAGGTTAGGTTAACTGCAAGGAAGTTGGTTAGCACACCAGCTTCTCACTATTGCCAGAGACAAAAATGTCTATGAATACTTGTTTCCTAATATGAAAACACGTTTTTAATGTTAATTTCTTCATAACTTCTTCATAACATTCTTAAAGATGGATGAGAGGATGAAAATGAAGGATCACTGATTATTTCCAAGGGTAAGGATTGATCTGGAAATGGTGCCTAAACAAAACAGGAAGAAAATGACCCTGAAGGACTAGCTGATAGCCTAAGTAATTTTTTTAGATTTTCTTTTTAAATCAGGCAATGGATAGCCTATTAATCTACCAAGCATTGTTGTTATGTGATGTTTTGATAATGAATTGGACAATAAATATTTTTGTGTTTTAATATAACTTTAGTCTTTAGTGTTATATAGTGGCCATGTGAATGGACAGTTCCAGCCAGTCCAGGCCATGGAACTGGGTAATTTGCGCAGTGATGTACTATAAAAATGACTTATTTGGCCTGATGCAGAGCAGATTGCATTCTCCATTTTTACTGTTGCAGTCATCATGATTTAAGCTGAAGTGACTCTTAGTATCACTTTCCAAATTCCGTATTTTCACCATGATTAGGGGAATGAAAGCAGCCCAGGTCATAGCCCAGAGCAGCAACAGAAGTAGCATTGCAGCCCAATATCAGCAGCTCAGTCCAGCATCAGCAACCCAGCCCTGGCTCAGCCTAGCATCAGCAGCACAGCCCAGCTTCAGCAGCCCAGCCCTGCCCAGCCTAGCAGTAGCAGCACAGCCCAACCCAGCAGTAGTAGCACAGCACAGGCCAGTAACAGCGTAGCCCAAAGCAGCATCAACACCACAGCCCAAAACATTACCAGTAGCCTAGCCCAAAGCAGTAGCACTCACATAGAATAGAATTTGCCAGATTGTTGGGGAATTTCTCAATATGAATATTTTTAACAAGCATACCCATTTATCTATGTCTCTAACAAGAAGTTAGGGTGTTCTGTGTGCAAATGTGCCACATCACTTGGTGTTTACAGACAAGGATCTCAAAGGTACACTTTTTTCAGTGAATGGCAAAACTGTAAAATTTCCCCATATGGAAGAACAAAAACTAACCAAATGACATCACTGCGGAAGAAAATACATGAACACAAGTCATCGCAAAGTTACATACAGGAAGTTGCAATACTGAAAAAGACATCAGAAAAGCAGTTAGACTCATGTTTACTTGTGGCACAAGAGGAGATAACTCCTCTACAATGTCAGTATTCAGAACAGATTATTACATTGAAAAACATAATAAACCCTTCACAGACCACCTCAAACTTCTTGACTTGCAAAAGGCAAATGGGGTCAACATTGGCAGAGTACTGCACTCAAATGTGACATGTGCCGATATCAAAAGAAATGAAAGGTGCCTTAATGGCAAGCATTATGTCTACAAGGCCGAAACTCACCATAATTATTGATGAGGTCACTGCTTTAAGCAAAAAATCATGCCACGTTGTGTACCTGAGGTGCTCAGTTAATAATTCTGAACCAACTACATTTTTCTTAGACTTGGTGGAACTTAAATCCACTAATGCAGAGGGAATTACTGAGGCTCTTTTGAATTGTTTATTAGGTCATGGCTTTGACAATGCATTTCTCAATAAGTGTTTGGTTGGATTTTGCTCTGATGGAGCCTCTGTTATGTTAGGGAGAAAAGCGTAAAGAGAATTTAGCAGGCAAAAAAGCAAGTTCCCACATCTGATCGGCTGGCATTGTTTAAACCATAGACTCGAGCTGTCGGTTGGGGATGCTGTTAAGCATTGCACAGAAATTAATAATTTTTCAAGTTTCATGGACAAATTGTATTGTCTGTACCACCAATCCCACAAGAATCAAAGGGAGCTCAGTTCTGCCGTCTCAGAATTAGGAATTGTGGTTAAAAAGATTGGCAGAGTCCTGAGTGTGAGGTGGGTGGCCTCATCACACAGAACTGTGAAGGCAGTGTGGACAATGCATGAGGTGCTTTATGCTCACTTCTGCAAAGCCAGTCATGATGCTGAACACAGTGCAAATGAGAGATGCATGTTTCAGGGTCTTGCAACAAAGCTCTCATCGGGGGACTTAATAAAGAACATGGGTCCCATGCTTGATGCTCTGGAGGTGCTTAAAGATTTATCTGAAAGTTTGCAGTCAAAGTACATATTATTTCGAGCTGTGCACCTGGTTGAGAGAGAAGTTGATACTTTTTTAGCAAGACAACACAACCCTGGACCATACTACAGACAGGCAGCTGAAGCAGTGGAGACTGGAACATTTTATGGGGTAACACTGCAAAAGGAACCTAGGGTAAAACCAGTCAATCCTCAAAAATGTTATGAAGCTCAGGCTGAAAGTGTGCGCTCAAGAATGGTGACTGAAAGTGAAAAGTCACTTTTTGACTAAATTAATGTGAACTTGATCCAAAAGCCTGGCCATCACCGTTGCCAGAGTTTTATGGAGAGGATGAGATAAGAGAGCTCTGTGACCTTTTTGACATCAGCTTTTCTGGTGTCAGCCAGAGATTCCGAGATTTCAAAGAGCATCCAGAAATTCCTGTAACTGATGGGCTGCTAAAACTGCAGCAGGCAGTGAAATCAGAATCTCTGAAATGAACATCACAATAACAACACTAAGAGCTCAATTAAAAATCCAAAAGGTGTCAGCACTGATGTTCATTTCTTTGGTTGGGCCTCCTGTGAATCAGTGGAATCCACAGAAATATGTAAAAAATGTGTGCTCACAAGAAGGGCATCTGATCACACAGCCTGTCCACAAAGGAAACCAGTGCAAATCAAGTCACAGTACAAGTCAATATGGGAGCTATTTTCACTGGATTTGAGAATGGCCACAATATTTGGACCATCATACATTGTTGTTTTGTTGTTGTTTTATGATACAGCAAAACTTTTGATTCTGTATTTTGACTTTGACATTGACTCTGCAATAGGTCTATCTAGGTCGATTTATTTCTGTTATAGTTGTGTCTTCAGCCATTTTGGTGTGTTTAATTTTAGTCAGTTTTGGACTTCCCATTTTTATGTTTGAATTTACATTGTGAAAAACAAGGTTGTGTTCCATATTGTGGTGTTCAGAAATTTTAACATATTATCGTCATCATATCAGTGTAGATGTAGATGGACCAAAATATAACCATTAAAATATCAGGTAAATAAGTATTGTGATACTTGGTGCCACAGTGACACTCTTGTCCCAAAAAGTATTGCTATACCACGATACTCGATATGTTGTCCTACGGTGAGTCATTTTTCCCTGTTGCACCTACACAAAATTTGAGGGTTCCCCCACCTGCAAAATCCCACTTATAAAATAACCACTGGTTGTATCAAAGGCCTTACTTGGCGGTTGCTAGGGTGTTCTGTTTGGTTGAGAGGATAATGCTAAATGGTTGCTAAAAGTGTTCTGAACATTTGTAAGTGCATTTCAATGTGGTTGCTAGGGTCTTCTGATTGATAGGAGGTTCTGGTTGGTTGCTAGGTGGTTGCTTACTGACCCAAGTCGAAAAAACCAACCCCTAAGTCTCTATAATATTATGGTCCATCTTTCAATGTACACCTATGAGATGTTTTCACCCATTTTACCATCCATCAGGCAAAAATCATTAGTCTAATTGTTTAGAAAAGTTATTGCAAACCACTCTTCAACACGATTTGAGATATCATTCATGTCCATAGCAGAAATGTCAGAAGACTAGATCTCTACCAAAGTTTAAGAAAGCCTACACAAAGACTAAGCTTTTTCAGAGATTTCTTATTCAGAACTAGTTCCATAAATACAGAAACCAGAATAATTTTTATGAGTTTCAGTTCTGCTTACGGTTCTTGAACTTGCATTCTCCCGCCAATGCGGTTGTAACACTTTGCTAAAATACTTTACTAAAAGTGTTTCCTGCACTACCATTTAGTGGCAATGCAACATCGCTATTGAATCAGTAGCAAGATATATACCATACAGAGCCCAATTCCTGAAAGAATGACTCATATTAGCCAGTTAATTTGAATCTACAGAGCGAAACATAGAGCACATCTATAATAGTGTGATTTCCAAACAAATGACTCTCATGAGTCAGTTCTTTTGAAAGTACTCCACAAAACATACAGCACTTCCTATTGAATTAATGACTTTTCTCAGCCTCTTCTTTTTAGTGTATCAAAAGCTTTCTGAACCTTAAGTCATTAATGTCTAAATTAAGAATACATAGTAATTTCAGGATTGTTGTTGATATGACAATGTGTAGTTAAACATAAACATTATGAGTTTTGTTGTAATTAGTGGTATTTTATATAAATATGTGGGCAGCTATGGCTCAGGTGGTAGAGCGGGTCAGCTGCCAATCGCAGGGTTGGTGGTTCGATTCCCAGCCCATTCGTCTCCATATGCCAAAGTGTCCTTGGGCAAGACATTGAACCCCAAGTTGCTCCCAGTGTCAGGCTAGTGCCTTGTATGGCAGCTCTAAAATCAATGGATTCACAGCATTATCTCACCCTAATAATTAAGGTTAGGGGGTTGTTCAAATCCCCAAATCTCAGAATGGGCAAAAGTAATAGGGATGTTTCCCTTAGCACCTCTAATAAAAGAAACAGTGTTTGCTGGTGTTTTGAATGAGAAAACAAGTATACAAATTCACCAGTTGTTGGACAGAATGTTGATTTTTTGGATTGATATTTCAATGTGTGTTTTACTGACTTGGGTGAAGTTCTTAAATGCAAAATCATTGCAGAGTGAATGGTCCTTTTTATAAAACATGTGATGCAGCGCCACAGGCTCCGGTGATCTTCTTGCTCACACAGGAAGCCCGTTTTCATCTGGGGCAGTGAGGTATGTTTAGAAGCTATTCATTTCCTCACTCATTAGCGTAATGGAAGAAAACCCTGCTGTGAAGACCTACAAAGGCAGATAGGTAGTTGCATAGCACTTCAGGAGAACATTCCAATTCTTTTGAGACAAATAGTTCAACTTCTGCACAAACACACACACATATATGCTGCAAGATCATAATTAAACCCTAAGACCTGAAAGTACCCTCAATCTTTTGAAAGCACATTCTCACATATTCTAATTAGCAGTATTAATGATGCACGTGAGTTGCCAGGTTCGATCTGTTTATATGTGTGTGTTTGTATGCTAATATATGTGTGTGCTTATGAAGAATGACTAGACTGAAAATTTGATAAGCCCTTTCACATTAGCAATTACAAGTACCCCTGTGCTTCCTTATTTCTCATATTTAAATCCCAAGAGGCACTATACAAAGCTCAGGATATATTTATAAACATTTATAACTTATAAACAGAACACATGGCCCTGACAGTGCAATTATGAACTCTCTTTAGTGAAGTAGGGGTTGGAATGAAAAGATAATCTCCCTCATTATTTTATTTCTGTTTTCAATGCACATATGTTCTCTGGTAATGTATTCTCTGGTGTGCAGGTGGCTTAACAACTTTCTCCTACAGTGCCTTTTCCAGGTAAACACTGCATATATTTGGAGTAATTTTGAGCCTATAAACAAATGTCTTAAAGATTATGTATTTTTTTTTCCATGTTAAAGTACTTTCCCCTATTCCAGCTTAATATGCAGAGTCATCTTTAAGTGAAAAGTGTAAACACTGTGGCACTATCAAAAAAAAGCTCAGTTTGAGCATCCTGGCTTGCCTGACAGTGACATTGGCTCAACAAATGCTGCGAGATTGGCCCGTGACTATCTTTGCCTGACTAGTGGCAGACGGAGGGATTGTTTGTAAAACTTGTTCAAAAACAATGATTATTTTTGCAGTTCCTTTTGGTGACACTTGTTTTAACAAAGTGGCAACAATAATACATTTTTAGTGGTGCTAAGGCAAGCACAATTGTTCATAGTAACATAAAGCACAATATATACTTCGGTTTTGACACGAACACTTAGCGTCTGTGTACAGATGAACGTGAGCCTCTCAAAGTATACTTCATCTTCTAGCGTTTTGTCAGATGATAAAAGCTGGCAAAAATACCCCATGAACTTACATTGAAGAAGGTACACAATCCATATGTTTTGCCCAGAGTATCAAAGAGAGTTGGGGATTCGGAAAATCGGGTCACCTGGGACAGGCTTGCCTCAACTCTGCTCAGATTGTAGGTGTAGATGGGGGGCGGGGGGGGGGGGGGGGGGGGGGGGTATGTCATGCCAGAGTCTCCCCACCTGAGAGAATGAGGAACGTATGTGGCAGGGTGGAGGGTGTGGCCGGGTCGTGCTTCCGCACCCTAATGAAGCGGACGAAGTCTGAGAGGGATAAAGGTGAGAGGGATAAAGGTGACCGGAGACAGCAGTGCAACAGAGAGAGAGAGAGAGTTACGGGCAGCTGCCTGACACCTGTGTGTATTTGTCTTTAGGTTAGGTTTATCATTAAAATATTTTTTATATTATCAAGCCGGTTCTCGCCTCCTCCTTTCCATTGAATGTGTTACATGCATAAAAAATTGGGTCCTAGCTCATGTTATGATCGGCAGACAGATCATTCTTAGGGGATGGAAAGCTTTCTTTGTGTATACACAAGTATGACCACAGGGATATTTGTTGAGGGTCATGGTGGGGTTGGGGATTGGGAGGAGGAAAGGGAATAATAGGGTTTAAATATTAATTCTGTGAATATATGTGTTTCTTTTCTATGTCAATTGTGTGAAACAATAAAAAGTGTTTTTATTGATTATGAGCCCCTTGCATAGACCACTAGGGGTCCGTATACCACTGGTTTCAGACTGATCGCACTGTAAAATAGTCAACAGTAATTCAAAATTTATGCTGCAGTATCGGCCTATGCATACTGAAATTCAACTCACTGCCCCCAGTGGCCAAAGTAGGAAGTGTTGTTATACATATGGACAAATGTGAGCTTCATTTTACAGATTAAATATCCACAGGGTGTCGCTACAAGCGATTTATATTTTTATTTTTTTCTAGTAAATTATGTAATCCAGTCAACAGGACTGCATATTTTATTAACTCTATACCCAAATTCTAACTCTAACCATCAGTGTAATAAAAATGTTATCTTAGAGGGAAAATGCAACCTCCAAAGCATACCCGCCATTTTTTCTGTAACTGTGATTACTTACTGGTTTCCATGGGACCAGAACCCATATCTCAGAGATTGCTCGTTCAACACACTGTCAGTAGTGCCACAGGGAAAGAAAAACACAATTGAATTGATACAAAAATGTCTGATGGGAGATGGCACTTTCAGTAACTCTGCGGAATGGGGTCGATTTCAGGATACATGAACATTCAGAAGCAACAAGTAGATTTCCAGTGATCATATTGCTGATTGAAAAGGTCTATATAGAACATTAGCTAACCAATACTGCAAAAAAATAAATAAAAAAATACAGAAATGTGTCTCTTATGTGCAATGATGGAATTCTCACTGTTACTATCTTGTAAATAGACAGACACGTTTGTGGCTATTCTGTTGCAAATAGAGACAGCCAAGGCATGATAGAGAAATCTGTCTGGCCCATAATACAAAAGCAGTCATGTGCAAAATCAGCTTCGCTGTACACACAATAATATTTTCTATTGAATCAACAAGTTCTTCACATTCTCTTTATAGTCTGGTCTTAAAGCCTAAATAAATAAAAATACTTGTGATTTTATTGGAGTCCTCTACAGCAGCGGTTCTCACAGTGGATGGGTTGCAAGTCTGTCCTGAGTGGGTCATGGACAGCATGGAGAAAACAATGCTTAAATGCCAATTATAAAATGCAACTAACCATACTTAACAAAATGAACTTCCTCATCAACTATTAAAAGGGGTCAGAAAACACTTCACATATGTTTTGTTGTTGAAGTCAAAAGCTGTGCATCCAAACAAATTCTAGCATATTTTGTGACCCATTTTCTGGTGTCAATCCACCAGTTGAGAATCATAGCAGAAAACAATTTTTGTTCTTTTTTGGGTCGCCACTTAATGCCCAATGTAAATTATGTGTCATGAATGAGAACTAACCATTCACGCCTTGATGTTTTATATAAAAAAATCACTCTTAATTCTTTTTAAGCTATTCCTCTTATGTTCTTGATAGATGGTTGTCTTTAATTTATTACAGATTATATATTACATTTCTGTCTCAGTTCTGCTTAATTTCTCTAGATATTTTACATGCTGCGATGCATTCTGCTCCCTTCTGTACAGTGAGACTTTCTGTTGCACCCTTCCCTTTTCCACAGAGCTCTCCGCTTTCAATAATTTACTGTTTTCTTAATCTAAAGTGTTAAATAGTTAATTAGGAGGAGGGCTGGGGTCTCTGAGGCACCTCTTGGTCCACTGCTCCCAAAGCCTGCTTGGCAGCTCTGAGAGTCATCCATTCACAGTGGTGACATTTTCCACCTCCAGCATTTTAAACGAAATACTGCTGCAGAACTAACCATGTTGCTGCCTGCCCAATGACCTCCTTTATATCCAAGTCAAAGACAGTGGATCTTTAGAAGCTGATTCTAAAGCCAGAGAGACAAACAGAGAGAGATATGATAGGATGTGCAAGCAGAGAAATGCAAATTCTCCCTGAAATGCAATGAAAAGTTTGTAGAAATTATGATACTCAATGCATTGTCCAACAGGCATACCATATATAGTTATAAACCCTGAATATATAGTTGTAAATCATAATGTATAGTTATAAGCTATAAATATATAATTGTAAATCTGAATATAGTAATAAATCATAAATATTTTAAGTCTGATAATATCATTGAAAAATCTAATTATAAGGTTATAAACCCTGAATATATAGTTATAAATCTGATATAATTGTAAATCAGAATTAGGGTTGCAATGGTATGAGATTTTCACGATACGATAACCGTCTCAGAAAATATCATGGTATTACATAATTATTATTCTCAGTAAAAATGACCCTTAAAAGAGTGAAAAAAATAATTGTTTTTGAAACTTGAAACCATTTTTTTATGGAAGTAAGTGTAAAAAAAGGCTACATATTGGGGATGCCAGGAGGTACTCTGTGATTCCCCAGGTGGATAATGCAGTTGGTGTGCACCTGTGCCAGCAAAACGGAACCACCCGAGACTCACGTCCTGTAGGGTCTGTAGGTTTACGTCGTCACCTACAGGCTTGAAGTGCAGCTGGACAGGCTGCATCCGCCCTGCACACCATGGCTCTCTTGCAGGTGCACCAAGCCAAGGCACTAAGAGAACTGCACAAGGGTAGTTCTGACCCAGGATTGATGCAGGAGCAGCATTCGCCAACTGAGCTCACCCTCCAGGTGATGGTCACGGCGTGGACTCTCGTGAAGGTGACGTCCACCCTGGTGGTCCTGGAGTGCCAACTATGGCTCAACTTGGTCGAGATGAAGGAGGCTGACAAGGTACGGTTCCTTGATGCCCCGTCTCCAAGGTTGGCCTATTCAGTGACACCGTTGAGGACATTTCCCAGCAGTTCTCAGTGGTTAAGAAGCAGACAGAGGCTATTCAGCATATCCTCCCCAGGTGCGGATCAAGAACCCACACCCCACCTGTTCGTCGCCAGGGGCATCCCCCTGCGGTGACGACACCGGCCCCGGCATAGAGCCACCTGCAGGAAGCAGAAACCCCCCGTTTAACGGCCCGCCACCAAGAACACGAGGTAGGCTTCTAAACATCTCTGAGACGGGCGACCCAAGGACATGGAGACCCGCTGCAGAATTAGAGCTTGTAAGAAGACCACTCCATCCACCGGCGGAGGGCTGGGAGGAGAATATTTTGTTCCCGAGGGGCTGCAGTATGCTTATTCTCAGAAAAAGAGCAGTTTCGTCACTCCCTGGGTCACACACCCAGTGCTTACGGCCGTCGTTGTCAGGATCGCTGGACACCGCATATTTACGACAGGCAGAGGACAGTTCTCCTATTCCCCCGTTGCTGGGCGGTCCTATGGTTGGTACCCGGAGCCAGGTAAGTGCTTCGATGTCTCCAGACTCAGCACGACCACGAGCTCGGGGCTCCTTCCTCCTTAGCCCTGTGGCAGGCGAGTTTGCGGAAAAACTCGATGCCGGCCCAGTACGTGTGCTATTTGGCGCTGTACTGGTGTAGGTGCTCCACATGTGCTGGTTGCCTGTTTGTAACCCCGAGTGATATATCTTCTGTGAGACGGATTCTCCGTTGATAAACCTGTGTCTTCCTTGGGAAGAGTTCCCCTCTGCCACGGGTCACCGTGTTTGTAGAGCTCCATCCCCTCTGGGTAGGACCTACCACGGGGACTTCTCCACATGTGACACTGCCGACAAGACTTGGTAAGGCCATTTGATGTATTTCCACACAATTGCCTCCCCTTCGGGCAGGCTGTGGTCTCCGCAGTGTCTTCCCCTTGGGAATGGACACCCTCCGACATGGATACTTATCGCACTTATCGCCTGTCCCCATTTTTTGCAGTTGACTCATCCCCGAGGTGCGGGGGACCGTGCAATGCTTGTAGGAGCATTACGGGAGGTTACGTAATGGCCAGGTGTGCTGGCTACGAGACACTTAATGGTTTGATCGTCTCGCACCACCAGTCCACGTAACACAATTCAGCTATTTGCGGCATTTTATATACAGTAGGAACCTCTAGTGTCACTACATCGACACAATGTCGAGTGAATGACAGATAGGGAACATCCTGGTTACTTTTGTAACCTCTGTTACCTTATGGAGGGAATGAGACGTTGTGTCCCTCCTGACATAGCACTGAACTACACGTTGAAATGGCCAGGAGCTCCTTTTATCCACTCACCAATTTCCATTGGCCTATCCTGAAAGAGTTTTTTGGGACTCCCATGGGCGACCCCTAGTGTCACTACACCGGCACAAGGTCTCATTCCCTCCATCAGGGAACAGAGGTTACGAAAGTAACCAGGATGTTTTTAGGTTGTAGTGTCAAGCTAAGCATAGTTTGAAACTTGGAAAAACACATCTTGTGATCCCTGCATTCGTATTTGTGCTCCATCAAGCTGTGTTTGAATGCAAGAATGTGTTCTCATCTTGTTTTGTCTGCTGTCAGTGTGTGGTTTGTTTTCTATATAAGCGCGTTGCCCAGACAGCTGAATTTTCACTTACTGCCCCCTGGAGAAAACAGGTGGCACTTCCAGCTTGAATTGCTCAGATGGAAGTAATATTCCTTATCACAGTTCGGGGACATGATTACTTGCGTTATATTTTTAACACTTAAAATCGACAGCCCAAATATATATATATATATATATATATATATATATATATATATATATATATATATATATATATATTAGGGCTGTATATATAGTGCATTTCTTTACAAATTTATTTTTTCTATTCGCTTTTTATTTTTATTCTGTTTTTTTTTTTTTTTTTTTCTGCCTTTTTATTGTATTATCTGTGCACTGGAAGACAAATTCCTTGTATTGTAAGCATATATGGCAATAAAGCTCATTATAAATCTGAATATATCATTTTAAATCCAAATATGTAGATATGAATCTGAATAAATAATTTTAAATCTGAATATATAGTTATAAATCAAAATTTCTGTATAAATCTAAATAATTAAATACAGTATATTTATAAATCTTGAATATATAAATCTGAATGTATAGCTGTAAATCAGAATATATAGTTGTAAATCCTGAATATACTGTATTGTTATAATTCTGAATATATAGTTGTGAATCTGAATATATATTTATAAATCATGAATATGTATTGCCTGTCAATTATCAGATTCTTTTTCATAGAGAATAATTATAGTCAATATAAAGCATTGTAATAGGCCACTAGATTCTATGCAACAAATAAGTTTGAGAGGGTCATTATTCTTGTTGCGCCCAGATTTTATTAGAGATGTCCAGCTTTACAATGCAAACATTAAAGTTAATACAACAATAAAAAGTTGCCATTGACCTCATGAAAGCATTGCTACAGTATAAAGCTTGCCACTGCTATTTACGATCCAAACTCAACCTGAGTCGACTTTAAAGTCACTTGGGCATCTGTGATTCAAGGTTGGGCTTTATTGGAGCGCTTAGTGTCACCACTGATGTGTCTCTTATACAGTAAGTTAAGATAACTCCAGTGTTGATCATCTTTCTGCCATGGCTTGAAAATACGAATTGTTTTCTGGGCTTTAGGACCTATATACTCAAGCGAAATTGACTGCAGAGGCTCAATGCTTCATAAACATATAACTAAGCAGTCCAAACCCTTTTATTTTTCTTAGCATTCCAAGCCATTCCCACATTCTGGCTCACATCATTTTAGAAAAGGAATGAGGGATTCGGGAGGAATGAAGTGGGGGCAGCCTGCATATTGATCACCAAATGAGACCAGAGGATTGTTTCAAATCCTCATGTTTTGATCATAAATGACCTGTTAGGTTTATATAAGTCAGCACTCAATGGCGTGAATGGACCCCAAGTCTATCTGTCAGCTTGTCGTGCCAGTAATCAGCAAGAGTCTCAGCTCTGGCTTTTTCGAATTTAGCCTTTGTACTGAAATAAATGTCTGTCTTCCATTTTGTAATAAAACCGTGAGGTAGGCTGCTTAGCGAGATTGTGATTATGCACTGACAAGACTGCTTAAAGCCTTTCAATGGCGAAACCTGAAGGAGGGGGGTTAGAATGAATTGGCTGAGATGGACGTTTACATACTTCATCTTTGCTCCTCTAGGGGGAGCTATGTCATTGTTGAAATGGGCTACAAATGCCTCACACCACCTGTGTGAAAATTGAATACACAAAATACATCCTTTTTATTCTGAAGATACATCACTTCCTTGGTTTACTTGTCTTTTGTTTTATCAGAATGTGTCTTTTTATTGAAAAAGAGAGCAAATAAACAAAATGTCCCTGAAATTTTTAAAAGTGAACAAGGAGCTGTGACCTTCAAGACCTTCTCTTTAAAGATGGCGCTCATCGTTTGGCTTCTGCTAAGATTGTTGTTTCTGCAGTCTGGCAGCCAGTGGTGGGGGCTCCCATGATTGGCTTTCCCCCTCAACGGGCGGATGTATTACTATATAATCGTGCACGGCTATCCAGATCACCACTATGACTCATTCTGAGCTGGCTATCAGCTCCCACTGTCCTCTTTTTTCTTTTCTATCTGCATGTCATTTTCATTTAAAATGATTTTTAATCAGCAATTTTGCCTTGTTTTCCAATAAGTATATATAAATATGATTTAAAAAGGATACTTTTACTTAAAGTAAAATTGGGAAACACTTTACATGTATGTTCCCTTTGTTAAATCATTAATTAATTTATAAATTATTAATATGTGTTTATAACAACATGCAAAAAGGGTAAGTTTAATGCGCTATCTGCCAAATAGTGATCCCTTTTACCTCAAATGTTGTAAATGCTTATTAACTTTTATTCAACATTAGTAACCTATGAAAATGTACCTGTAATGTAAAGTTGAAAGATATAAAGCATTTATTTAGGAGTTGTCAGCATTGGAAACCAGTGCATGAATCACTATAATAGTCTAATTTTCATACATAGTGAAATAAATCATGAATTAGGGCATTTAATACTTACACTGCTCAAATCATAAAACAATTATGTGCTTGTGTTCCTTCTAAAATAATAATAATCCCATATTTAAATAAACTGCTAAATGAGGACTTTACAGCATAGTTTTCTGTAAAGCTGCTTTGAAAATTATGTTGTAAAACGTGTCTTAGAAATTAAATAAATTGACTATATTATATTATATTGTAATATATTAAAAAGACATAATAAATATTTATAAACCTTGAAACTATTTTATTTTTCTTACCCTGCTTTTTTTATTCTTTAAAATATAAACCTGGGAGTGGGATAAAAAAAAAAAAAAAAAAAAAAAATCTGTTACGATTTAATAATTCTCATGTGTCATTGTTTGGGTGCTGGGGGGTGTGCAATGAAAGTGAATTGTTACTGAAGCTCTTAGTCCCTAACAGTCCACCTTTTATGGAAGGAAGGAAGAAAGCAATATAGGTTTGGAACAACATCAGCATGAGAAACATCATTGACATGTTGACAACATTTTTATCTCTTTAATTCATTATGTATTCTTTAATATCTAACTCCATACTGCTTCTTAAGAATATTGATCATGTTTTAAGGATCTTTATATATTTTATATATGTAATATACTCCAAAAACATTTTTGTTAATTATTTTTACAATTTCAGTCCCTTATCGTGGGTAATTTGAGATGAGAAATGAAAACCAAATGTTGCTTTGATATAAGATCATTATAGTTCTTAAGAGTTGTTGGCAACTTTGCAATTTGATTAGCTAAAGCCGGTTGAGTTGTTTCCAGTGGTTCAAAGCGGCAAGTGTTTGGTGTTTTCATGTTGACTCTGGGAGGCATATGTCATTTTGATTCCTGACAGAACATGAATAAATAGAAACTCCACTCACGGCATTTAATGTCTGCAAAAGCACAGCATGTTAAAAGCATGCGGAAGGGCTAAATAAAACCGTCTCTGTGATGGCATGTCTTGCTCCCATGTCAAGGCTGCAGAGAGAGACAGACAGATATAGAAAGAAGGAGAAACTGATAAAGAGAAAGTGGTGTGGTGTGGTGAGATAATACAGTAAAGTGAGCAAAATCATATTTCACGGTTATTTAAAATATAACGGTACACTGCAAAAAAAAACTAAAAAAACTTACTCTTTAGGTTTTTTCCCCTTGTCATCCAATACAAATATTTAAACATGTTTCAAACAAGATTAATTTACTTGAGAGGCAAATTGACAATGGTACTGATCTCTTTAAGTGATTTATTTTCTCAAATATTTTTGCGTTTCCTCACAATAGTTTGCATTCTCTCACAATAAGTTTTGCATTCTGTCACAATAGCCACCCTTTACAAAAAATTAACCATGCTTTTACTACAGTTACCATATTTTAAACATGATATTGGTGGTTAAGCAAGTAATAATACAGGGGAAAAAAATATGGTAAAAATTAAATAGTAATAATTTATGATAAAATACTTCTGAAGTAACACTATGGTAACACAAAATGTATTGTGAAACGTATTGCGAGGAAATACAATGCAACTGCGAGGGAATGCAAACTATTGCATATGAACGTGAACAGAAAATAAAGGGAACACAAACCCCAAAAACTATTAAGATAGAAAAAAAACATTTTGTGAGAGAAAGCAAAACTATTGCGATGGAATGCAAAACGGTTTACGATGGAACAAATTATTGCAAGGGAAGTTATTGCGAGAGAATGCAAACTATTGCAAGGGAACATGTGAACATAAAATGTTTTGTGATAAAACAGAAAAATAATGCGAGGCAATGCAAAACATCTAGTTACGTATATGTAACCTCCATTCCCTGATGGAGGGAACGAGATCTTGTGTCGAAGAAGCGATACTAGGAGTCTCTCTTGAGTGCCGAATATGCCTCTGATCTATGAAAAAAGGCCAATGAGAAGTTGGCAGACAGTATTTGCATACCCCGCCCCCGGACATACGGGTATAAAAGCGGGGAAATACGTTGAGTTCATTCAGGATCTTTCTGTGGAGCCGGAAATGGTCCAGCCACAACGTCTCGTTCCCTCCATCAGGGAATGGAGGTTACATATGTAACCTAGACATTCTCCGTCTGTCGCTCACTTCGACGCTGTGTCGAAGAAGCGACACTAGGGGTCCAATTTAAATCACGCCATGTGCTGAGCCGTGTATGTGTACTGCTGACACAGGAGCGGGCAGGTATTTTACGTGCAAAGGAAACCAGCTGTGTCAGATTGCACGTACCCTTCCCCAATGCCCCAAAAAAGTTGTCGTAATCCTTCTGGTTACCCTAGACAGGGGAACAAGGTGACGCTTGCCAACCTGGGAACGGGCCAAGCCTGGCTGGGCCTCTTTTCTCTCCATGTTTCTCCACATAGATCAAGAACGGCCAGGGCCCTTGCATCGAGGAAAGGGGGTCTTACCCAGTTTCCTAATCTTTCAGGGGGAAAAGAAACTGCGGAGGCCACACCTGCCCGAAAGGGGAGGTAAAGGTGGCGAATACATCACATGGGTTTTTAGGCAAAATGTGGAACATGGCACAGTGGTAGATCCAGCCTCAAGGAGGGGGGAGTTGCTACAACATAGCGACCGGAGGGCAGCTGGGACTGCCTAAGGGAGACGCGGGTCCACTTCGTAAGGGGACCGTACCGCGGAAAATACACACGGGGGGGTCCATGTAGGAGTCCTGACCTGTGAAGCACCTATTCCAGTACTGGGTAGATTGAGTACCCGCAGTGGACTGGATCGGCGAGTTCCTCCACTGAACTGCAGACCCAAAGGGCTAGGGAGGAATCATCCAGGGATCCGGATGGGTGGGATCTCCTGGGAGAGACTGCGCACTGTTTTACCTCGGCCGAGGGAAAGGGCGCCAGGTGCAAGCGATCCACCATGAGCTCTAGAGGATAGGCAGGCTGGCCATAAGGCGAGCCTCTGTTGCCTCGAGCATGGACGGGAGTCAACGAGCGTGCTGGGGGGCGGGTGGTCCGAGGGGGCGTACCCGGCGGAGCTGCACCCGCTGCCGTCCCCAGATCGCCTCCAGCGCCAGCTGCATTGTCCACAATCCTGTGGGAAGAAGGAGCAATGCGGGGGGCAGCTGGAGTGGCGTCCTTTCTGTTGAAAGCGAGCCTCGACCGCAACGTTGCCATGGTCATGCCCTCGCCATGAGAGCCAGCCTCGCAGACACACAAGACAATGCCTGTGGCTGTCTGAAGCGGAGAGCACTCTACCGCATCCAGGAACTACACAGGGGCGGAATGGCATCAGGACGTTCAACGTCGCTGTGTAAAGCTCTTTTAGAGGAAAATACTCTTTTATAGAGAAAATCACTCTTTTACAATAAACTCTTTTAAGCTTTCTGTGCTGTCGAAGCACCCAGGGGCAAGCTGCACTGCCATGCAGAGAAGGAGAAAAGCCGCTGAAGTGCGCCATAGATCCAACAGCAGGAAGAGCATCAGAGGAACAGAAGCAGGAACAGGTGTGTGATTCGCAGCTGACTGCATACACGACCATCGACTCCGAAGAAAATTTCTGAATGAACTACGTATTTCCCCGCTTTTATACCCGTATGTCCGGGGGCGGTGTATGCAAATACTGTCTGCCAACTTCTCATTGGCCTTTTTTCATAGATCAGAGGCATATTCGGCGCTCAAGAGAGACCCCTAGTGTCGCTTCTTCGACACAACGTCGAAGTGAGCGACAGACGGGGAAATATTGCTATAGCAAAATGATTGCAAGGGAACTCAAAACTTATTGCGAGGGAATACAAACTGTTACAAGGGAACTCAAAAAAGTTTGTGAGAGAATGCAAAACTATTGAGAGAGAACGCAAACCCATTGCGAGGGAATGCAAATTGTTGCATGGGACCTCAAAAATTTTGTGAAAGAACGCAAAACTATTGTGAGTTAATACAAACTATCACATGTGAACATGAAATGTTTTGAGATAGAACAGAAAAACAATGCGAGGAAACGCAAAACTATTGTAATGGAACACAATTTTTTTTGCAGTTAAACCAAATGATTGCAAGGGAACGCAAAAGTGTTTTGAGAGAATGCAAACTATTGCAAGGAACTCAAAACATTTAGTGAAACAATGCAAAACTATTGTGAGGGAATGCAAACTATTGCATATGAACATTAAATGTTTTGAGATAGAATAGAAAAATAATGCTAAACTTTTTGTGAGAGAAGGTAAAATTATTGCAAGGGAATGCAAAAATAATTGCAAGGGAATGCAAACTGTTGCAAGGGAACTCAAAACCCCTGGGATGTGTGCTCTCCCCTCTAATCTTCTGCCTGTACACAAATCACTGCATCACCAAGGACCACTCTGTCAAGCTCCTGAAGTTTGCAGACAACATTACTGTCATTTGCCTCATCTGACATGGTGATGAGTCTGCATACAGAAGGGAGGTTGAACGGCTGTCTGTCTGGTGCAGTCAAAACAACCTGGAGCTGAACACGCACAAAAAGGTGGAGATGATTGTGGACTTTAGGAGGAACACCCCAACACTGACCCCCCTTACCATTCTAAACAGCACTGCGGCAGCAATGGAGTCATTCAGGTTCCTGGGCACTACCATCTCACAGGATATGAAGTGGGAGACCCACATTGACTCCGTTGTGAAAAAGACCCAGCAGAGGTTGTACTTCATTTGCCAGTTGAGACAGTTCAACCTGCCATAGGCGCCGCTGATTCTATATTGCAGTTCTATTCAGCACTCATTGAGTCTGTCCTCTGCACTTCAATAACTGTCTGGTTTGGTTCAGCTATGAAATCAGACATCAGAAGACTACAATGGACTGTCCGGAAACTGCTGACAGTTTGCCCCCTGCCCTCCCTTCAAGAAATGTACACTTCCAGACTGAGTTAAAAAGCTGGAAAATCACTCTGGACCCCACTCACCCACACCAATACCACTTCATAGAAAAAATCCCTTGTATTTGAGAGAACACAAAACTATTGCAAGGGAATGCAAACTATTGCATGTGAACATTAAACGTTAAACATTTTGTGATAGAACAGAAAAATAATGCGAGGGAATGCAAACATTTTGTGAGAGAAAGCAAAAATATTACGATGGAATGCTAAACTTTTTGTAATGGAATGCAAAACATTTTGCGATGAAACAATTATTGCAAGGGAATGCAAAACATTTTGTGAGAGAATGCAAAACTATTGTGAGGGAATGTAAACTGTTGCATGGGATCTCAAAAATGTTGTGAAAGAACACAAACCTATTGTGAGTTAATGCAAACTATCACATGGGAACATGAAATGTTTTGAGATAGAACAGATAAATAATGCAAAATAACCCAAAACGTTTTGTGAGAGAGAAAGCAAGACAATTGCGATAGAATGCAAAAACAATTTGTGATGAAACAAAATTATTGCAAGGAATGCAAAACTGTTGCAAGGGAACTTAAAAAAATGTGTGAGAGAATGCAAAACTATTGCGAGGGAATGCAGACTATGGCATGTGAACGTGAAATGTTTTTTTGATAGAACCGAATAGTGCTAGGGAATGCAAAACGTTTTCTGAGGGAAAGCAAAACTATTGCAATGGAAAATAAATATTGCAAGGGAATGCAAAAGTTATTGCGATGTGAACATTTTGTGATAGAACAAACAAAATGATGCGCGGGAACGCAAAGCATGGACATATAGCATGGCTATACTGCATATATACCATCATACCTACAGTGTTGAATATAGCATGCACTTTCTCACAGCTCAGTCAACCTGCACTTTATTTTTAAACTTGTGGTTGATGCAGAATCCCCTAGATGACATTTGATGCACCTTGCCCTTATTTGCATTTTCAAACAAATTTCATTTACTGTATCATCGGTGTGTTTTCGCCTTTGCTCCAGTGTCTCTCAAAAAAGGAAAAAAGCTTGAAAAGGAGGGAGAAGATGAAATGGAATAAAGAGAGAGATCAGCACAATTATTCCTGCAGCTCTTCTTTTAATGAAATGCAAAAGTAATTCCCCAGTGAAAGAGGCAGTAATTGCCCAAACAGTGTTATAATGTGACAATCGTGGTAGAACAAAGTATGAAATTGCAGTGGATTTTAATCATGGGTAATTCTCGCAAGAAGCTTGACAAGTTATGATAATTAAACAAAAAACATCTTTGGATAAATAGGGTTTTGTTAGAATGTCAGGGATTGTATTGTGGTTCTCATCTTGGCGTAAATCCTAAGGGTTTGATAGCTACATTTAAAAGGCAATAAACTGTATGAAATTTAGAATGAGTCATTTTTAATCCCTACACTATTCACTGTACAGACATGAGAACGCTACATACAAATAATTATGAATAATTTGGAATGAAAGCAAAGGAATATTATCCAACAAGGATGGATGACATTTTTTGTGAGGTCCCACAACCAAGATATCACCGTATACAAAGGAGGCCTTTTCAGTATTCATTTAATTCTTGAAAAGTTTTAGCAGGGATTTTCATCTTCAGTTTTGGACTCAAACTTTTATATGAATACATTATAAATATTCACATTTCTGTACTAAATTGCACAGTTGACTGGTTCCTTAGCAGGCCTGGAGGAGGGAATGTTTGAGGCAGCCAATTAAAACTGTTGTTTAATGGCAGTAGACCATTGGCATTTTGGTGCCCACAACATATGCGGCATAAAACATTCAGCTAAAATGTTAAATAAAAATGAATTATGGAAGGTGGAATTTCATTGAATTTGCCAAGACTAAGTATCATTCTCTTCCAACCAAAGCAATAAAAAAGAGTCAATGGCTATATCTCATAAAAGCAATCAATTATGCCTGACAACATGGCGAAGTGGCTCATTAAACTCAAACCATCTTCCAACTAAATTTCCACCAAGTCCGACAAACAAGCTGAGGCAAAAACACAGTATAAGTGACAATGCCGCTTGTGATAAACCTCATAACTGGCTTCTTAGCCTAAGGCTATGTAGCACTCCCTCCTAATTTTACAACTCCATTGTCATGTTGACATAACACTCTAAACACTAAAACTATCAAATTGCTTTTTTTTTTTTAAATTATTAGCTACACATTTCTGCCTATAAACTCTCCAAACATTATCCCATTCACTTCAATTGTAAGTGCCTCACTGACAACTTGGTTTTTGGTGTAACCAACATTATGTCACAGATGCTGTAGATTTATTGAACCCAGAATATTCCTTTAAGACTTTATTAAGTGCACAGCACAGCCTACTAAAATAATAAAATGCACCAAAATTGAGGGAATTGTACAGTATAGAGTTGTTGTTAATTGATGTAATACAGTAAAGAGAAATTCGTATTTTATTAACTCTACCCCACAATCCTCAACACTAAACCCAACAATCAGTGGAGTAAAAATGTAATCTTAGAGGGAAAATGGAACCTACAAATCATGCTCACATAATCACTGACAAAATTACTTCCTGGTTTCAATGTTGGACAAGAACTTGGGTCTTAAGACTGCTTATGCAATGTACAATCAGTTGCATCTCAGGATAATGTAAACTCTTTACACTACAATTGCCACAAAAATGTCTGATGGGAGATAGTGCTACTCGGCAGAATGGGGTTGATGTCACGGTACTGGAACATTCGGCAGCAACAAGTCGACTTCTCATGTGAAGTTTATATAACAATTGTTGTAAGGATAATGTACACTAAATTTGTTTTGCTTGTGTTTTATGAATGAAGTACTGTTGAAAACAATTGGCTAAACAATCCTCGTATTACGGCTTTAGGATATCTCCCAAAAGATATTAGCCTCCCTAGATTTCGTGGGCATTGTTTTCAATAGCATCTTTCAGTCTTGATATGTTGCATTGGATGTGGCTTCTTTTTCCCATTGCCAGAGATTAGGTGGTGTCTTGTTTGTCATTCATGAATGTATTAAGTTTCTATTAGAGTTTAATCAAAATCATCACATGTGTTTTCTCCAGATTGGCTTGATACACCTCTGATTTAAACCATGCTTGGAGGCTGAGCCATCAATATCACATGGCAGCATTGGAAAGAAAGAATGCGAGAGAAGAAACATCTTTCTAATTGCTATGTAAAAATGTCAAGCCAAATCTTTCCCAGCAGGGACTGAGCATTGCTCACAAAAGATCCAAAGTCACCCTCATTTTTTAAATCTGTCTTTTAGCAAGCTTTGGGTAGGTGACTGTTTAGTGTGCTTGCCAGCAGTTTGGCGCAGGTGTCTGCAGGGAACAGTTTCATTTCTGTAATCAGAAACATACAGAGATCTACAGGAGAGGAGAAAGTGAAGTACCTTGCATACTGTGGTACTCCAGACAGTTTTAATGTTAAGACATAGTCACATTTGACTAATTATTTTACTTTAAATATTATTTTACATGCTTACTTTACGCTAATCTGACAATGCAAGAAAACAGTGTTTTCATCAAATTTGAAGTCATCAGATTATTCTTTGCTTTTGACATACGCAAAGTGAAATCGAGGCAACGGGCACAAATATATCAGTTTGTTTATCATTCTAGTACGATAAAGTAAAACAGTTTAAGGGTTTCCTTTATAAATATTAAGCCGACAACCTTAAACACTGTCGACTTGATATCATGCATGTTATCACTCTCACAATTTAATCTTACCATAGGATTTCTGTGATGGTATATTGCCTGGCCTGTGTATTTCATTTCAGTCATTGTTGTTATTTTCATATGAACATTTACTGTACATTTTTTTTTCTATGTAAAGTAGGCTTATTGTAGACTGTGGCTTATCACAAACCCTTTTGACATTTAATCACATGTACTTTATGATATGAATTTTAGATATATCTACAATCACATTTTCATGAGTTAAAATGCTTCTTCTTGATATCAGCAATGGAATTACTATTAGTGAAAATGCCAATTGATTATATCAGTAATTAATGGAGCTGTCAAAATTAATGTGATTCATTTAAAAAGTTTAACGTGTTAATTTCTCTTAATCGCAATTAATGCATTTAGACTTTAGGACACGTTTAATGTTACTTAAATTGGTGCTATTTTAGAGCATTTTTATCTTTATACTGTGGAGGGCTTTGTTAATAAAGCATTATATTGTTACATAGTGTTTTGTTTTATTTCCTGAGAAGGAAATAAGTGAATTTTTACAGGAAAATAAATATATTTAGTCAAATTTCAGCATTTTAATAATCTGTGATTAATCGCAATTAACAACAACAAAAAAAAAATATGTTGTGATTAATTGCATTTGAAAATTTGACTATAAGCAATAGTAATTACATTTTGCACTAGTAAAAATGTGAATTATTCTTTTAACAAATTATGTCATTACTCGCAGAAAATGAGCTTTTTTTATCACTTACAGACACATTATAGATATTTTAAATTAAAATTAACATTGCAAAATACATATATCAAAAATAAGCATTTTTACTAGTTGTAATCCAATTGTTGATATAAAAAATTATAATATATACAAGTAAAAAGACATTGGTGATATGTAATTTGTAATAAATTAATTATAGGTGTCTGTAATTTTGTTTTAAACAGGGATGAATGACAGATATGTGAAATTGTGAAGTTATAGATATCAATAATCAATAATAGTTGAATTGTTAAAGTTCCCTTTTTTATATCAAGAATGGGTATTTCCGCGAGTAATGAAATCATGTTATGTCTATGCTATGTTATGATGATCAATATTTTCATTTTCTCTCGCATTGACTATTGCAATGCTCTCCTTGCCAGAGTATCAAAATCTACATTAAATAATTTGCAATATGTGCAAAACTCAGCTGCCAGAATCCTGATAAGGGCCAGGGCAAGTGATCACCTCACTCCTATCTTGGAATCCTTACACTGGCTCCCTGTCAGGTTTCATGTTGCTTACCTAGAAGGCTTTGCATGATTTGGTTCCCCAATATTTTTCTGAGCTTTTAACCACGTACACACCAAAGCACGATCTCTGCTCCTCTAAATCTGTTTTTTTTAACTGTTCCTCTGACTCGTTTACGCTCTATGGGTGACAGGGCATTCTCTTCTTATGCTCCGAAGCTATGGAACTCTCAACCCTCAGAACTTAGAAAAGTTCAGTCTTTTAGTGAGTTTAAATCATGACTTAAAATGTATTTTTTCCAGGAGGCTTTTAATTAATACTATTGTATTCAATTAATTAATAGTATCATTTTATGTACTGTGTTTTATCATAAGTTGTTTTGAGATGCATGTTTTTTTCCGTTTGTATTAAGCTCTGTATTTTTATATTTTCACTAGTTGGGATTCCATTACTGATAACAATAATTAACATTTTAAATAGTCAAAACTAAATTGTAGATATCTAAAATTCACTATAGGTCAATACAGCTTGCCATAGTGCTATATATGCTTGCCGCAATTTACATTGCGTTATTACCACCTGCAGAATGTTGGCAGTAAATACATTTTATGTTTAGATATTTACATGTGCATTTATGCATTTGGTAGACAATTGTATCCAAGCGACTTACAGTGCATTTAAGGTATACATTTTATCAGTTTGTGTGTTCCCTGGGAATCAAAGCCATGATCTTGCTGTTGCTAGTGCCATCCGCAATCAGTTTAACAACAGGAGTGCTATACAGGAGTTCTATAACCACGTATATATTCAGACACAGTGCAGTTCTGCCTACAGTCATCTTTCGGTAAACATAGTGCATTTATAACACTCTTGAAATGGCCAATCAGATTCAAGCAAGGCTTCTGGGATGGATAGGGTTGTTTGGGTCTGTCACAGCACCACACAGATGCGTTCTCTCTCCTAAGGCTGTTTCACCACAGTCTTCTCACATCTTAACCATTTTCCTAATTTTTTATCTTCCTCCAGCACTTCTCAAAGACGTAGCCCAACGTTGCGGAAGAGAGTTGCTAGTGCCATTATTATCGACCTACGTCTGTCTGTCTGGCTTGCCTCAGCTGGGAGACTGCAGGCAGTCCGCAACTGCCTCAGAATCTGGTCCGCTAAGAGACGACATTACTGTTGAGGGGAGGAAAAACATCCCTCTCTCTCTCTTTACTCATCCTGTCCTCTCACTCTTGCAGTCAACAAGTTCTATAATTAAATTGCCCCAGTCTATCACTTTGGAATGGCTGGTTCTTAAAGGAGTAGTTCACCCAAAAATGTTAATTCTTTAATAATTTACTCAGCCTTAAGTTTGAAAGCTCCAGTGCCCGTTCATTGAAGTTGCATGGGGAAAATGCAACCAGTATTTCTCCTTTTGTGTTCCATGCAAGAAAAGAAAGTCAAAAGGTTATGAAACAATATGAGAGAATTATGGCAAAATGCATTTTGCCATCAGAGTGAGAAAAGTCTATGGACTTTATAGAAGAAAATTGCTGTGGCATTTGAAAAGCAGTGGGAGTTTGTTTATCTGTGATGGTTGTCATATCGCTTAAAATAATAGAGGAAATACATTGGTCTGTACTAAAAATACTGCCATTGCAATATGGCGTGCTAAAAGGACACTGCTTACCCCCTCTAAGTGAGTTTGACTGTGGAAAATTTTCTCAAGAATAGGACCAAGACACATTTAAACAGATTGTTTAAGCAACGTCAAACCGCACTCTGAATGGCGGTGTTATTTGCTTGTCAGAACGCATTTTCGGTGAAGGCTGTCCTTGGGGTTAGGGTTAGAGCTGGGTGGGCTAGGAAGGGCTGGAATGATTTCACAGTTTAACCATAAATGTATTACATTTTGTCATTATTGACTCAACCTCATGTCGTTCCAAGCCCATTATGCAGTTATATCAGTGTAACACAAAAGTAGAATTTTTTTGAAGAATCGTTCATCTTACTATGCAGCAGTTCATAGTGACAATGTTTCTCAAGTTCCATAAAAAGACTAAATAACATCAACAAATTAGTCCATACAACTTCAGCTCTCTATTCCAAGTCTTCTGAAGCCATACAATAGCATTGTTTGAGGAACAGACCAAAGTTTGTATAATTGTTTCTACACTTTTATTACAAAAGTGGTTTAGGTTTTTTAACCAAGACTAACATTTATAACAATACCTCCTCCTAGAGCTTTTCAGTTACATCCACCAAACTTGGTACAGACCTTCAAACTGTTTCTGACTTTCTAACAGATCGGACATATAGCTTTTGCACAGTGCATGGTCAAATAACAAAAAAATCCCAAAGACTAATGGAACGCTTGTTAATTAAAACTCTAACTGTCAAAAAAAAAATCTACTTTAAGTTGCCATCTCTCTCTCACTCCAAATGGTGCATCCCAAACCGCACACTTCTGCACTATTCTACTCCATTTTATAGTGTTAGTGCGAGTAGTACTGTATGTTAACACTGAAAGTGTAGCAAAAAGAAGTGTACTTTTAAGTACCCGGATGATGCATTTTTTTCAACGGTCAAATGTGGAATCTTGGACAGTTCATGCACTCAGCGCACGTGGCTTGCCGTACATAGCGGAAGGGGCTGAGTTACCCGGCTGCGATGCTGGTCTGACAAAACAGTTGTCAATAATGAAGAATGTAGCAGCTAGCAAAACTTCAGTGGATACAGCACTTTACAAATGTGAGTTGAAAGCTTAACTATCACCCCAAGCTGTCTGAATATTTATGTTTTTTAAGATAGAAGTGTTGAACTGAGGTTGGCTAATATGCTAAAGCTAGCAGCAACACATAATGTGTGCTTAAAACTTCCCTTCCATCAGCTGTTACACTGCAAATGCTTACGTATAGTAAAAAAATGTAAGTGTTCCATTTGTGTTAAGTGGCACCATCTTTGGAATGCTCTTAGGAAGCTATTTTTCTATGTAAACAAGTGGCATACAAGTAAAGCTCCTATCTACTTGAATGCGGAAAGACTGAAAGCTCTAAAAATCTCTGATGATGTCTCTGACTATATGACAGTCTGTCTGACTATCTTGCTGGTAAACTTTTAAAGCTATTTTAAACTACTATAGACTGTTGCTGTATAGAAAAAGCTGAGCAAAGATTCTTCAAAAAAGACTAAATTTATGTTCCATGGACAAAATAACAGTATACAGTTTTCTGAACAATATTAGGGTGAGCAAATAATGACAGATTTGTATTTATTTATTTACTTTCCAGACTCCTCGAAGCCTCTTTTAAACACTCACAATTGATTGTATTGGGAACATCCAACTGTGCTTTGACTGGCGGTTTTATGTGCACGTCAGAATGCATTTTCAGTGAAGGCCGTCCAGGGTCTAGGGTGGGCCAGGAAGGGTTGGAATAATTTCACTTTAAAACTCACTTCCCAGACCCCTCCAGCTCTTAATTAAAATTGAACGGCTTAAGACAGTTTTATTAATTCTCTGTGACAAGTCCTCTCAGAGATGCTCCTGAAGGACTTGCCGTGTCGCTGTTTTCGGAGACCCTTGACGCAACACTTTTGTCCCTGCAGAGTGTTATATTTAAAGCTCTGACTATTTCTCCCAATAGCTATTGTGCTCTAAGCTTCATTCTCCATCATCTCTATTTTTTAAAGAGGAATGCAGAGGGAGGATGTAATACAATGGGCAGCCATGGTTAATGGGGATTTTGGAAGCTCTCAGCATTGCAAATTTGAAACTAGCCCCCCCAGTGGCCAAGGCCCTGTCGTTAGCTGCCATGTTTGAAGGCTGCCAACTGCATCAACTTAAATATTGATCTCCCTTTCTATTTCACCATCTTTCTTTAACACCAGACGTACATAAGTCATGTGCTCTTTTATGACTTAAAGGTGCAAGACCTGGCCGGTCTCCCAGGAGACATGAGTCCACGCTGTTCTGAAAGAGCCCTGCAAACAATTAGAGTTTAGAACATTAGAGTTTCACTTCTCTAATGTTCCTTAACCGGCAAAAATATGGACAGTGATTAAATTTAAGTGGCAACCAGTGTACGATTGATACATTCAATGCTTCTTTGGCCTCCAGCTGAATGCATCGCTGCTGTGCTTGTGCCTGCATGCTTAAGTGGGAACTCAAGATAAATCAAAGGCTACATTTTTTCTCAACATCACCCAGGCTTGTTTTGGTGGACGACCCCTTTAGATGAGCTTACTAACCATCAGAAGTTTTTTTTTAAATCAAAGGCCTCCTTTATACCTTTTTTGATCTAACTACAATCAAATAGCACCTGACCACATTAAATGTGATTGTGATTCGATCATTAAAACCTTTTTCATAGGGGGTTAGGGACAGATTCTGACAGTGATGGTCAATGGAGTCTAAGTTCAAATGTGTTCTCATTAACATCATACCACTTTAAATAATTAATTAAGAAATTTGATTGCACTATAAATAAACATTATATGTCACTTTGATGGAATGGGTTGTGAATTGTCCACCATTTGTCTTATTTTATCCATTGGTAAAGCGCTATTCTATTATTCTCTCACAATGTATACAAATACAACAGACACTGCAGTCTTACAATCTGGTCACTTGATGTAATGAACAAAATCATTTCACTTGACTAAATTTACAACTCTTATTTTTTAAAATCTTTACTTGCTTCTTTCTCCTGGACTGTTTCTGTATTGGTACTGCAAAATTATTTTGTCCCCTAATTTTTGTTTCTAAAATCTACTTGCATCCTTTACTGATGGAATGTTTTTCTAGGTAAGGTGGAATGTGGGGAGTAAATGCAATCTAGTTAATAACATCCAGATACTATCTGGATACAAAACACATACTAAAGAAATAGTTCACCCAAAAATGAAAATACTTTCATCATTTACTTATCCTCATACATCTTACTTACATGCCATTTACTTCTCATGCCTCTTACATTTGTTCATGAACAATTTAGTATGATGAGTTATATTTAATGTGTAGACTGTAAATGGTCACGTCTATGATGCTGGAATTGCTCAGAGGTGGCATGTGACCACAAATGACTGAATTTCATGTATACTTGGACAGAGAGATGAAGACTGTTGCTTGATTATAACATGTACAGTGATATACATGGTAACGGTGAGCAAGTGTTTCACATTGAAGCTGTTATTATATTGTGTATTTTAGCACAGCTGGAATGCTGGATTGACCAATCAGCATCCATGACCAGAGCTGTGTATTTTAAATAATGTTGAACCCTATAAGCTCTGTGAGTGTTTTTAAAGATTTTCTGTTTCAGTGTCATACCCAAAATTAATGAATTATACAAAAAAAAACAAGGAGGGTCAAGTGTTTGGTACCATTTTACTGAAAAAATTTACTGAGAGAGAGAGAGAGAGAGAGAGAGAGAGAGAGAGAGAGAGACCTTGAGCCTTACTTTTTCCTATCATTTATGATTTGACATTATATATTTCAGGGTGCAAATATGGTAGCTCTGAAAAAAACAATTCAACAATCAAAAGTTATAGCATTACAAAAATAACTTATCCAAGTGTCCAAAAGCCTCTTCAAACAAATAAAACATACTAATTGTACATAATAATTAATTACACATGCAAACACATCGATGACTAAAGGTATTCATAGTATTCAGACATGATTTTAGTCATGAGATTTCACAGAATGAGTTTCATTCTGTGCCATTTGAGTTATAATTGAGTCTGTGTCATGTAGTTGTGCCATCTCCTGGTGGCCATATGTAATTAGAGTGATCGATCACATGACTCTCTGCCCAAATATAGAGGACTATCACCACTGGTTGGAGCTATCTGAACACAATCCGATTTGTTTAGGGTTCCATTATAATACAACATTTATAGGTAAGCTAACGTGCTTGTAGCCAGATAGCATGATGCTAGATAGCCAGATAATGTGTCCACATTGTGCTTCATGTGGATTATCTAATGATCTATGCATTCAAACACTAATTTTAAACATAATCGCCTCCTCTAAGTAATGGTTTGTGATATTTTATGTTTTATTATGAGCGACACCAGTTCACATGAAACATATATGTCAAAGACATAGAAATAGCTATTACTTACTATATTTTTGTCTGCGAGTTAATGCAAATAGTCTGGCTGTATTATACTCCTTGAGAGCTTTCCAACAACATGTGACACATGGAAAGTTGATAAATTTGATGTTTTTACATTATATATTTAATCATATGTACAGTGCAAAATTATGAATAAATTATCAAAACAGAACACTTTTGATTTGTCTTCAAATTTCAAAGCACTTGTTCAGTTTTGGTCATAATGCTTTCATGCATTGTAAAGTACAGCTTTTAAGATTTAAAATGATGCCTATTTTGTGTTGGTCAAGACTGCAGTTATTAACATTTAGATTATTTTTTTTCTCACAGACCTGCTGGTGGCTTGCACTGTCAATATGAAAAATTTGGATTGGCCCAGTTCAGCTTGCATGTATAACATTGTTATTATAAAGTCCATCTCTCACAGCCTTGTTTTCCTTTACATCAAAAATGTAATATTGTGCTACTCTGAATAACTTCCATAGACATACTCATCCACATAATTTTGCCATATAGTGTACCTTGGTTCCTTGTCTTTTGCATTATTTGTTTGCCCCTGGCATTGTGCAGAAGTCAACAGGGGTCTCTGTTTTATACGCTTCAGTCAGAAAGCTTACGATACTATATGACATGGCTACATAAAAAGCTGCTTGTCTGGCATGAGTGTGTGAATGTGTACTTTATATGTGTGTCTTGTCAAGGACAGTCTGCTGGACAATGCTCAGCAGCCATCGGAGTTGACCTCTCTAAAGTCCCAGGCATCGTGTTCACTGTCATATCCCTCTCATTCAAACGAGATCCTGAGGAGATCCGGCAGTCACCGCAAAACAGCCGCCCAGTGGTGTTTGCATTCCCACCAAGCCTTGCACTACAGTGGGCCACTGTGACATTTAGATTGGGGACTTCATAAAAAGAAGCTTGTGTTTTGCTGTGCCGCACTCTTTTATCCAATAATCCAGCAAGGAACGAAAGAGAAAGAGAGAGTGACAGAAAGAAAAGAAAAATGGAGAGACACATACGTACATGCACACATGGGAAATTAAGTTGTTGTCGTATCTGGCTCCTGGTAGATGTTATTTTACACTAATCTTGGACCAATGTACCCTTCACAACTACAAATCCTAACCTTTGTATGACACATCACAAAACTGGTCATGGATCGTGTAGATGCGCAGCTGCGACAGACATATCTTGGTTGATGAGTTACAATATAATGGCTTGAATGCACAGATAGGTTTTTTTGGATCTTGGAAAGAAAAACTGTCAGGAAGTAATATTATCCCTAATTGAACTGGACTAGTTCAGGTAAATTTGTGTTTTCCCAGATGAACATCTGTATATTAAAACACAACAGCAAAGTTGCACATATTTTTTTTCAATTATTTTAACATGCTTTATTTATTTAGCTTGATAGGTTTCAGAATAATTTGTTATAAGACTGGAATTGTCCATTATTTAAAGCAAGTTTAAAGTTTAGCCATCTTTTTCAGAGCAACATATTACTTACCAGTTACTCAAAGCTGTTTAATGGCTGGCAAATTATTTCAGAACATATACCAAGTGTACACCATGTTGCCCTGAAACTAATTCAGCAAACCAATTTATCCATGTTCAAGAACAGGACCCAGGGTTTAAAGTAAAAACATGAAACATTTGCAACAGATGTTTCTTCTAAATGTAATGTATTTCTGTCATATATTTAATGAGAACAGAATCGTCTTGGTTACTGTCGTACCCTCCATTCCCTGATGTAAAGTACGTGAAAGTATGTGTACTTCAGGTCTACCGTTGCGAAGCAGTGTTGATGCCAGATGCACGTCAAAATGTGTTTCTGTATCAGGATCTTGAACAGGAGTCTGTGTAAGGCCCAGTTCAGAACTCGCTGGTCCAAGATTATCCGCAACCCACTGCCTTTCTTTGGCACAATGAAGTAAGGGCTGTAGAACCCTTCCCCCATCATGGCTGGAGGGACAAGCTCTATCGTGTCCTTGTGAAGAAGGGTCAGGATCTCCGGACGCAGAGTGGCGCCGTTCTCGCCCTGGACTGAAGTGAAGCAGACGCCGCTGAACCGGGGTGTGCACCTGGTGAACTGAATTGTGTAGCTGAGTCGGATGGCGAGGGGCACTAAGGGGACGATCGTATCCGACGTACCTGGGGTGGGGCCTCGCGGAGGGGGGAGCAGGCAACATCGTGCCAGGGAGTGTTGCTTCGACCCGAGGCGTCTGTGCTGAGGTGGAGGTCAAAGCACTTACCTTGCTCTAGGAAACCGGCATAGAGCGGGTTAGTGACAGGATCTCTTGGGCCGTCCTCGAGACTCATCACAACAGGCGGGCCCATAGGTGTGGCCAGCTTGACTAGACTGGGAGACCAACTAAACACCACATTTGCTAGGATGGCAGATCAGCTGAACACTACTGGCTGGTTGAAGCTGTTTTATCTTCCAGCAAGGTTATCTTCCAAGAATATCTCATGTGTACAGCCGTAGCCAAAAGTATAGGCAGTGACATAAATTTTGTGTTTCGCAAAGTTTTCTGCTTCAGTTGTTGTGGTGTGATTCTAGATTATTGTGCAGAGTGATCAGATGGATTTTAAACAATTGCAAAAAGCTTAATTGACCAAAAAAAAAGCACAAATTTCACAGTTTTTTGGCCCTGGCACAAAATGACCAGCCAACATAATTTCACTAATCATATCAGCAGCAACTGGGAAAGTGTGAACAAGTACTAGTCAGGTGAAATCACTATCATTCTGACTGGATTATAAGAGCAGAGGGACTCTGGAGGGAAAAGGAGGAAAGAAGTGCTTCCAATCATTGTGTTCTTGTTCGCAATGGTTACCTCTAAAGAAAGAAGTGCAGCAATCAATTCTTTGCATCAAAATGGCCTCACATGCAAGGAAATTGCTGTAATGAACATTGCACCTGAAAGAACCATTTGCCAGATTATCAAGAACTTCAAGGAGAGAGGTTCAACTGCAGTGAAGAAGGCTTCAGGACATCCCAGAATTTCCAGCAAGCACCAGGACCATCTCTTCCTGAGGAGTCAGGTACGGATTTGTGTCACCACCAGTGCAGAGCTTGCTGAATATTGGCAGCAGATTGGTGTGAGTGCATCTGCACGCACTGTGAGGCGAAGACTTTTGGACAATGGCCTGGTGTCAAGAAGGGCAGCAAAGAAGCCACTTCTCTCCAAGAAATACATCAAGGACAGACTGAAATTCTGCAGGAAGTACAAGGATTGGACAGCATAAGACTGGTGCAAATTTATTTTCTCTGAAGAAGCCCCCTTCCGACTGTTTGGGACATCTGGAGGTAGTCAGGAGAAGAATAGGTGAATGTTACCATGATTCCTGTGTCGTGCCAACAGTGAAGCATCCTGAGACCATCCATGTGTGGGATTCCTTTTCATCCAAGGGAGTGGGCTCTCTCACAATTCTGCCCAAAAACAAGAATAAAGAATGGTATCAAAAAGTTCTGCAAGAGCAACTTCTCCCAATGATCCAGGAGCAATATGGTGATAATCTGTATGTTTTCCAGCATGATGGAGACCATGTCACAAGGCAAGAGTTATAATGAAGTGGCTCGGAGATCATTACATTTAACTTTTGGATCCGTGGGCAGGCAAATCCCCGGATCTTAATCCCATAGAGAACCTGTGGTCAATCCTCAAAAGGGGAGTGGACAAGCAGAAGCCCACAAATTGTGATTAACTCCGAGCACTAATAAGGCAAGAATGGATCGCCATCAGTCAGGATTTGGCCCAGAAGCTGATATCCAGCATGCCACAGCGAATTGCAGAGGTTATGAAGAACAAGGGTCAACACTGTAAATATTGACTCTTTGCATAAATTGAATGTTTTTGCAATAAAAGCCTTTTAACTTATGAAATGCTTACATCATTGTTATCCAGTATACCATAGAAACATGTGAAAAAATTAATCTACATATACAGAAGCAGCAAACTTTGCAAAACACAAAATTTATGTCACTGCCAATACTTTTGGCCACGGCTGTAGTATGTATTTCTTTAGCAAATTATAGTAACTTGTCATCACATTTTACATTACAGTGATTGTTGATGTGGCTTCAAACTTGGCTTATCTAACATAAAGGGTGTTGCCTGTACATCACCTTCAGTTGTAACTGGTCTGGAAAGCTGCAAACACAGATAAGGGGAGTGATGGAAACAGTGAAGGGTTCCACTGCTGCTGGACTGAATATCAGCACTTTTGGAACACTGCTTGGCCCATCAGATTAGAAGACCAGAACTAACAGTTGTATAATGTGTGGTTTAGCATCTCTGTATTAATATATTGTCTGTATTGTATCTGTATTGATCAATTAGCATCCTGGACTGGAACTGTTCATTCTATAAATAGTCTTAGTATACAATCATTATGCAATATTGTGTAACTCCTGTGAAATTTTGATTGGCCTAGCTCAGACTCAAAGCATAACATTAAAATTGCTACTCAATTAAACATGACACAGACCGTGGTGAAATGGACCTTCAGGTGATCAGGTATCCTCTGTAGAGGGCAATTCGTTTCGCCCCATTTAGAACAGATTGGGGGAAAAGACATTTTATTTATTTTATTTTTTTTCTAAAGATCGCTATTATGGTGTTAGCTCTTAATCATGTCTCTTATTAGTTTGTTATGGTTTACTTGTTAGGCCACATACTGCAGATTGCATTTGCAAAATTATGCAATCTATTCACATGTATGGAATGCTAATATTATGTTTAATTTACTGAACATACTGAACAAACAAAACATAACGCATATCTTACATCAAACAACCAGTACGCAACTATTAATTTACATCAATTACTTTTAGAAAAGATCTGAAAAAATATAAATAATAATAATAAAAAACATTGTATTTATTTTTCTAAAGTGTGCTCTTATGAGCTTAATTACATCTTTTATAAGTTTGTAATGGTTCACTTGTTAGGCCATTTACTGGTTGATTATGGGGACAAAATATACATATACTGTATACAGTATATAGAGTTATTAATATTATGTTTCATATACTCTTTGTGTCAAAATAATGCACAGCATAATGCATGTGTTTATGCCAAACCATAAACAACCATTATATAAATATTGATTTAATTAGAACAGAGTGGGTAAAAAAAGCTTTTTTAATCATTTTTTTTTCTTTCTTTTTTTATTCTCAACATCTACTTTTTTCTTTTTTTTTTTCTCAAAGGTGCTATTATGTGCCTAATCATGTCTGATTAGGTTGTTGCAATTCACTTGTTAGGGCACATACTGCAGATTGAATTATGGGTTAAATAAACATTGTATTTGTAAATATAACAACAGAATGTGTTTTTATGTAAAATCACAATCAGCTATTATGTAAATATCAGTTTAAATAATTAAAAAGAAAATAAAAATTGTAAAAGAAAAAAATTGTTTATTGTTATCTCTTATCAGAACTGCCTGATCCTGGTTTCGACATTCAAGTCTAGCAGGTAACACAGAATGCCATTATCGTGAACGTCAATGCTTTCGCTGACAGAGCAGACAGCTTATCGTGGATAGAATTGCCATTTCTCGGCTAATTATTGGGCATCACTGACGCAGTGGCTGTTGTCTTCACAAGCTGTAAATCTAAACAAATCGCTCCTCTGCACATGGCAGCCACTTCCAATTAGTACACAAAGGACGAAACCAGCTATGAAATGAGCTTAAGTGATTAGGGCACAGTGATCTAATACAGTAACTTTTTATGTCTCATGGTGTTTTTTGTGGTGTGTTTTAATCAAAATACCAGAAGGAAGAGTGATAATTGGAGGAGATATATTAGAGTTTCCTGTACAAGCAGTGGCTTAATCTTCAACACTATATTTTCTGCATGGCCAGGAGTTCAAAGCATGCAGTATTTTTATATTAGACTTAGGGAGTAAATGCAGGGTTATAAGAAGGAGGTAACCTAAAATTCTTTGCTGATATCAGCAGGCCTTTGCCAAGTGCCAAAATTTATGAGGGAAGTTTTAATTAAATTGTTATTTTAAAACAGGGAGAGAAGAAAATAAGATAGGTAAAGTTTGCAAAGAGAAACTTCGATGTTGGCTTGACAAAGCCATATATGAAAGTTAAAGGAGCTGTAAGCAATTTCAGCCAATCTACGTACTTCAACGAGACTGAGCCATTGAGCCACGCATCCTCATTCCAAAACCCCACACACCAAAGATAACAAATTAGCTTTATTGAGACTGTTTAAAACAACAGCAGCAAAGAGCGCCCTCAACTGACAAGTGTTATGAACAACATGGCTTAAAATGGCAGTAAGCCTCAATAATTCGCTGCAACTACAACACTATAAGAATGCGCAAAATGATTGACAGGTCGAAAGCGTGGTTGTCTGTGGCTCGTGGACACATTTTTGATTGTTGTTTACAGAGTCTTGAGCTGTCACAGAGACAGGTGAGATATCTTACAACAATTATTTAATTTATCTTATTTTCATTAATATTAAAATATTATCGTCGGAATGTTTTGGTGCAGCGATGCGGCCATGTTTTCTGATGTCAAACAAAGAAAAAGTGGTTTTAGTCTTTTTTTTTTTTTTTTTTTAAAATGAAAGAGTTTACAAAAAGTGCACTTCCGGCCCCATCTGCCGGCAGGTCATCCCCACCTTCCTGAATCTAGGAGGGGACGGGGGAGGGAAACAACAATAATAATTAAAACACAGGGTACTCACTGTAACAGCGAAGTACCCCCCCCAAAAAACACAGTAAAATTTGAAATAGAGGGAAAGGCCAACGCGGAGCGGCAGTGGGAGAGAGAAAAAAAAAACACTTACTCGCTGGATCTCTGATACAGCGTAGCTTGGTCCTCGGCCACTCCTCCACCCTCTAATGGATGACAGCCGCTCATCCCCATGTTCTCAGGGAACAGAAGGGGTCTCCCCCGCCCCTGGCAGCGGTTCTCCCACTCCAGGTGGTCGGCCGGGAGACCTTCCCCACTCATGGTCGTCACGACCCAGCCACGTTTAGCGGCTGGTAGGGGTCTCCACCACCCCTGGCTGTGGCCCTGACCGCTCCAGGCGGTTGGTTGGGAGCCCCTTCTCCCCTTGCATCCAGTGGCCATTCGTCAGCTCTCAGGCGGCCAGGCTCCTCCGTCCCCCGGCAGATGGCCACAGCTACTCTGTTGGGGTGGATGTTAGTGGTGATGACTCTACTACGGCGCATTCTTCCTCCTTCTCGGGTTTTGGCACCAGTGTAAAAGGATAAATGGAAAGGAGGAGGCGACAACCGGATTGACAATATAAATAATAATAAACTGAACCAAAAAAGACACAAAAACACACAAGTGTCGGGCAGCTGCCCATAAATATCTCTCTCTGCCGCACTGCTGTCTCCGGTCGCTCTTATCCCTCTCAAGGGCTTAATTAGCCTGATTAGGGGCCGGAAGTGTAGCATCATGACCCGGCCTCATCCTCCGCCCTGCCACACCCAATTTTTTAAATCAAAAGATCAGTTTGAAAACACATTAATTCAGAACAGCCTGAAGGTCTGCTAAGTTTAGTGTATGTAGCTTGAAAGCTCTATGAGGAGTACTGTAGTGTAATATTGAGTGTTAGAAATGTTGGTCTTGGTTTAGGGATTTAGAAAGCCCTCATACACACCAATAGACCTACATTTTATTTTGAAAATGCATTAATTTAAATACTTTTACTGCGCTCATCCACACTTAAATAGCACTGAAAACTGATACTTTAAATCTCCACTTTCCCAATCATAATCTTTTGTTTTTGGCGATTCACATTGTCTTTGCATATCACCACCTATTAGGCAGGGAGGAAAATTCATATAAAAAAAAGGACTTTTGATCTGTTTCTTATCAACACCTATCATATCACATCTAAGATATGGATTTAAACACTGGTGTCGTGTGGATTACTTGTATGCTGCCATTTTGCACCTTCACAGTTCTGGCCATGATTCACTTGCATTGTATGGACCTACAGAGCTGAGACATTCTTCTAAAAATCTTCGATTGTGTTCAGCAGACGTTTTCATTTTTGGGAAAATTACCAAACTGGATTTTAAACTGGATTGCAGGTGGTTAGTAAATAAGATGCAGGTTTATGTGCTGGAATACCTCATGCAAAAGTGGCACAACTTTTTTAGTGAATTCACCCCTTTTCACACTTTTTGAGGGAATAAACCTATGAATTGCTTACTTAATGCTGTTTCTGCCAACCTGGTCTCCTGACAAGTTGTCACAATTAGCGAAAATTGGGGAAATTATAAGAAATCATACAAGAGTCAAAGACATTTAACCTCAAACTGAAAACTAATCCTAACCATTAAGTCTAACCCCTTACCCAAACTCTAAACCTAATCATGATTTTAGTAAGAACATTTTCCTATTTTTGTGTGCCATGGAGAAAGAAAGCATTGGGCTTGGGAAAGAGACGAAAGAAGCTGAAACAGGTTAATAACATATATCAGTCATTTGTATTGTATAACATAAATAATTATAATACAGATATGCATTACATATATAATATGTGAAATTTGTTCACATATGTTTTCTTTCTTAAAATAAAGTGTTGGATAGGAGGCTAGCTTAAATGTGATTCTTGTATGGAATCAATTTGCAATTCTGTTTGTTGATTGGTTGGTCTCTAAATGTTTTCATTCAAGCCAAGTCATATGATATCTTACAATGTTCCCATTTCGTACAAAATATTATGAATTGTCATGTGACTTTGTTCAACATTGAAAAAATTACACACAGATGAGTGTTTAATAGTCCACATCCTGGTTCCTGAGCCAGTTACAATGTTTTCAGAAATGTTTCTCAGTGGTTCTCTTCAATTGATTGTCAAGAAGTCACTGGAGTTGTATGTTTCACGCCGGCCATCAGAAAGCGGTAATCACCTCATTGCTTTTGCATTTAAAGGTTTGAGTGATGTAGTCTTTCCCAGACAGTTTCAGCTTAATTAAATTTACCTTGCTAGTGAGTTGAGAAACCAATAAGTCTTCAGAGTCTTGGTAAATCACCAACCGTCTGGTTACCACAAACAACCAATCACTCACCACCTGAATACATCCGTTCCACCCGCACTCTCCAAACATAGACAATATTTGTCTAGTCTCTTGGCAGTCTTTCACGTGAGGTGAGATTTATACGGCCACACTTCATTATTTGTGAAGCCGGTATTTATGTTCATTACTCTCAGTGATGGGTTTTTCAGCGTAATATATCGCCGGCGTTTACGTGCATTGTGGGCGAGCAATTGGAATGCCCATTGATTTCTGAAGTGATTTAATACTGATTTTTAACAAGCGTGGAAAATGGCTTTGCCTCTGCTCAAGAGCTTGATTCTCTTTAGGAGCAGTTAGAGGGTGAATTTGGTCGGGAAAGGTTAATTATTAATTGCGTTGTTTGTTTATAGACTACAAAATGTTTTACGAGATGTTTGGAAAGTGCTGAAGTAATCATTGTCTCGGCCAATAGAATTTTCATCCCTCAGCACATCCAAGTTATCTCCATTGTTTCCCCTGGAAGCTGTTTGTGTCGGATACATTGAGGGATTTGATTGGAGAAGCGCCACACACACACACATAAACACACAATTCCATTCCCCTCAAGTGAGGAGACAATTCTTCTCGCATTTCGTGGTGTCATAGATGGTCAGGTTTGCCTGAGATATATCGCAAATATATTGCTCCATCTTCTTGCCTAAAGTGAGTGAAATAGAAACAGACAATTGACAGTTGGTAAGTGAGCAGATGTGAGCCACTTTGAAAGATTTCACCTATTCCCTCATGAACAATGGTGCAAAATGCATATACATGCTATACTGTATATCACTTTAGACACTGTTTTCCTCCCATGAATGGTCACATGACCTCTAATACCATCCATCTGTAATGATATACATTGCTTTCCACTTACATTTTTTTACACCCAAACAATGAATGGTAGTTTTGACAAATATTTTAAAAGGTGAAGCATGTAATTTTTTCAATATTAAAATAATTTTGTATCCTAGTTTGGTCTGCAGAGACACTGCAAAAAAATATATATTCTTAATCATTATTTTTGTACTTTTTCCCAGAAAAAAATATATAAGCATACATTGAAAAAGAGACATTTACTTGAGAAGTAAAATTACATTATTTTGCTATATATTAAGCCTGGTAAGTAACACAATTTTGTAAGGTTTATGCTTAAAACAAGGACAATATGCAAATAAGTAAAACACAAGTAAAATAAGTAAGTAAAATAAAATTTAATTCAACAGGACAGGGAAAACAAATACATTTTTCTTTCCCCATTTGCAAATAGGTTTTTATTTGTATTATTTTCTCTGCTCAACTGGCTCCATCTGTTTTGCCAACCGATGGAAGTTGGTTGGATGGATGGACATGTGAGGTTTAAGCGAAACATTTTCTCACATGAAATCTCCAGAACCTGTATGATAGGTTTGGGTGAGAATTTTTTTTTTTTATACTCCAAATCTCCACTTTCACTTTTATATCTGAAAGCCACATGTGGTGCCTGTTTAGTTTAATGTAAGGTTTTTGTAAAAACTATGTCACAACAGAAACTCCTAACCAATGTGTCATGCAACCTTCTGTGACATCACCTTCAACAAACAAATTTAAAGTTTTTTTTTTAAGGTCGCATGTAGTGTAAACACAGACTTCATTTATCTACATGCCTTTAGTTCGTTCAGGAGAAAAACGTTCCATTGAAAAACGTAAAAGTTTGTACATTCAGATCCAATTTATATTAGGTGTTTTTAACTACTATGTACTTAAGCATCTGCTAAAGTGTACTTATTGTGTACATATGTGTTGTTGCATTGTACTTACATTTAAAGTACCTGCATTAAATTGCATCTGTTGTTACACTGTTAACCTTACTAACCCTAAACCCTAACCCCTAAACCTAACCCAAACCTTACCCTAAACATGTAACCCCTAACCCTACTCCTAAACATACCCGTACCTCAACCTCAGTAGCAGCAAATGTGAATAATATGAGAATTTTGCAAACCAATATGTAGTTGCTCAATAAATCCATTGTGTTTTTTATATTTTAATGTTAGTACATAGCAGTTATAGACACTTAATATAAAGTGGAACCAAACATTCCTCTGTTTGTTTTGATGACCTGTCCAGCTTGACAGCAATATTGGCTCTGCCAGTTTTGTTTTAGAGCTATGGTGTAGGTCTTTATAGATGCTTCTTGTAGATCTTGAATGGGGCTTGTTCTGGATAAATCCTTCATTAATTAAGGAGACAAATGAAAAATGGCACCGCAGACGGCCGCCTCTGGATTACGCTCCGTAGTGCTTTTTGTGTTTTTGTTTATTAACTCTGTTTTTTGCCGTCCCTCTCTGGTAAAATTTACCAGAGATGAGCTCTTAAATATTGGACATTCAACTGCTCATACTATTCCACCGCTCTTTATTGAACCCGGAACTTTCACGGAGTTATTAGTTGGAGAAGCAGCAGCTCTGTTTGGGATCCTCTGGAGACGCCGAAGGGGAAAACGTGCAGGCGCACTGGTTAAGCTGAGACAGTGGGGTTTTTGAACTGCGCTCCCTTCTATCTACCTGGCGAATGTCGTCTCTCTGGCCAACAAAATGGATGAACTGCTTCTCAACAGAACTAACTCGGAGTTCTGCAGATCTGCCGCCCTCTGTTTTACCGAATCCTGGCTCACCCCGCACATCCCGGATAGCGCACTTCACCTACCGGGATTTAATCTCATCCGCGCGGATCACAAAAGGGAGCTCACGGGAAAAACAAGGGGAGGCGGACTCTGTTTCTATATAAACGAAGGTTGGTGCACAGATGTCACAGTGTCGAAAAAAACATGCAGCCCACACATATTTATAAACTGTCAACCTTATTATTCACCACGGGAGATTTCCTCGTTTGTTCTGGTCGCTGTTTACATTCCACCTCAGGCCTGTGTTAGTGAGGTGTTGCTACACCTGGCCGACCAGATAACTATGGTGGAGAAAAAACATCCAGACTCCCTGCTCATTGTTCTTGGGGACTTCAACAGAGCAAATCTCAGCCATGAACTCCCAAAGTACAGACAGCATATTAAGTGTCCCACCAGAGACACTAACACACTGGACCACTGCTACACTACATTAAATGACACCTATCGCTCTGCTCCCTGTGCAGCCCTGGGACTCTCTGATCACTGTCTGGTTCATCTTATCCCGACACTCAGGCAAAAACTGAAATCTGTTAAACCTGTTGTAAAGACTGTGAAAAGATGGACCAACGAGTCAAAGCTGGAGTTACAGGCCTGCTTTAACTGTACTGACTGGAGTGTTTTTGAGGCTGCAGCCACTGACCTGGACGAACTAACCGACACTGTGACATCTTACATCAGTTTTTGTGATGTGTGTGCCGACTAAAACCTTCCGCACATACAACAACCAAAAACCCTGGTTCACAGCGAAACTCAGGCAGCTTTGTCAGACCAAAGCGGAGGCCTTCAGAAGCGGGGACAGAGTCCTGTATAACCAGGCCAGGAACACACTGACTAAAGAGTTCAAAGCTGCAAAGAGGAGCTATGCCGAAAAGCTAAATAACAGCTTTGCAGCCAACGATCCTGCATCAGTGTGGAGAGGCCTGCGGACTCTAACTCACTATCTACAGGAGACCATCCCCCAACATTGCTGGTACTCAACAACTGGCAGACGAGCTGAATGGCTTTTATTGTAGGTTTGAAAAGCCCACAGTCACACCTCTCCCCCACTCCATAACCATCTTCAAACAACCACCTTCCCCCTCTGACACGCTGTCACCCCCCCCTCTCTGACCCCTCATCTGCACTCAAGATCTGTGAAGAGGATGTGAGCCACCTCTTCCAAAGGCAGAATATCAGGAAGGCTCCTGGCCCTGACAGTGTGTCACCATCCTGCCTAAAAATCTGTGCAGACCAGCTGGCCCCCATCTTCACACAGATCTTTAACAGATCACAGGAGCGGTGTGAAGTTCCCTCCTGCTTCAAACGCTCCACAATCATCCCAGTCCCCAAAAAACCCTCCATCTCTGGACTAAATGACTACAGGCCTGTCGCCCTGACATCTGAAGTCATGAAATCCTTTGAAAGACTGGTTTTGGCCCACCTGAAGGACATTACAGGCCCCTTGTTGGACCCCCTGCAGTTTGCCTACAGGGCTAACATGTCAGTAGATGATGCAGTCAACTTGGGACTGCATTACATCCTGCAAAACCTCGATGCTCCAGGGACATATGCAAGGATCCTGTTTGTGGACTTCAGATCAGTGTTCAACACCATCATCCCAGACATCCTCAGCACCAAACTCACCCAGCTCATTGTGCCAGCCTCCACCTGTCAGTAGATCACACACTTCCTGACTGACAGGAGTCAGCATGTGAGACTGCGAAACATCAGCACTGGCGCCCCCCAGGGGTGTGTGCTCTCCCCACTGTTCTTCTCCCTCTACACCAATGATTGCACCTCTGGAGACCCATCTGTCAAACTCCTGAAGTTCGTTGACGACACAACGGTCATCGGCCCCATCCGGGACGGTGATGATTCGGCCTACAGACGGGAGGTTGATCATCTGGCTCTCTGGTGCGGTCAGAACATCCTGGAGCTTAACATGCTCAAAACTGTGGAGATGACCGTGGACTTCAGGGATCAAGAAGGCCCAGCAATCATCAAGAAGGCCCAGCAGAGGATGTACTTCCTGCGCCAGCTTAGGAAGCTCAACCTACCTAAGGAGCTGCTGATCCACTTTTACACAGCCATCATCCAGTCTGTTCTCTGCACCTCCATCACTGTCTGATTTGGATCTGCCACCAAAAAGGACAGGAGCAGACTACAACGGACAGTCAGGACTGCAGAAAATATAATTGGTGCCAACCTGCCCTCCATTCAGGACTTATACATTTCCAGAGTCAGGAAACAGGCAGGAAACATCAATGCAGATCCATCTCACCCCAGACACAACCTGTTCCAGCTTCTCCCCTCTGGTAGGCGCTACAGAGCAATGTACGCCAAAACCAACAGACACAGAAACAGTTTCTTCCCACAAACCATCACTCTGATGAACAGCTGATTTCTGACTCACAGTGTCAGGAACCATTCCTGTGCAATAACCCAGTAACTCTGTCTCTAATGAGCCACCTATTTACTGGTTACTACTTATTATTTATTCACCATTCTCTATTTCAGAGCTGTTCATAATGTTCATATTATTATATTGTCATATTGTATATACTGTATACCAATCCACCTACCTCAAGTCACAACTCCTGCACAAAATAATTTTACTATTTATTCCAGCATCCTTTGCACTATGCTTCATCACACTGTGTACATGTATGTGTACCTGTCACATCCACTTCCGTAATATAATAATAATGATAATTATAATTTTGCTCCTGCATCCTTTGCACTCTGATCACTGCACTATTTGTCAATATGTCTATATTGTTTTTGTTCATAGTGTGTATATTTGTGTTGTCTACACTGTAGCCTGTCTGATTTTATTTTATTATTGTGTTATTGTATTTTTGTATGTGTAAGCACATCGTGAGCAATGTACAATCATGAGTCAAATTCCTTGTATGTGTACACATACTTGGCAATAAAGCTGATTCTGTTTCTAATTGTGAAATTTTGAAGTATTCTTGTAATTAAATTAAAATATTGACTAACAGTTAGAGAAGGTATGGGCATATTGGTAAAACGATTAAAATTATTTTGTTGCTGTCTATAAAATTAGATGTCTTTAATGCTATAAAAGTGCCTGACAGTTGTATTCCCCTCTGGGCTGCAAGAAATGAGGCCTGAAAGACAACTACTACCGTATATTAGCATCTACTGTCTGAATCCATGGTAATATGCCATTACAAACACAAGCAAACATACAAAGCAATTATCAAATAGTACAAATTCTTTACAAGGGAAAACATTTAAAACCATTTATTAATATATATATATATATATATATATATATATATATATATATATATATATATATATATATATATATATATATATCCCCGCCACCCTGTACAGGATAAGCGGTTGACGATGGATGGATGGATGGATGGATGGATATATATATATATTACTAATCTCTATCTATCTATCTATCTCTCTCTCTCTCTCTCTCTCTCTCTCTCTTTATATTATAAAGAAAAATATATATATTTAAGCAATATCACATGAGCAAGACTGGGATATGGCCCAGCACTGCTGTGATTCGGGCCGTGGACTGAGTGCCTTACGTAATCACAGCAGTGCTGATTTAGGGCCATATCGCACGATTGCGAGTGTGATATTGCTTATAACATTTCAATGAAAAAGTACATTTTAAAAAATGAGGAAAAACTGAGAACGGTCATAAAAACGCATATGAAATAGTGTCATGGCTTGTGCTGTTTCTACCAAGTTATTGGATAAACAAGGACGGATGTGTGTGTGTGTGTGTGTGTGTGTGTGTGTGTGAATGAGAGAGAGAGAGAGAAAGAGAGAGAGAGAGAGAGAGCATGTGTGATTACCTGTTGCCACTCCCAAGCAGAGATGCTGTCAGCTCTCTGAAGATCAGATTTCTCAGTGGAAAAATAGCTTTAGTCATGTAGTAGTAATCTGAGCAATCACGAAGAGCTGTTGTATTTAAATGGCTGATGCGGATTCACTTCATGTCACCGAACTGGCTCATATTGCACACAAAAAATTATATTTTGCCACCACCTGCTAGCTAACATATGTAATGTCAGAAAATAAAATAAATAATACATGTAAGAGACACTTATTCAGTAACTCTTAACACATATGCACTGCTCTTACACTTTAGTTTAGAATTGCACAAGGTTTGGTGAAGAAAGCAAAGTGTCAAATAGAGACAGTGACAACCTCCGCTAATGCACCTGTATGGCTCTGTAGATAGACAAGCTCTGCCTGTGTTTCACATGAGTCAACTTAATGACATCACAGTTCTGCATGCTTTGTGTATAGTTGAAAATGGCAGAAAATGAGCCGCTGAGAGAGAAGCCCCATGCATTTCTCCTTTCTGGGAACATTTTCTTTTTGCAGTCAATTACAACAACGATGGTCAAATAACGTTTACAAAACAGGCACTGTTTGCAGACGTTGTGAGTGCCATATAATGGTAATATATGTCAAAAATGCACACAAGGGTTTAAAACGTTCACTCAAATTCTTCCTGTTTCCTTGTGTGGCTGTAATCTATCATGCATGTGCGTGTCAATAATTTGCTTTGATTAATGGCATTAAAATGCTTTTATAGTAATACATTGATACATGATTAATCATTTACCTGGGGAAAGAGCTGCAGGTGAGCTGAAATTGCACACACTCCCTTCTGTTTTTAAGCAGATACTCAGTGCTAATTCGTACAGATATGAAACAATAATAAAGTGCTTGGGGTGTTCATTTTCTTATGTGGGATTTCCACGTATGATTAAAATACTGGCGTTGCAATATCCCATCACTTCTTGTGTCCATTTTAATAGAAGGTTTTTCCTTCTATAGTGATGTACATTTTCCGAATGTTGAATATATGTTGTGTTTGAAATACACTTAATGTTGATGCATATAGCATAATAATCCAGGTATTAATTTTTATTGTTGATTCAGTAATTTATTTTTTTTTCAGTTAAGGACAATGAAAATTAACCATGATTTTACTATATTAATATTATAGTAACCATGACTACTGTCACCATGGTTTTCTGAGCAGAAATCATGGTTTTGACACAATTAACCATTGTTTTCTAAAAGTATAATGTAGTTTCCATATAGTAACTATGATTTTACTATATAATGTAACCATGTCAGTAGCCATGCTGATTTTGTGGTTACTATGGTTTTACTATAAATTATTAAACTATGGTTACTGTTGTAAAACCATGATTTTTATTAAGGGCAATCGTGTTGACGTGCTTTATTCTTTGGATTTTGCTGTAATTTTATATTTTTTATTTGTGAACAGCAAATACAGAAATGTACCTAAATCGTGACCCTAAAGCCATGATTCAAACCGAACTATGAGAAAGTCTAACCGTTAAACCCAGAATGTCTTTGTTGGATGCAAAATGGCAGTTGAGAAGTAACATATTTAAACAAGCAAATTTCGGTACAAATATCATTGTCATGCAAAGTCCAATGAATCACAAATGCAGTGCAGAAAAGAGCAATGTCAAAATTCTGCTAAACTTCTCCTTTAGTGTTTAATAGAAATAAAGTCATAGGGGTATGGAATGACTAAAGGGTAAGTTATGAAAGATTTTTCATTGTTGGTAAAAGATTGCATGAAAAAAAAACTTGTATGAGTTAATAGGATGTTTTAACATTTTAAAGGTCAATCTGAAGTGTTTTTACTTGTTAACGTCTCATCCACCATGTTGAGATGCTCGTTGACTTCAGTGAGAGCTGTAGCACGTCAACAGAGATGCAAAGAGCAAATGTTCCCCTTTAATCTGAAGATAGGGAGAGAAAGAGGGTGAGAAAAAGAGAGAGAGGATAAAGAACAAGTGTTATTATAGAATCCCTGCGGCTTTCTTATACAAGGCCATAATGGATTTTTACTAACAGTGCAGGATGACACACTCAGAGTCTGTCAGGGATGAAGAGTGTGTCAGGTGCTGTTGATTGTGTCTGCAGGCATTCTGTTTGATCTTCACACACACACACACACACACACACACAGATTATGTTTAACCGTAATGTTGCTCCACTTTTCATATACTCTCGTATTCGCATATGCACATTTTCACAGTTGTTTTAAACATCCACTCTCTTTCTGTAACCTTTTTTTTCCTCTCTCACACACACACACACACACACACACACACACACACACACACAAGCACACACATGAATTATTGGACCTGCGAGTCCTGAACCAGGCTTTTCACAGACTCCCATTCAAGATGCTGATGCAAAATACACATTTTAGCGAGCATCCGGCATCAAGATTGATTCGTGGCGGTAGACCTGAAGTATGCGTACTTCCATGTCTCAGTTTTACCTCAACAGAGACCCTTCCTGCGGTTTGCTTTCAAGGGCCGGGCATATCAATACAAGGTCCTACCCTCTGGTCTGTCCCTGTCACCTCACACCTTCATGAAGGTCGCAGAAGCAGTCCTTGCCCCGTTAAGGTAAGTGGGCATCCGCATTCTCAACTATCTCGATGACTGGCTGATCCTAGCTCACTCACGGGATTTGTTGTGTGCACACAGGGACTTGGTGCTCAGGCACCTCAGCCGGCTGGGGCTTCGGGTCAACTGGGATGAGAGCAAGCTCTCCCCGGTTCAGAGCATCACTTTTTTTGGTATGGAGTTAGACTTAGTCTCAATGAGGGCACACCTCATGAACAATCATGCACAGTTGGTGTCCGAGTACGTTCAGTCAGAAGACGCCAGCCCCCCTGAAATACTTTAAGAGGCTCCTGGGGCATATGGCATCCTCGGCGGTGGTCATGCCACTTGGGTTGATGCATATGAGGCCGCTTCAGCACTGGCTTCAGACTCAAGTCCTGAGATGGAAATGGAAACACAGCGCACACCGCTTGTTCGTTATGCAGATATGCCGTCGACTGCCTCCATCTGTTCAGCCCTTGGTCTGACCTAGCGTTCTTACGGGCAAGAGTTCCCCTAGGCCAAATCTCCAGGCATGTCGTGGTTATGCTGGATATCTCCAAGCGTGGCTGGGGTGCCGTGTGCAACGGGCACACAGCCGCTGACCCTTGGGCTGGTCCACAACTGCGTTGGCACATCAACTTCCTTGAGTTGCTGGCAGTATTACTTGCCCTGTGGAGGCTTTTACAGTTGATCCAGGGTAAGCACAAGTTGGCCCGGTCGGACAACACAGCGACGGTTGCGTACATCAACTGCCAAGGTGGCCTACGCTCTCGTCGAATGTCGCAAATTGCCGACTTTGCGTTGTTGACTTCTGGAGTCAACAACGAAGTTGTTGTGGGCCACTCATATCCCGGGCAACCTCAACAGCACAGTGCACGTGCTGTCGTGGTAGGTCACACTCATGGGAGAGTGAAAACACCACCCCTGGTGTTTCAGCTGATTTGGAGTCGATTCGGTCAAGCACAGGTGGACATGTTCACTTCCCGGGAATCCTCCCACTGCCCGCTCTGGTATTTTCTGACTTAGGCTTCCCTCGGCACAGACACACTGGCACACAGCTGGCCCCTTAGGCTGTGAAAGAATGTGTTTTCCCCAGTGAGCCTACTTGCACAGACGTTGTGCAAGGTCAGGGAGGATGAGGAGCAGGTCATCCTAGTTGCACCTTATTGGCCTACCTGGACTTGGTTCTCAGACCTCACGCTCTTTTTTACAGCCCCCCACCCGCCAAGAGGACCTTCTTTCTCAGGGACGGGGCAACATCTGGCACCCACGACCAGATCTCTGGAATCTCCATGTCTAGCCCTTGGATGGTACATGGAAGACTTAAGTTGCCTACCACCAGCAGTGGTAGACACGATCACTCAGGCCAGGGTGCATCTGCAGAGCTTTAGAAGCTCTGAATAGCTCTTTGTCTGCTTTGGTGGACAGCTGAATGGAGGTGCTGTCTCCAAAGAGAGAATGGCCCACTGAGTCATTGACCCATTCTACCAGGGCTGTAGCCCCTCCTGGGCTCTGACCAATGGCGCCTATTAGCAGACATCTATAGAGTGGCTGTGCAACACCTAACACCTTTGCAAGGTTTTACAACCTCCGGGTTGAGCTAGTTTCATCCCGTGTGTTGTCAGGTTCAAACAGGTAAGTTCCGGGACAGCTGGCCAGGTGTACCGCATTCGCATAGCGACTTTCCCATCCCTTGAGGTGAAGATGTGCGCTCTTTCTCCCAGTCACATTCACAAAAGTGTGGACCCTGGATGTCCTTCCTCCGTAGCCCTGTGGCTGCCGAGTTTACGCTAAGCTAAAACGCTATTTCTAGCCATTTTACATGCACATGTTACCAGGCACAATCACATATTTTATCAAGAAAATTCTCTTTGGGGGGCCTAGATAGCTCAACGAGTAAAGATGCTGACTGCCACCCCTGGAGTCGCGAGTTCGAATCCAGGGTGTGCTGAGTGACTCCAGCCAGGTCTCCTAAGCAACCAAATTGGCCTGGTTGCTAGGGAGGGTAGATTCACATGGGGTAACCTCCTCGCTCTCTGTGGGGTGTGTGGTGAGTTTTGTGTGGATGCCGATGAGAATAGCCTGAAGCCTCCACAAGTACAATGTCTCAGCGGTAACATGCTCAACAAGCCATGTGATAAGATGTGCGGATTGACGGTCTCAGACGCGGAGGCAAGATTTGTCCTCTGCCACCATGAGGCAATTCGCTATGCCACCACGAGGACTTAGCATGGAATTGAGCATTCCAATTTGGGTAGATAAGGAGAGAGAAAAAAAATAAAGAAAAAAGGAAATTAACGTTGGATCATAATTTTTTTTTCTAGATCTTTGATATTAGGGCAAAAATCATATTCTTGATAATAATGTTTGTATTTTTTTCCTGTAAAAATATCTAATAATCCTTAAAACAAGATCAATTTGATTTATCTTGTTTTAGAAACAACACTGCATAATATATTTAGGTTTTTCAGAAAATACATTTTTAACATTGTCCATGTTTTTATAGTCAAAACAAGTGAAAAATCTACCAGTGCTGAAGAAGTAATCCAAAGTATTTAGAATATGTTGGTGACCTTGAGAAATCTAACAGAATACATTACAAATTACATTTTACAGCATGTATTCTGTAATCTGTAGTGGGATACATTTCAAAAGTAACCCTCCCAACCCTGTGTACTGTATTAATACCAATTTTTGAGCATGGCACCATGGTAATAAAATATATATATATATATATATATATATATATATATTTATGTACCATAGTAATACCATATTTTCTTGGGCATGCTTCATGGTAATAACACAGTTTTAGGACATGTGTTTGAGCATGGTATATACCTATGGTAATCGGGCATGTACAATGATAGTACTAAGGTATAATTTTAAGTACCTTGCAGAATCACACAAATACCTTGATACATGAATATGGTAATCACCCAATACCGTGCTAAATAGGTTAACGTTTCATGGTACCTGATATCATCATTGTACCATAGTACCTCCATAGTACTTTTTTATGCCTATTTTATAAATATTTCACCTTTTTCTAACATTTTGTCTGTTGCGCACACACACACACACACTCACACACACACACACACACACACACACACACACACACACACACACACACACACACACACTCTCTCTCTGTTGCATGCTGATTCTCACACCTAGCATTGCATATTCTTTGGTTGTTTGGTTCTCCTGGTCTACAGTGAACTCTATGAAACACAAGAGTGTATTTGCAGCATTGGATGGCAAACCTGTTGCAAAAGGTCAACCGCCACCTCATATTGAGCGCAGAACGGTAGCGCAATCTTTAAACACACTCGTTATTTCAAAAGAGAAACCCGCTGCTGCATGGAGCTGCATTGTTGTCAAAATGGCGCTGAAAGGTCAGCTATTTTCACTGTCTGTATTTGTTCTTGAGCGCATCGCTGTGACCTGCTACACCGTTATACACCTCTATCGATTCTCTGTGTGTGAACCAGACAAAGATGTCACAGGAACTCGCAAAATACATTACAGGCTTTTAAAGGAAGGGAGAAAAAAATGCATAATCAGATATAAAGGCTGAATGCGAATGAATAGGCTACTGTAAAGAGACAAAATTGCATTCTGGGAAGATGAATGACTGACTAACAGGGTTTCGGCAAGGCCATTAGGTTTTTGAAACTGATAAAGGTACACCCTCTGAGCAAGAGAAATAAAAAGCCACTCATCCTAATTCAGCCTTTGAATTTGTGGACTTGTAGACATTGGCCATTGTGTCTTTCTTAGAAATCTGTTCTCTAAATTCATTTATCCATTTCTGCCCACTTGGCTAAGACACAGAATATTATTTAAACATGTGCATTTAAAGTCAACATGATATGCCATTTTGTAATGTGAATTATGTCTAAATGAAACTGAATATTTAACATGAAAAAAAAAAGTAGGACGGGATTTCCAATTGCCTGTGTGGCCTGGGTGTAAAAGCAAAGTTATGCCAGAGTCAAATAAGTTAAATTAATGAAAAAAGGATTTGAAGTTACATAGGAACCCATGTTTGCTCCAAACTCGTTCATTTTCCTCATTATTTGATTTTGCGTTTTGGTCAAAATTGTTTTGTTTTCTTGAATATTTCTTTACCAGACACTGCTGATCTCACAATGATGTTTTATACACTTGATACATACTTTGGTTTTATTTTTCTTAGTATTTTATATATATATATATATATATATATATATATATATATATATATATATATATATATACACACACACACACACACACACACAATCTGTTGCACAAATACACAAATTATTGCATTATTCTTATACATACTGAATATATCATTCAAACATTCACAGTGTATTTAGGAAAAAGTATGTGGACCCTAGACCAATAATGTCAACAAAAAGCTAATTAGAGTCAGGAGTTGGCAAACCTAGCATTCAGTGGCAACACTATTGGAGGTGTGGGTTAGAGCTACTTTGACTTATAAAATGCACACAGAACATTTTGAGTTTAGGGTCTAAATTAAAGTATTTATGAAAAAATGCAGCCAAAACACATTTAGAAATGTAACAGTTTTTATAATTCTACCTAAAACCTACCCTAGATTCTACCAAATAGATTTCTTAATATAAAACTATAACAGTTTTGTCAACATTTCACAGTTACTTTTATTATTGTAAAATTGTGTAACAATTTTGAAAAGGTACGGAAGCTCAAAGAGGCCTTGCGTTATTATTTTTTTGTCTCGTTTTCTCGTGATCTCGACATAACTAAGGTTGTTTTCTCGTGATCACGACTTAATTTTCTCGTGATCTCGACAAAACAAAAAGTTGTTTTCTCGTGATCTCGACATAACAAAAAGTTGTTTTTGCCTTTAATTTTATATACAGTTTTTAATTGACCTACAAGGTATGAAGGACAATGAGAGATCCTTGGCAGAAAAATACAATTTATTATATATAAATGTAAAGTTATGTTAATTCATTACACTTTTAGTTATAAAATATTCACCTGCACTATCCAAGAGTCTTCTAACCAGTCACCTTTCACATAGGCTAAATCAAACATATTACTAAACGCCAGGCAGCACGTCACAAACACTTAATAAACGCTTTTTCATCAATATAGCAAGACTCGCTTTCTACTGCACTCAACAGGCGTCAAGAACTGCAATATGCGCGCACTCCGATCTAAATCGCTGCTGGCTTGACCGCAGTCATGCAGACATCCCGGTCCATCAAGTTGGCTTGCAATGAAATTGACCAAACGCTCAGGGTCACTTTGTTGTCTACGACAAAGTTGTAGACGTGATAGTCTTCTTCTAAGGTGTCTGACACTAATCTGGAAGTTGTCAATGACAGAGAGACATACAGCTATTTCAGCTTGAGTGAGTCATTGATCAAAGTAATGATGTATTCGGTCATCCATTATGCAACAGTGCGTTTAGCTGTTGCATCCAGATAGCCTTATTGAAAACAACTTTTTGTTTTGTCGAGATCTCGAGAAAATTAAGTCGTGATCACGAGAAAACAACCTTAGTTATGTCGAGATCACGAGAAAACGAGACAGAAAAAAAAATTATAACGCAAGGCCTCTTTGAGCTTCCGTAAAAAGATACAAATATTTTTTAACAAATACAAGAGATATGTAGAGACATTACCTGTCATGCTAACTACTGTACAATACTCATGTCAAAATAACACAAAAAGATATTTAGAAAGTCAACAATCAGTAGGTCTTCATGTCATATTTATAATAAAAGGAATATTTGAAAGGAAATAAAATAAAAGGAATAAAATAACTGGAATATTTGTTTTTCTATCGACATGGCAGCCAACACGAATAATGAAGAATAACCACTGTCTTACCTAAAGCAGCAAAGATTTGAACCTGCATCATATCTGTCATCATGTGCTGTGCCCATGGCTGGACTGGTAATCTGGCATACTGGTCACACATACTCCCAGTTTAGGTGAGCTCCAACACAGAGCACTTTGGCTGCATAAGTCAGTGAATTCAGAGAGTATTTCACCCTGTGTATCATGTCGTGACCAGTAGAAGTCTAGTCTTATAGCTCTGCCTAAACGCGTTTACGGATGAATTTTTAATGCAGCGTGTATTCAAACATTTATCAATCATGTTTCACTCAACTGAATGTTGAATGTTAAATGCTTTAACACAGAACAGTTCTGATTCAAACTGATCCTTGATAAGTAGTAACGGACAGATATAAAACAAAGCAATTTGGATGCACAAACAGTCAGTGATAATTCCTCTATGCATGTATCTGTATAATCATGCCGTGGCCACGGGAAGACTTCTCCGGCTTATGCCTGTGCTATATTATACCACGAAATTGTGTGTTTATACCCTTTTAAATGCGGCCTACATTAATCAATCATGAGAATCAACGTTTTTGTCAAAATGTTGCCTTATGAGAACACATTTCTTAACTCTTCCTGTGATTGTCATGACAATGGCTAAGTTAATGTTGACTGCTCATTTAAGCTCCATTGCACCAAAAAAATCTAACTCTGCAAATGAGTACAACTGGATTCCACTGAAGCATTCAGATTTACATTCCTTTAACAGCAATATTTTGCCATTTTTAAAACATAAAAGAAGACTTGTTGTGCTCTGCCCATCACTGTTTAGCATGGCTCATACTCTCTAGATCTACAATACCAATCATGCGGACACTACAATGCCTATAATTTACACACATACTACAGCTTCATTGAACATCTCTAGTAAGCCTCCAACTCTCTAGAACTACAATGCCCATCATGATTTATCAACATGGGGAAAGGAGAGGTGTACAAAAGCAAAGTGTTACTTATTTTAGTATAAGTATATATTAAGGTCTAAAATAAAAATAAAATATTGTGTTACTTTACTCGTTACTCTAAAAAGTTATCTGATTACGTAATGCACATTACTTTTATCGTGTCATCCCTAACACTGGTCAGGGCTGCCTACTGTTTAAGAGGGTTTACTTGATTTCCTCCATAGTGCTCTTTAAACTAGAACATTCTCAATAATAACCAATTCAAATGGGTCACATTAGTTTTAAGGTCTGCATGCCGCAATATTTAGGGTAGCCTGGTTGCTGCACATGCACATGTGTGCGCCAGAAAGCAGAACAGATCATTAGCGTGAACTGGTTCCCTTAAACTCGCATGAAAGCTTTAATCGCACTGCATAAATTTGCATCGGCAGCCCTAAAATTCACTTGGGTGGCCATCAAAAAATTTTTCAATGGGAGAACCATGGCATTGTTCTTTCCCTGATGTCCACAACCCAGTCTGCATAGACAACCCATTTTTGAGTCACGACCCACCAGTTGAGAAACATGCTTTAAATGATACCATTTTATTTTCCCTTCAACCACACACCATCTACTTACTGCAGTCATACAGGATTGTTCAGTTGTGACGCACTGCTGGACAACATCACTTGAGTTTTTATGTTGTTTTTTTTAAATGTTCTCGAACAAATCAGCTGATATTAATGAATCTCATTTTCATGGTGGCCATACTTTAGAACAGAGGTTCTGAACTGGTTTTGCTTCAGAACCCAGATTTGGCTCAACACAGTACCAAAAAACTAGCAAAAAATTGGATAGTTCTACTAAAACTGAAGATTCTGCTCTGTTTGTCAGCCATTTATTTAGCTTTCCTTAAGGCCGAAATGCACACTTTGTAAGTATGTGAATGCAGACACTTCAAGCTACGCAAGCTTAATTTTGTGCTTAGTCATGTACCAAAATGTGTCAGACAGCAATTCACAACACAATGAGAGTATGCATTGTATTCTCAACATTGCCACAAGGGGTGCTATTTCGAGATTAGTGGGAACTGTCTGCTTCTATTTTGAGTTTTAGTTTTTAATTAAACTACTGTCATGCAGAGCAAAAGTTTTAAGAGGTTATTTCTGAACAAGTTAAAGTCAATACATTTATAGCAACTTACCAGTATAAAAACACATTCAGTCTAGTAATGCAGACTTTAGAAGGTAACTCTATCGCCCCCTTGAGTACTGAAGTTTGTTCACTCCATGGTCACACAAGAACGCACATTAAGCCTATTCAACCAGATCACATGTTGGCAAAGGACATTCACACACTTTTCTTAAGAGTATGTTTTGGCGTTAACTATACACAATTATTGTTCACATTTAGCATTGTATTTCCCTGCTGTTTGCGACCCGAACAGACCTGCAACCTAAATTTGAGTCACAACCTACCTGGTCTGCATTTCCAAAAAAGCATTGTAAGCCTAAGTAGATCGTAGAAACCATTGGTACCAATAGCTTCTACGATCAACTTAAGCTTGCAATACTTTTGGGAAGTACAGCCCAGATCAGTTGAGAACTGTGGTTCACAACGTTCTGGATATATTTGACGGCTACTGTACATTAGTGAAGCTTCAATGGGTGCTCTGTAGCCACGACTCACATTAGTTTGGTTTCTTCCCCATGGGCGCTTAGGCTCAAGTTTAGCTAATGACTTGTTTTTGAGGAGGATTCATTAGCCCTCTTTTTCCTCTGGAGTTTGTTTCAAACCCAAGATGCTGAACATCTGCTAGTCTCGGAAGCAGTCGCAAGTGAGCAAATAAAGTTTTCCCACTGCTGAAAACAAAATCTCCTAAATCATTCCAAATTAATCCAAACATGCATTTTAGTGCTGCAAAGTTACCATGGGATTTCAATTTAATAATGGTAAAATTAGAGAGATTAATTACTTCAGTTAGGTTCGTGAGTTAAATAAATGAGAATTCTCCTTGAGTAACTAACCAATCAATCATTTAACTGTAGGTTGTGTGGAAGCTTTGAAATTTGAGGAACCAACATATTATAAAAAAACAACAACAATATAACAATTAAAATAAAAAACTGTTTCTGTCCAATTTAGGTTTGCTTAATGGCTCTTGCACTACATTTTAATTTATATGCCTACATGTTTGTGTCCTTAATTATACCTCCAAGTAAACAATGTTTGAACATGCCATTTCCTAAAAACCTTTCAAAATAGCTGTCACAGAATATGGTGTTTGATGGAAGGACCCAAGAACAGATGGCATGAATTAGCTTTTATTTAAAATAGAAAAAATAAAACATAAAAAAACTCTCTCAAGGGAGAAAAGAACTCAAACAAAACAACTGAAAAAAAAAAAAACAGAACTGACAGGGAAGGAAACCAACCAACGAATTAAACAATCCAGCACAGAACAGCAAACACAAGGAGCTAATAAAGGAATAGAAATCAAACAGGTTGACGAGGGACAGGTGAAACCAATAAACTTATAATGAGCAGATAAGGAGGTGGGGTGTGGCACAAGACCGAGAGACACATGACAATACAGAAACAAAGCCATGCACTGTCACAGACACAACAACCAAATGACATGAGCCCAAGAGACAAAGGCAACATGCGCTCATGCCAAACGACAGACAAGACAGGACATTTATGCGAGGCTTGGCCATAGATAAAAAGGCACCAAGATCAAAGCGGCCGTGCAAAGTGAGCGCAATGAATAGCATGCCCGAGGTCATGAGAGAGAAACACAAAACAATTGACATGAGAGCATGCTTCAAGGATAACTTAAGAGCAATGCACTCGTGCCAATAACATACAAGATAAGAGAATACATGACAATGGCAACGGAGTGGGTCAGGGCTGTTGGCCAAGGGGGAAGTTTTAAGAGAGGCTCTGAGTCCGGTGGCCAGAGAGGAGGCTTCAACAGGGCTGACTGGACAGACACAAAAGCCAGAGCAGGTAGGATAATGGCCGCTGGGGAGAGGTCAGTACCGGCCACTGGGAACTGGACAGGCTCATCAATGAGCACAGGGAAAGTACAGACTTGATGACCACAGGGAACTGGACAGGCTCATCAATGGCCACAGGGAGCAGGGCAGGCGCATCGACAGCCTTAGGGAACTGGACAAAATTGATAACCATGGGGATTTGGACAGGCTGTGTCCACTGACCGCCATGGTCAGGACTGCTGGCAGCAACTGAGAAATGGCCTCTGTGGCCAGGTACACTGGCAGTGACTGTTTAATGGCCTCTGTGGACAGGAACACTGGCAGCGACTGGGGAACATCCTCCGTGGCCATGAGCGCTGGCAGAGACTTGGGAGCAGCCTCCATGAATGGAAACACTGGCAGTGACTGGGGAGTAGCCTCCATAGTTGTGAGTGCTGGCAGCTGCCGAGGAATGACCTCCATAGCTGTGAGCGCTGGCAGCAACTGGGGAACTACCTCTGTTGCCATGAGCGCTGGCTGCGGTAGGGGAACGGTGTCCATGGCCGTGAGTGCTGGCAGTGGCAGAGGAACAGCCTCCATGGCTGGAAACACTGACAGCGACTGGGTTATGGCCTGGGAGCACTGGCAGCAGAAGGGATACTGCAGCGAGAATGGCCGCTGCCTCCAGGCCATCGGCAGCGGGAACGGCCACTGCCTCCTGGTGGTCCCGCTGCCATCTCCTGGCGGTCGGCCATGGGAATAGGCAGGGGGCTGCAGCTAACCCATTCTTCCTCCTCCTCATTTGTTTATAGGTCAGAGGAAGACTGGGGATTGGGTTTGTTGTGGGTGGAAAGATGGACATTGCGGAGGTTGATGAGCTGGATCATATGCTGACAGATGGAAAAAGGAAGATGCCCATTGTGCCTCTGCTGGGTCCAGTAGAGGCTGGATTGTTCTGTCACAGAATGGGGTGTTTAAAGGAAGTACCCAAATGCAGATGGCATTAATGAGCTTTAATTTAAATAGAAAACAAAACATAGCACAAACTCTCTCAAGGGAGAAAAGAACTCAACAAAACCAACTGAAATTAATACATGAAGAAAAGAACTGACAGGGAAGGAAACCAACCAACAAATGAAACAATCCAGCACAGAACAGCAAACACGACAGACAAGACGGGATATCTGTGCAAGGGCTCGGCTACAGATAAACAGGCACCAAGACTGAAGCGGTCGGACCCCAGCACAACATGACAACAGATTATATACATATAATTTGAACAACACTAATGAAAATTGTTGTCTTGAAAAAGTGCTTGTGCTATATTTCTTAAACTTAAGAAATTTTCTAAACTAAATGCCACTTATTTTGACATTTTGTCACAAAAATAATTTTCTTTATCAGTACTTCTGTCTTGTTTTTCAGTAAAAAAACAAAAATATATATATATATTTATGTATTAATTAACTTGAGAAGCACAAATTGATAAGACTAGAACAATTAGATACAATTGAGCAGAGCTAGACAAGTGGTACTGGTGAGGAGGGTTTCAGAGAAAAACTCATAGGACACTGCATTGAAACAGGCTTACCTGCCAATAAAATGGGAAATTTTAATGTTAGACAAAGAGAGAGTACTCCAGTGAATTGGCTAACAGATTACATGCCAAAGGACCTATCAGCTTGCGCCATGAAAAGTTTTATGACTAAAATTAGATAAATGTATCTTTCCCTATTGACAAATTGCCTTTTCTTGTTTTGAGCATTAATCAGAAAAAATACAATAAACTGTGAGGTTAATGCTTAAAACAAGAAAATAAAATCGCCAATGGGGTAAGAATCATATGGAGCCACTTAGAGGACAAGGTAGGAATTATTTTTATTTTTTATTTTTCTGAAATAGTTTTGCATTCTCTGGCGATACATATTCCACGCCCTTGCAATAGTTTTTTGTTAGCTCGCAATAAATTTACCATGGTTTTACATTGTTTTACTACAGTAATCATATTTTAACCTTGATATTTGTTGTAAAAACATAGTTATAATAAAGGAAAACAAAAGATATGGTAATACAAATCATAATTTTGTGGTTGTTGTGGTTTTACTACAAATACCACGGTAAAACCATAGTAACCACAAAATTAACCATGGTTAATCCATTGTAAATCCATAGTTACTATATGGTACAGTATACTGAATTAAAACCATGGTTTCTGCTAAAAAAAACATGGAACTGTCATGTTTACATATAGTAAACGTGATTTTACTACAGTAACCGTTATTAAACTAAGGTAATTTTATAGTAAAACCATAAAAAACACAAAATCTTAATTTTTATTATCATAGTTTTCGTTTTCCATATCGGAAACCATGGTAGAGTTATTGCGAGGGACTGCTCAACTATTGCAATAGCATGCAAAACTATTGCAAGAGAACTCAAATCTATTTCAGAAAAACAAATCCTGCCTTTTCCTCTAAGGTGCTTTGTATAAACATAAAACTTATTTGAGATTAATTATCTGACAGTAAGTCTTATAATCATATTTTATTTTTTCAAGACTGACAAAAATTTCCACACCTTTGCTTTAAAAAAATGATTGTTTTTTAAGGATGCTTTTACTTATAAATATAGTAGAAAAATACTGATTAAAAATCTGAGATTTTTGTTTTGGGTATGATCTCAAACAAAAACAATAGTGACTCTTTTTTCACTGAATGCCATTGTTACGATAATGGAAAATGGCGGTAGAAAGATTAAATAGAAAACAGTGTGTTACGAGGAGGAGGGCATGGCCGTCCGTGAGGTGGATGGCTGGCGCTGTCACCTAATCACCCAGTAGGGGGTTAAAGATGAGCTGGGGGTTCCAGTTCGAGAGAAAGACACACGGCCGCTTTGTGTGGCAGTGTGTGTGTGCGCGCACACGCGTGCATGTGCAAAAGCGTGCATTGACATTAACAGAGCTCTGATGTGAAGGTAAGGAATAAACCTGAGCGTGGATCTGAGATGGAGCCATTAGCCCACAGCTATAAACGTCTGTGCATCTGTTTGTATTTCTGTGACAGCTGAAGGGTGTGTGACAATGAAAAAGGAGAAAATAGACATTGTTTTAAATTTGTTGTGGAATTTTTATTTATTTTGTTTGTTTTTTTTTGTGAAAAGTGACTTAGAAAGTAACTTAAAAGTAAAGTAATTAGTAATGTGATTAGTTTTAAATGAAGAAATCATTAAAGATATCAGATTATAATTTTAGGGAAGTAGATAGTAATTTTCAGTGGATCACTTTTTTTTAGTAACATTCACAGTCCTGGGTGTTCCAAACTTCTTCCATTTAAGAATTATGGAGACTACTGTGCTCTTGGGAACCTTCAATGCAGCTTTATTTTTTTTGTAGCCTTCCCCAGATCTGTCCCTCGACCTCATGGCTTGGTTTTTGCTCCGATATGCAATTTCAGCTGTGAGACCTTATATAGACAGGTGTGTGCCTTTCCAAATCATGTCCAATCAATTGAACTTGGCAGAGGTATATTCCAATCAAAGTGTAGAAACATCTCAAAGATGATCCAGAGAAATCAGATGCATCTGAGCTAAATTTCATAAGTGTCATAGCAAAGGGTCTGAATACTTTTGTCAATGTAATATTTCATTTAAATTGTAATAAAATGGAAAAGTTATAAAAAAATCAGGTTTTTTTTTGCTTTGTCATTATGGTGTGTGGAGTGTAGATTGATGTGGAAAAAAAATATTTAAACATTTTAGCATCAGACTGCAACAAACTGTGAAGAAAAAAAAATAAGGGGTATAAATACTTTCTGAATGCATTGTACATGTCGATTTCCTGTGCCACCATGTTGAGTAAAAAAAAAAAAATCTACTTTGGTTTGAATGACTTGTCTTTTCTGCCATTTCCCAATTTCTAACATATCAAACTGGCACTTCATTAATAAATACTCACTTAGCATTTTATTAGGAACATTATTTTCCCAATAAAGTGACCAATATGGTCTGTTGTTGTAGCCCATCCAACTCAAGGTTTGACGTGTTGTGTATTCTGAGATGTTATTCTGCTCACTACAATTGTACAGAGTCGTTATCTGAGTTACAGTAGCCTTTCTGTCAGCTTAAACCAGTCTGGCCATTCTCTGTTGACCTTTCTCATCAAAAAAGTGTTTTAGTCAGCAGAACTGGCACCATCCTGAATAAACTGTAGAGACTGTTGTGAGTGAAAATCCCAGGAGATCATCAGTTACAGAAATACTCAAACCAGCACCAACAAACATGCCACGGTCGAAATCTCTGAGATCACATTTTTTCACCCTTCTGTTGGTTGATGTGACCATTTACTGAAGCTCCTGATCCATATCTGCATGACTGTATGCATTGCACTTCTGCCACAGGATTGGTTTATTAGATAATCGCATGAATAAGTAGGTGTACAGGTGTTCCTAATGTTACGTTACCTCTCTGTCTAGGGGTCTGGAAGAAAACTAACAAGGGATAAAGAACTAAATTTAAATGAAACACCTGGTTTGGACCCTCAACACCAGCTCTATTACCAAGAAAGCCCAGCAGCGTCTCTACTTTCTTCGAAGGCTGAGGAAAGCACATCTCCCACCCCCCATCCTCACTACATTCTATAGAGGGACTATTGATGACCAGCGAACATCATTTCACTAATCAAATAAGCAGCATCTGGGAAAGTGTGAATGAGTACTAGTCAGGTGAAATCACTCTATCATTCTGATTGGATTATAAGAGCAGTCTGATTGCTATAAAAGGAGGGAAGAAGTGCTTCCAATCATTGTGTTCTTGTTAGCAGTGGTTGCCTCTGAAGAAAGACGTGCAGCCATCATCGCTTTGAATCAAAATGGCCTCACATGGAAGGAAATTGCTGCAAAGAATATTGCACCTGAAAGAACCATTTACTGGATAATCAAGAATTTCAAGGAGAGAGGTTCAACTGCAGTGAGGCGAAGACTTTTGGACAATGGCCTGGTGTCAAGAAGGGCAGCAAAGAAGCCATTTCTCCCCAAGAAAAACATCAAGGACAGACTGAATTTCTGCAGGAAGTACAAGGATTGGACAGCATAAGACTGGTGCAAAGTAATTTTCTCTGAAGCCCCCTTCTGACAGTTTGGGACATCTGGAAAATCAATAATTCGGTGTCATGCCAACAGTGAAGCATTCTGAGACCATCCATGTGTGGGGTTGCTTTTCATCCAAGGGAGTGGGCTCTCTCACAATTCTGCCCAAAAACACTGCCATGAATAAAGAATGGTATCAAAATGTCCTGCAAGAGCAACTTCTCCCAAAGATTCAGGAGCAATTTGGTGATGATCCGTGCATTTTCCAGCATGATGGAGCACCATGTCACAAGGCAAGAGTGATAAAGAAGTGGCTCGGAGATCATTACATTGAAATTTTAGATCTGTGGCCAGGCAAATCCTTGGATCTTAATCCCATAGAGAACCTGTGGTCAATCCTCAAAAGGCGAGTGGACAGAGAGAAGTCCACAATTTGTGATCAACTCCGAGCACTAATAAGGCAAGAATGGATCGACATCAGCCAGGATTTGGCCCAGAAGCTGATATCCAGCATACCATAGCGTATTGCAGAGGTTATGAAGAACAAGGGCAAACACTGTAAATATTGTTTTTTCCAATAAAAGCTTTTAAAACGTAGGAAACGCTTATCATTGTTTTCCAGTATTACATAGAAACATGTTTTAAAATAATCTACAAATCCTGAAGCACCAAAATTGCAAAACACAAAATTTATGTCACTGCCAATACTTTTGGCCACAGCTTTAGTCCACCAATCAGAGCTGCTCAGCACTTGACCTTAATCATTGGCAGCTGATGTCAATTAATCTGGTTGGGAAAATGACAGAGAGAGAACACGATGAAAAGCAAGGAAGACAACAGAAACCATACAAACACTGGATAATCGATATACAATCAACTGCTACATCCAAAGATGTAACAAGGAAATAAAGAAAGAAGTATGTCGGGAACTATTTATGGGACGTAACACTAATAAAGTGCTCAGTGCGTGTATTCCAAATGTTTCTTAATTTGTGTCCTTTAATTAGATAATTTAAATGTTTCAAACCAAAACTGTTTTCTTTGGAATATTTGTTTAATATGTAATCCCCCTATTAACTTTAAATTAACTTAAAAAAAATATTTTGTAATATTCCTATTAACCTAACTAACAAAAGCCAATTCCTTAGTGATATTATGTCCACAGTAAGTGCTATAATTTTTTGGTGGGAAAGCAACAGCACAAACAACTAGTATAATAGATTTAAAGAATTCTGTGTTTTGTGGTGTCCAGGTTTTAATACAAATTGAAGTCATGACTATACAGCACTGTTGCAATTAGTTTAGTACTTACTGCACAGTGAATAAAAACCAGTCTGAGTATACTGAGTGTCATGACAAGGCTAAAGCTGCTCTGATGCAGCACTTAATTTACATAACCAAAGCAATAACCTTAGTTTACCTAACACATTCACACTATTCTTTTGCTTTCTTGCAAGCACTGGGATTTCCTTTAGTAAATGCAAATCAGTTTTTTTGCCATTTTCTGTTGTTCATTATCTAAAGGCTTTTTTCACATCTCGAAATTACCACATCTTCCCTCAGGAGTGATTCTCCATTTAAAGGTTCCAGAATTCTCCCAAAAAGGGTCAGTTTTCCCTTACGAGACTAAAAGAGGCCCAGCTCAAACGGATGTCCATCACAACCTGAAGCCGCCAGCAACTCTTTGACCCAAGCATCCATCACTCAGCCTGGAGAAGGTCGAACTCCACCTCTGATGTATGTCACAATGCATCCCCATGCGCAGAACACCTGCTTTTAAAATTCATGAAATCATTGCTCCTGAGGTGTTCAATTGTCACCTTTATGCACTTATACTCATTTTTTCCCCAGTCTTTCGTTCTTTGATCAGGAGACACATTATGGGAACTTTAGCTGCCGGTGGTCGGTAATCAGAGCTTAATTTGGCCATAGGGGTTCATCCCAGGTCACAGATATTGGAACTCTAGTGGAACAGATATTACACACTTATGTATATGTAATAGTGACATGTGAAAACTATTAATTAAATGTGTAACTACTGCTCGCAGCATAAAGAAAGCAAAGTTTATCATACAGTATTTAACATGACTAAAAACGAGTTCATTTCACATTGCTCATCCAGAACCCCCAGTGTGTCAGAAGTGTGAGGATAAATTTCTTTCTCCAGAGAGCGCACATGGTCACTAGAGGCTTCATTAGACAATTTAATGGAAGGAGGGAATACAGTGCTGCAGGGCTACTCCTCACCTCTCATTCTCTGCTCTCCTCTCCAGATACACAAACTACTCACACTACTCAAAAACAAGCGCTATCCCATCTAAAAAAAAAAAAAAACTGAAAAGTGCCACAAACCCTTTAAACCCAGTAACCATAGCAAAGACCAGCAAGTCTGCATTGGCTGGTTTGAAAAGTTTTTATGTATTTAATTTTTTTTTTCCTTTTTCAGTAAGTTCAGTTCTGTTCAAAAACCTAGTGAGCTGAATAACTTGAACATTTTGAGGCAAGGTGCAAAAGGCAAGTAGCATGATTATGCTGCCTTCTAAAGGGGCTTGAAGGCAGCTGCAAAAGATTAGCTGAATGATTACGTTGCCTTCTAAGGGGCCATTCAGACCAAACACATTATTGCGCCAAACAAGCTAGACATGGATAGAACATAACACAGGTGTCTCGATACACGTTTTTAGAAGTTTAATTTCTTTTTGACTTGATACAGTATCAAAACAACATGGCACTCCTCCACGAGACATTGAAAAAACAATGAGGCATGACGCAACTGTCAAAGTTGTCCTCCTTGCGTATTTTTACAGATAAATACCATTTAAAAACAGCAGTGTTGGGAAAGCTACTTTGAAATAGTAGATTCCCAAGCTACTAGCTACTCATAACTACAGTCAAGCTGCAATTTTGAAAACTGTGTTAGCTACATTAAAATTATTAACAAAAAGTAGCTAACTACACTGAAGCTATTTAAAGAAAAAAACATTTTAGCACATAACAATACATAACAAACTAAAAATATTATTCAATTATGATATAACTATTGAATAATATAACCTGATAGTTCTATTTACCATGGTATAGTTACTACAGTTCTGGTTACTTAAATATATCTTTAAAGCTGCACTCTTTACAGTAACAGTAACTTTTGTCTTTTTGTCATCTTGGACTTACACCGACACACAGTGGCATGGATGGAGCATCATTTAAAATCAATAGTTTTCAGTTTCAGATGCGATTGTATAAATTTAGCATTCACAGTCAGCCATGATTACTTCAATCAATGAGTGAAAGTGTCAAATAACAGGACGGTTAGTGAGATTAATAGAGTAGTATTCGGCTGGTCATGTGATTCTAAAATGGCAATAGAAATCACCATATTTCATATAACTGAATATAAATAGAGATAAACAGCAGAAAAACATAAATGTCTCACTTCAAAAAATAAAACAGTGTCTTCTGGCGCAATCCCTTTAAAGGCCAAAGTAGACTTATTGCTGATTGCTCCATACACAGTATGCGTGATGCTAATTTTGTCATCAGCACAGCGCCACCCTGATTTTCTTGACCCACGGATGCTGTCCTCGTCTGTGTGCACCGGCAAAGCATGCACTGGCTATTGACTGTACTAAAAGACTATCACAAACCATAGTAGTGTGCATATGTCGAACGCGTTCGTATTCGCTCACGGTCAAAAAGTATACTTTGGAAGGTAATGTGGTTGGCCGGGTGTGATCAGATCCAGAACGTGGAAAAACAAAGAATACCCAGGCCTTAAACCTGTGCGTGCTCAGGTGAATGAGTGAATCATTTATGTGAACTAGTTTATTTACATGAACCATCTAAATTAACTTACAAAAATTTATCAGAGTTCTCAATGCTAAATAAAAGGAATTGTTTATTTGTATCTAGTTATCCAACATACTCTCACAGAGAAATCGTACAGATTTGTATGAGTTGGCTACAAGTTGGCTCACTCGTATGAAATTATACAAGTTTGGTCGAATTCATTTGTACGATTTTTGCAACAGGCAATCAGGTGACTCCCACGTCTCCTTCTAAAATGCAACAAATACTCTCTTCCGTCATATAAACATACTTGTTATGCTTCAAATCATCCTTACAGGCTCTACTTTATGGTTAGGTTTAGTTTTGGGTTAGGCCATAAAATTAATAACTATGTATCTGACATGTGTCTGACATGCGAAACTTTGCTTACTTCCGCTTTACACATCCGGGTATTTGTATGTCTACAATTTGTACAAATTCATACGAAGGAACAATTCGATTTCATATTATTTAGCCAACTCGTATGAACTTGGGTTAACTCAGTGTGGCAGCAGGGGCGTGGTCAAGCGCCCGTCCGAAGGGAGAAAGCAGTAAGGGCGCTTGCACTTGAGCTAAATAATGTCTAACAATTTCAGTGAGCACGGGGAGAGCGGCATAAAAGAGCCACAGTACCGCCAGTCAAGAGAGAGACGCCAGTCCAGTGTTGGCAACCCTTGAGAGAGAGTATTCTAGTTTATATGAAGAGTTTATGTTTAAGAAAGTCCCTGTTCATCCGGAGTATTTTATGTTCAAGTTCTGTGCCTTATTGTAAAATTAAAAACCTTACCTGAGCGTAGAAGCCTGTTCCCGTGTCCTCCTTCCTGTCCTGACAACGGACGTCTTTACACTCAGGTTGGGTTATCTGAGGTCGGTGTGAACGGCCTCAAAGTGGCCAAATTCTGTTGGCCAAATTCAAAGGCCACGTTTACACTAATTCATTTTCGTTTTGATGGAGGAAAATGCAGTTGAAATGTGGATAAGAGATGTAAAATAGCAATATCAAGGCATTTATAAATGAAAACGTATTAGTGTGGACGTGGCTGAAGGCAGCATCGGATGTATCCTTCACAAATAGACTAATTCAGTTAAAAAAAAAAAAATTCAAGAACCCAAGATGAGAAATAGCTGATGAGAAATCCATCCATCCATCCATCTTCAACCGCTTATCCAAAGTCGGGTCACAGGGACAGCAGCTCCAGCAGCTCCAGCAGGGGGCCCCAAACTTCCCTATCCTGAGCCACATTAACCAGCTCTGACTGGGGGACCCCGAGGCATTCCCAGGCCAGTGTGGAGATGTAAGTCCTGGGTCTTCCCCGAGGCCTCCTCCCAGCTGGACGTGCCTGAAACACCTCCCTAGGGAGGCGCCCAGGGGGCATCCTTACCAGATGCCCAAACCACCTCAACTGACTCCTTTCCACGCAAAGGAGCAGCGGCTCTACTCCGAGCTCCTCATGGATGACTGAGCTCCTCACCCTATCTCTAAGGGAGAAACCCGCCACCCTTCTGAGGAAGCCCATTTCGGCCGCTTGTACTCGCGACCTAGTTCTTTCGGTCATGACCCAACCTTCATGACCATAGGTGAGGGTAGGAACAAAAATTGACCGGTAGATCGAGAGCTTTGCCTTCCGGCTCAGCTCTCTTTTCGTGACAACGGTGCAATACCGCCCCCGCTGCCCCGATTCTCCGGCCAACCTCCCGCTCCATTGTCCCCTCACTCGTGAACAAGACCCCGAGGTACTTGAACTCCTTCACTTGATGATGAGAAATGTTGATTATAATTTTACTTTTAATTAATTCATCACAACAAATAAAGATAAGACTTAGTTCAATATAATTAAAAACTATTTTACTGAATAGCACTATGTGCTATACATTTTTATGCTTAATACAGTATCACAATATTAGCTTAGCAACATGCTAACTCTTTAAACTATTGACATCAATTGAGTTGAGTGTCTTTTATTTTGCATTGAGTTGCTGCCAATACAGCGTTACGAAATCACTTAGTAAGCTTGTTTACATGCACAATTTTACACCAATTATGCGAAATAAGCTGACAACGTATAAGGTAATTTCAATGCCATAAAAGGCCTTCGTTAAACAGTTGAACCAATCAGCACATGTAGATTTTTTCCATTTCCCCAATTCCGTATTGCATGTTAACACCTTTATCGGCATTCTTACCAGCTTATAAAATGTCTGCAAGTGTTGTGTGCATGCCTGTTTGAATTTTAAAATCAAAAGCAGAAAAGATTTCGGGTCTCTTGCATTGATGTATTATATGAATACGCTGATTCATGGTATTTAATAGCATATTGGTGTGTATGTAAACACGCTCACTTATGAGGTGCCATGATGGTTAGGAATGTAGGCAGTATATAGCAAGGCCACCCACAAGCTTGTGGAGCACAACTTTTTTTTTGTGTTGCAAATTTTTTTCATAAGGATACACTCAGCAAAGAGTCATACGCTATGTATGGACATGCAGTGTGTGTGTGGGTTCTCATTCAATAGCCTTCATTTTGTGACTCATTACACCCACAATGTAGTCAAGTACCTGCTTTTCGTCATTAGCACTATTATTAAGACTTCAGTTAAGAAACCATACATTATGTAGAGACATTTATAAATACACATATCTTGCCACACCACCTCTTTGTTTATCCGGTTGCATGTCCATAAACAAGAGGCGAAACACTGTTAGGCCCACACAGAATCCGCACATTTCATGCAGGCTTACTTATAAAGAACAGCACTGCCGAATCAAGATGAACTCAGAATGTCAGTAAGCCTGAAGACTATTACAAGTAGAACAGTCTTTGCCACTCTGCAGCTCACAGCAAGAGAGGACCAAATCACGACGATACTTCCTCAAATGGGACAAGACAGGTGGGGTGGATTGCTTCCCTCTCTCCAGTTTCTCCCTGCCTGGCAATCCGTGAGAAATTCTCCATCTCATTGGACGTGTATGAGACACACTCCCAATAGCAAAACCGCCTGGCCATTTAGAGGAGCTGTTTGGCTCTCATAAGATAATAAAACCCTTTTATTTTGTTTATCCGTTTGATATGGCCATCTATGTTTATGTCAGCTGAGATTTTCTGCTCTGCCATGGCAGATCAAAGCCGATTCACTGGCATGCTGCATTGTGTTAAGGTTGATGCTTTTGTAAAAACGCTCATGCGATGATTGCCATGTATCGATGTTTGTATTTAAATGGAGCCGTATAACAGCCAAGCAAAGACCAGGGATGTGCAAAAGTCAATTTTAAAAATCATCTAGTTACTTGGATGCCTGAATTAAATAATCGCTCTAAAGGACGCTTGGAAAAACTAACATGGTTTTGGGGCTACCTCATTCTGATTGGACGTGTTCCTGTAGGGGCTTTATTTAAGACATTTTCTTGCATTCAAAAACAGTTGCAACGGAATGGAACAGAATGCATCGGTCTTAAAGGATTAGTTCACCCAAAAATGACAATTCAGTCTTTGTTTACTCACCCCTGTGTTGTTATAATCCCATATGACTTTCTTCATTTTTCTTAACACAAAGGGAGAAAATGTGAAAAATAAACAAAAAAAAAACATTTTGCTCAGCGATGTCATACAATGGGAGTTTAGGGTGACAACCTCTTTAAGTTTCAAAAGGACACGAAATTATAATTTAGAAGTCTGAAAAATGATTGTATGCGACTGATTTCTTGTTCTGAAGGAAGACGATAATATTTGGTGAGAAACAAAAAATCTTTTGAATTATTAAGTAAAACTCTTGACTGACCGTTGATCTTCTGTGCACGTTTATGATTCTACAAGCGGGCTGTAGAGCTCCTAGCATGAGAGCAACATTAATTACGCTGTCAATCGCAAAGTGGGGTGTTCAAGCAAAAACTCGTTTTGTTTAGCTTTAACAGACCTCTGCCTGAAGAGACCTCTGCCTTAAGAGACCTCTGCATAAATATTGTAAGTGTAATATTTTAGGCCAAAATTAAGTAGTTTAAGTACCAATCGATCGACAGAATGTCCCATCGCTTGTCGCAGCTGCTTAGGACAAATATTATGATTAACATAGAATAGAAAACTTTTATTTTGTGTCGTTTTGCATCTGTGTTTGTGCAGTGTTGTATAAAGTATCTATTTGTCATTCTTGAGTAAAAGCAAAGTTACCTTCATGGAAACTGACACAAGTAAAAGATAAAAATAGCTCATGAGAAAACAACTTACGTAAAAGTATTAAAGTAATTGATTACATTTACTTAAGTATTAAAAGTACATGTAAATTACATCAATTATGGAACATTTCATTAAACTCATTGCAACTTATTTGATTGGTGTTGCTCATCATTTGCTCACCCTCATGCCATCCCAGATGTGTATGACTTTCTTTCATCTGCAGAACACAAACAAAGATTTTTAGAAGAATATTTCAGCTCTATATGTCAACTAGCAAGCGAATGGTGGCCAAACAGTTCAAGCTACAAAAAGCACATTAAAGGAGCATAAGGTTATCCACACTACTACAGTGGTTAAATCCATATCCTCTGAACTGATTCAGTTGATTTTGGGTGAGAACAAACAAAATTGTAATTCATTTTCACTGAGTATCTTGCCATTGCAATCTCTAGGCATGATCATGTTTTCTAGCTTGATTTTACTTTACTCAATAGGAGGTGTAATCCAGCTTGAAATCCTGATCGCCAAGGAGACTGCTAATGTCATGATTTATAGTCGATTTGGTCTATTCTCACCTAAAACCAATTGGATCCGTTCAGAAGACATTGGTTGAAACCACTTGAGTCTTATGGATTACTCTTATGCTGCATTTATATGCTTTTTTGAGCTTCAAAGTTTTGGCCACAATTCACATACATTGAACTGACCTACATAACAGCGATATTCTTCTGAAAATCTTTTTTTTGTTTGTGTTCGGCAGAAACAAAATGAAAGTCATACACATCTTGGATCGAATGAGGGTAAGAAAATTAAATGAACATTGGTGCATTCAAGTCAAATCGGAATGATAATATTCATGGGGTGAGCGTAAATTAACACCACATTCCATAAAAATTGGAACACTGAAGGGGGGAGTTGAGTCCTATTAGTGACCAGAACAGAGACTTGTGGGGGTAGGGCTGTTTTCATTTGGGCCAATAAGCAACAACCCAGAACACCCTGGCATCTGCATAGAAATGTGCTGAAACACAGTTAAAACAACTTAGCAGCAGCATAGCAACAACCTGACAACCACCTAGAACACCCTGTAAACTGCAGAGCAATTTGCAAAAAAACACAGAAAACAACCTGGCAACCACATACTGTGTTGTTTTAGCACCCCTACTGTTAATTTCACCAGGAAGCTATCTCAATACGTAAAATGAGCCTCTCAGATAAATGTATCTTGTTTTAAGATGTGTTTACATGAAAATAAGACCAAAAACTGAGTAAGACACCACTTTCCAGATAGAATTTTACCATGCAAACTGTCTAAAAGCTAAAAGCACAGCAATTTCCAGCACACTTTTTAACATCCTACTGCTAAAATTATCAAAACTAAAAACTAAAAAAATTAAGTAAAAAGCTAGACTTCACTAAATGACTAGACAGTTGTTGGTCGACCACCATGACCCATGCCTAGCAAGGACCCTGTGGCTGAATATTTCTTTCCTCTAAAGTTCTTTCTATCTCTGTGTTGTCAGTGAGATGCGAAGGGCAGTGATGTAGGCTGTATTGCCCACCTGCTTGCATGAATCTTTCATTCTGTCAGTATCCATCAGTGAGTGACAGGCCCCCATGTGTTTGTGTATGTGTGAGCGTGTCTGTAGCAGCAGCTGAAGCAAGTCTTTGATTTAAGGGGGTGCTTGCATATTTTTTTTTGGAGGGAGGCGGGGGGCTAGATAACTAAAGTGTTACATAGTTTTATAGGATTAGGACTATGTTTTAGATAGCATACTTACGTCTGCATTTAGGCAAGCACTTATATTTATGTATTTTTGCAGACTTACAGAGCGTTTTAGATGCAGTACATTTATAACATTGTGTATTCGTTGAGCATTAAACTCACAACCTTGCGGTTGCAAGTGTTACGCTCCTGTTCTACCCGCTCCATACGGAACTCGAACTTGTGTTTCTGGCATGGGAGGCAGGTGCGCTAACAATGAGGCTAAAGGCTACATCCCCTAGCATCAGTCGCTAGTGCACCTCTTTAGGTAAGGAGAGTGGGGTTTATACATATTGCACAGCTATCAGCTGGATCCAGTTACACTAGCACAATACTCTACTACTTGAGCTACAGGAATACTATGACGTCTATTGCTGTGTACTTCTTCCCATTCTTTAAGTAGTAAGCTTGTATTCCATTCCAAACAAGGCCCGCTCACCTGCTATGGAGAGCACATTGGTCGTTGTGCAGTGTGTTCTGGTTGCTATGGTGAACAATTGCCCCCTCAAAATAATGATAGGCACTACCCTGTGATGGGTTATTAGTACAAAAAGATGAAATATGGGTTTGATCATTGTTATTTGTAGGGGTCACATTTGATCTAGTATCAGATGATGTCAAGCATTAAAATAGGTGCCCATGCAAAAATCTGTTTATTAGTGGCAAACCAGAAGTTAATTTGTGGCAATTCTCACCAGTTGTTTGTCAGAACACTATATTTTTGTAAGTGCGAATAGGGCTACACACAGCAAGCCAAAGTGCCCAATTACGATTTTCTGCTAAAATACAATTCTTTGTGAGGCTGTTGGCTTTTTAAAGTTAACATGAAAGCAATATTGACCCTATTTACCTTTCTGGGATGCATTTCCCAAAAGCATCGTTAGCCAACTATGTCGCAAGTTCCATCATTACCAACATAGTTCAACGATTTGGTGTTTACTGAAACCGTAGTTCCAATGAACATTGCAAAGTTGTGTGTTTGAAAAAACGTCTATTTACCTGTGGTTAGAAGCATAGTTCCTTGTTAGTTTGCTGTGTGGACATTATTTTACTTCACCGATGCATCTATATCTTTTATCCCATATATATCTTTCATTCTGCCACGACTTTGAACACATTTTAAGAAAACGGCTTTTGCTGAAAGCAGCATTCTTAAATGTCACATACATGTGAATACAGCTCTTTAAGGGATTAAAGACTGTTAAGAGAAAGTGCTTTAACACACATGGCTTCTGTCAGAGAACACAGCTTATGTGTCCACATTAAAGCATAAGTGATGTTCTTATACATTTTTCAAGAGTGCTCATGTAGGTATGTGCACAAGTGTGTCGGGGGAACCCCAAAGTCTGAAGTAAAGGTAAACCCCTCTATTGCATTGTAATCATCTTTCACATTTATATTTCACACAGATTGCATGTCTTCAGGAGCTTCTGTGCATAAACACAGTTCAATAGAAAGGAGGAGGTGAGAACTGGCTTAAATAAAATTAAATAAATAATATTTTAATAATGAACATAAGCAAAAAAGACAAACACACAGGGCAGCTGCCCGTAACTCTCTCTCTCTGTTGCAATGTTGTCTCTGGTCACCTTTATCCCTCTCAGGCTTAATCAGCTAATTAGGGACCGGGTGTGTCCCTCACTCATTCTCTCAGGCCGGGGAGCCCCCGGCAAGACGTACATCCCCCACCCCTCTTTTCCTGGGGAGGGCGTGCCCATTCGGCCCCGTCTGCTGGCAGGTCATCACCATCTTCCTGGATCTGGGAGAGCAAAAGGGGAGGGAAACAACAATAATAACAAAAAAAAGTACTTACACACTGTAACAGTGATAATACACAACTCAAAAGAGAGGGAAAGGCCAATGCGGAGTTGCAGCGGGAGAGAGATAGAGAGAGAAAAAAAGAATAATTTACCTTCCAGTTCTCCGATGCACCATAGCCTGGTCAATGGCCACTCCTTCACCCTCTACTAGAAAACAGCCTCGTCTCCCTGGATGGATCAGAGGCAGTCCTCCGGCCCCTGGCAGTGGTCCTCCCACTCCAGGTGGTCTGCCAGGAGCACCTCCGTGCTCATGGTTCTCTGACCAAGCTGTGTTTTAGCATCTGGTAGGGGTCTCCTCCGCCCCTGGTAGCGGCCATGACCGCTCAAGGTGGTCGGCTAGGAGTCCCTTCTCCACTCGAAGTCGGTGGCCATTCCTCCACTTTCAGGCGGCCGGGCTCCTCTGTCCCCCGGCGGATGGCTGCGGCTGTTCCATTGGGGTGGTGAGGACTCTACTATGGCACATCCCTCCTCCTTCCTGTGTTGCGACACTAGTGTAACTGTTCATTGGACAGGAGGAGGTGAGAACCGGCTTAACAATATAAATAATATTTGAATAATAAACTTAAACAAAAAAGACAAACACACACAGCTGCCTGTAACTCTCTCTCTGTCGCACTGGCATCTCCGTTCGCCTTTATCCTTCTCAGGCTGAATCAGCCTAATTAGGGGTCGGGTGTGTGGAATCACGGCCCGGTCCCGCCCTCCGCCCTCCCACAGTGCTAGTATAATTTGAAATCCTCAAAAGTTATTACTCCACCCCCTGCATAACATCATTAATGATAGCTCTGTACTATTTAACCAACGTGGTTCGAACTATGGCTGTGCAACATAGTTCCAACTGTTTCGGGAAACAATCATCACTAGCTAGTTAAGTTCTTAAACGGTGCATCATACTATGGTGGTTAAGCTGTGACATACGAAGTTGTATGGGAAACACACCCCTGTGTGTTTCTGGTCTTAGATTTGTTAGTGCATATTATTCCAAATATAACGAAAATGCTTTTTCTTTGGAATGTTAATTCAAAATAGCTTTCTCCACTCTTGAAACAAAGTTTCATTTTGATTGACGTCACAAATCTGTCTTTTTGAACACTTCTCCACCTGGCTCAATTATAGTATGGGAAACCCTCTTTCACAATCCAATCATTTACAGGTGGATAAAATTATAGATTTGTATTATTCTTTTTCACTATAAAATATGTGAGATTACAGAAGTAAAAAAGGGTCAAGGATATAGAATAAAGGCATTTCATGTTGACTTTAAATGGAGCCAACTGTTTCCTTGAATATTTATTAAAAGTAAATTAAAAAAATCAAGGCTATGGGGGGTGGGGTATGTGTTTGCATTGCACACACAAATAACTAAAGTGTTACATACTGTACTTTTATAGGATTAGGAATATGTTATGGATATCATACTGTGGCAGGGCGAGGGTGGGCCAGGTCATGATTCCGCAGACCTGGCCCATATTTGGAGGGATAAGGGTTGACTGGAGACGGCAGTGCGACAGAAAGACAGATTTACGGGCAGCTACATGACACCTGTATGTGTCTTTTTATTTCATTAAAAATGATTAATATTGTTAAGCCAGTTCTCGCCTCCTCCTTTCCCATTTATCCCTTTACAAATACTTACATCTGCATTTAGGCAAGCACTTATGTTTATGTATTTTGGCAGACTTACAGTGCATTTTAGATACAGTACATTTATTAGATTGTATGTTCCTTGAGCATTAAACTCACAACCTTGCTGTTGCTTGCACCATGCTCTACTACTTGAGCTACAGGAATACAATGACGTCTATTACTGTGTACTTCTTCCCATTCTTTAAGTAGTAAGCTTGTATTCCATTCCAAACAAGGCCTGCTCACCTGCTATGGAGAGCACATTGGTCATTGTGCAGTGTGGTCTGGTTGCTATGGTGAACAATTGCCCCCTCAAAATAATGAGAGGCACTACCCTGTGATGGGTTATTAGTACAAAAAGATGAAATATGGGTTTGATCATTGTTATTTGTAGGGGTCACATTTGATCTAATATCGGATGATGTCAAGCATTAAAATAGGTTCCCATGCAAAAATCTGTTTATTAGTGGCAAACCAGAAGTTAATCTGTGGCAATTCTCAGCAGTTGTTTGTCGGAACATTATATTTTTGTAAGTGTGAATAGGGCTACACACAGCGAGCCAAAGTGCCCAATTACGATTTTCTGCTTAAATACAATTCTTTTGTGAGGCTGTTGTCTTTTTAAAGTTGACAACATGAAAGCAAAATTGACCCTATTTACTTTTCTGGGATGCATTTCTTTCAAACTTTCTCCACCGGGGGATGGAGTGGTCTTGAAACCATCTCCAGAGCGAACATCCGACTGCCTGGGCTGTCCGTCTCAGGAGTGCTTCGGAGCTTTTCTGGTCCGAGAGGGGGGCCTGGAGAAGGGGGCATACGCCGCCTGCGAGGTGCTCGACGCTGGTGCTGAGAGCTGGGCCCGGGTTGCAGAGCTACCTGTTGTTGCTTTTCTGGTCGCAAGGGGATACCCTCGGCGAGCAGGCAGGGCTCGCTGACTGGGTGGCACTGCAGCATGATGCGCTGTCGAAGCGCCCAGGGGCGTAAACTGCACAGCGTGCAGAGAGAGATACGCCAGCTGGAAATGCACTGTACGGATCCAACAGCAATGCTTCTCGCTGATAAAGGTGAGTGAAACAGGAGTGTGTTTCAGCTGCTTGTGGTACAACCATTCAGCTCCGAATACAAATTGTGACTGGCATTCGCTGCCCCGCTTCCCTTTATACCTGTATGTCCGGGGCGGGGCATGCAAATTCTGTCTTCCAACTTGACATTGGCCTTTTCTCAGGTTCAGAGGTACGATTCGGCGTCCGAGAAGACCCCTTGTGTCACTTCCTTTGACACTGGTCGAGAGAGTGACAGAAGGGGAACCCTCTTTTACAATCCAATCAATTACAGGTGGATAAAATTACAGATTTGTATTATTTGTATTATTCTTTTTCACTATAAATTATGTGAGATTACAGAAGTAAAAAATGGTCAAGGATGGAAAATCATGGCATTTCATGTTGAATGTTAGTAAATATTCAAGGACACATTTGGCCCCATTTAAAGTAAATACAAAATTTAAGCCATGCTAGCAAAGCTGATGGGCAGTGTAGGTCGGTGTCAAATAGCACACTGATTAATTATGAAGGCGAGAGCATGAAAAGAGACAACATTTTATCAATTAAATTTAGTCGATTCAAATTCCTTGTCATGCATGGAAATAATTTCAAAAATCGAGTAGTTGCAATAGATGACATTTAATTTAGACTTGAAAGGTGTTCAAAGAATTCATATTTTAATGAAACACTTAAACTGGACATAACAATTTCGCTGTCCTCCATTTTCTTTACAGCAAAAGAAAATCAAGCAAGCAATTATGATGAATGTAAAGTTACACTGATGTAAATATTGCATAAATTCAGGTGCGCTTGTTCAATAAATGGCGACAGCAAAAGGAAGATCCCTCTGTCCACAAAGCGTGACATTAGCTTTGCATAGTAAACTATAATGGTTGTGTAGACAGTAAAAGCTCATATAAATTATAATTAAAAAGATTTACACAGTGAAGGAAAAATATAACTGTCTTTCATTTCAGTACTTATGAGAGGGGAGGTACTTAACCTAGCATGAGTAACAAAAGTACCCTTTAATAAGACATCATTATCTCTAACAAAGCATGCAGTCCGGTACAACTCATCATGAATTGAAGAAAGAGAAGAATGCGTTGCATGGAATAAAGACTCTAAATTGAATTTGTCATATCAGGCCATAATGATACCCCCTTTGTGGTGTGTGGACAGGGCTGGCGTTCAAAGCCAGTGCTCAAATTAAACATCTGAGGATAGGCTTGCAACTCACGATGGTGAGTTAGGGCCTCATATCTCGTCATTTTCAAATATTTGTCTTTTGAGGTCAACCTCCTTAAATGCCTTCTTAAAAATCCTGTAAACACTTAATTTTGCTATACTGTTTCAAAAGCATTTAAATGTTTATGGTCTGGCCCCATTCACTTCCACTGTTAGAGCCTTACAGTAACTGCAAATCTTTTTTTAAAAAAGAAAACGAGGGGCTTTGGGACATTATTTTTTGTGGTAATCAACATTATGTCACAAATGCTGTCAATTGAGCTTAACTTGTTGAACCTGGGACATTCCTTTAACGTGGCATTGATGTAAGCAGCGAGCCATGACTCAATAGCCAAAGATGTCTGTAGACCAACAATTAGAAAATAATGCCAATAGTGTCTTTGGACAACAGGCCAGTGACAAGCCAGTGACAGTTATTTTAAATTATTTATAACTAAAAACAAAAATATATATTGATTCTTAAGCAAATTTTGCAATGTCTATTCAATGTTTTCATTTGACACAATAATGTAATGTGATAAAATTATAATGTATAATGTAACGATAATGTAATATGAATAAACAGAATTAATTATCTTCGTCTTGTCTATTATCTCAGCCAATATTGATATATGAAATTAATTTGATTATACATTTAATTTGATTGCAATCCTATATACATGTATCAAACATAAATAAAAAATCATGAACAAAAACAAATCAGAGCTTTATACATTTATGTTTTGGATATAGATTATTAATCTCATACAGTATATAGGATGCATTGAATTGAGCTAATTAACCCTTTTGTTAAGATGTTCAGTTTAGTGTTTATCTTTTTCAGCTCAAGTGTGGAAATTTGCAGCAAACTATGATTGGATTATTTGAATCGATTACGCTTTTTTCTTCAAAATATATTTGTTAATATTGTGTGGTCACTTTTTCCTTCATATTTTTATCAACTGTATTCATACCTGTCAACATTTGGGTAACAGAATCCAGGAGACCTCTCAGCGAGGTGGGGGGGGGTTTGCTGGATGGCAGAGGCAGGCAAAATACATACAAATTGTGCATTAGTGATTTAATGTGATGAGTAACGTAATTTTTCCCACCATGTCCGATATTAAAATCAGTGCGACACACTTTGCAAAAGACATGGCCATTGTCGATATTTCTTCGATATATGAAATTAAATTCTTCCATCCAGCTGTTGTTATGTTTACATGTATATTTTTTTTTTTTGCTGGAGCACTACCTACTAAGTCTTCTGCTCCATCTACCAGTGATGCTTGATTCAACTTCCCACGTCTACTACCTGCACAGATATCAACAGCACAACTGGGTTGTAGGTCTCGTCTTCATTATGGTGACAAAATTAAAAAAATCCCTTCATCAACAAATACTTTTGTTTAATTATTGCCAAGATGTGTTATTTTTCATTAACTTTACCATTGGTAAAAAAAAACTCTTTAGTAATTTAGTTGAGAAAATCAATCCCCTTGTGCTATACCCCTTTTCTTACCTTCATTTATTCTCGTCTCGGATGTAAATGTAGCCTTCCACACTCCCAAGATGCTGATGTAACAAGTGACCTTTTGCGTGTGTACACATTTACATTCGGGGTGTATAAATTCATCTTAGTAGAGTCAGGGGCTATAATTTGCTGTTCAGGGAAGGAGAGTTCTGGAAAAGTGTGAAATGGAGGGCAGACATAAGATGGGTTGCTGCGTTTCTGGATGCAATTGATCACTGCACGTCAATCAGGACTGAGCCTAGACCGACTAATCCAACGTGTGAAGCTAGAGAAAGTTTAGGAGTCAGTTCCCTTGAGGTAAACTTTAGTCAGGAATAACACAGACCTAGTACTTCTGACACTCGTGGTTATTCTAATTTGTGAAGATAATTAATGTGAGAGAGTTAATTTACTTTTTAACTTACTTTTTATTTCCTTTTATGTTATGGCAGACAAACAGGACCTACAATCACCTAAGAGTCCCATGTTAAACCTTTAAGCATTTGGTTGGGGGCACCAAAGTCCCTTCAAAACAAGTGAGTTTACATGTTTGCCATCTTGGTAACGCCCTTGGGCAGCTTTTTTTCAATGTAGGCAATAACAAAATCCCTTAAAGGCAAGTCAGGTCACTCAGTGGCCATTTTCGTAGCACCCCAGATGAAAATGTAGAGCATCTGCTGTTGGATCTACGGCGCATATCAGCTGCTTTCTCCGCTGCTTTGAGCCTGGTTGCTTTTGACAGTGTGTCTAAAAGAGAATATATTCTTAAAAGAATTTACTTTCTCTAAAAGAGCAATACACAGCTGGCATTGAACTTCCTTTTTTATGTTCTCACTGCGAGAACTTGACCATGGCAATGTTGCGGTCGCGGCTTTCCTTTTGAAAGAGGAATGCCACTCCAGCCGCCCCCCGCGTCGCTCCTTCTTCCCACGGGATTGAGGATAACCCGGCTGGCAATGGAGGCGATTTGGGGATGACAATGGGCTTGGTTTCACCAGGTAGATCCCCACGAACCACTCATGCCCCGGCACGCTCATCGACTTCCATCCGAGCTGGATGTTGAATTCGCTGCTGCATCAGAGAGCGTTCCGCCATCTAACGTGGGAGACTCGACTGGACTGCCACCTTCGGGCTGATGCCAAGATGGCCGACATACTTGCCCGGGCTGCCATCAGCATGATGTTTGTCTGGAACCCTCCAACCTCCCCACAGCCCTCACGGCAAGACGACTGGTTCCCCGGGTCCGGGTGGCACTCACAGTCATGGCCCGCCCCCCGGTCCCTTTCTTCCCAGAGGTGCATGATGAGCTGATGAGGTTGTGGAGGGCACCTTTCACTGCCCACAACCGACCTCCTCACTCATCCACTCCCAATCATCAATGGCGGGGCAGCCCACAAGTACTCTTAGGTCCCCCAGGTGGACAGAGCTGTTGCGATCCACCTGTGCCTGAAAATGCCACCCACTGGCAGGATCGCCCGGTGCTCCCCTCCAAGGCCTCTAGAATGACGTCATCACTGACTGCCAAAGCCTACAGCACCACCGGACAGGCCACCTCCGCCCTGTATTCCATGGCCCTCTTGCACTCAAAGATATGCACTTGGGTAGTCCTGACCCCGATGTTTAGCAGGAACTGCGCTCAGCGATCGACCTCGCCCTCCGGGCCATGAAGGTCATAGCGCAGACACTCAGGCAGGCGATGGCCGCCCTCGTGGTCCAGGAACATCACTTATGCCTGAACCTGGTTGAGATGCGGGAAGTAGACAAAGCTAATTTTCTCAATGCCCCTGCATCCCAGCTCGGCCTATTCGGTGACATTGTTGACGATTTTGCCCAGAAGTTCTCTGCAGTAAAGAAACAGACGGAGGCCATTTCCCACATCATGCCCCGCCGCCGATCTAGTGCAGGCCTTGCTCCATCTGCTCGCCGAGGGTATCCCCCTGCGGCTTCCAAACTTCAGGCAGCTCCGTCCCAACCTGGGCCCATCTCTCAGCCACAGCGTTGAGTGCCCCACAGGAAGCGCATGCACCCCGTCTCCCGAACGGCCTCGAGGACCCGGAAGGCTCCCAAGCGTTCCTGATTCGGACGACCCAGGGAACGAGACGTTTGCACCAGAGCTGGAAAGCAGACCACTACGTCCCCCAGGTTGAGGGCTGGGAGGTGAAGTAGGGTTTCTACAGCCCTTACTTCATCGTACCCAAGAAAGGCAGCAGCTTACTCCCGTTCAAAATGCTCACGCAAAAACACTTTCTAACTAGCGTCCAGCATCAACATTGGTTCGCAGCAGTAGTCCTGAAGGATGTGTACTTCCACGTCTCTATCTTGCCTTGACACTGACCGTTCGACTGCCAGGCGTACCAGTACAATGTCCTCCCCTTTGCATTTCCCAGTCCCCTCATGTCTTCATGATGGTCGCAGAGGCAGCCCTTTCCCCTCTAAGGGAAGTGGGAATCCACATGCTCAATTACATTGACGACTGGCTCATCCTAGCCCATTCTCGAGAGTCACTGTGTGCCCACAGGGACCAGGTGCTCAGGCACCTCAGCCATCTAGGGCTTCAGGTCATCTAGGAAAATAGCAAGCTCACCCCGGTTCAGAGCATCTCTTTTCTCAGCATAGAGTTAGACTCTATGACTCAATGCACAAGGATGATGATTTATCGACTTTATAGACATTACATTTTTATCGTCTGTTAATGCTGAACTTCTGTAAAGCTGCTTTGAAACGATGTGTGTTGTGAAAGGCGCTATACAAATAAAATTGACTTGACTTGACTTGACTTGACTTGACAGCGCACCTCGCCAAGTAGCACACGCAGTCAGTGATGAAATGACTCACCTTATTCAAGCCAGGCACAGCGGTTCCTCTAAAACATTTCAAGAGGCTCCTGGGGCATATGGCATCCTCCACGGCGGTCGCGCCACTGGGGTTGATGCATATGAGACCACTTCAGCACTGGCTTCAGACTCGAGTCCCGAGATGGTGCCTCGGCACATATCGTGTGTTCAACACCCCCGCCTGCCGCCAAACTTTCAACCCCTGGACAGACTGTTTTATTCAGATAGGAGTCTTCATACAGCAGGTGTCCCGACGCGTTCTGGTCACCACAAATGCCTCCAAACAGGGTCGGGTTGCCATGTGCAACGGGCTCCTCGACGGGGCCTCGGCTGGGTTGGTACATCAACTGCCTAGAGTTGCTGGCTGTAATCCTTGCCCTGCATAGGTTTCTCCCACTACTTTGGGGCAAGCACGTCTTGATTTACTTAGACAGAACCGCCACGATAGCATACATAAATCGCCAAGGCACCGTGAAATCTCGTCACATGTCTCAACTCACCCGCCATCTCTTCCTTTGGAGCCAGCAGCAACTCAGTTCGTTGCGTGCCACTCATATCCCGGGCAACCTCAACACGGCAGTGGCAGGGCATGCTCAGCGGAAAATAGAGGCTCCAAGCCCCAGGGGCTGCACAAGTGTGCATTTACCCCAGTGAGCCTACTTGCACGGGTGCTGTGCAAGGTCAGGGAGTATGAGGAACAAGTCACTCTGATGGCCCCCTATTGGCCCACTTGGATTTGGTTCTCGGATCTCACGCTCCTCACGACAGCTCCTCCCTGGCAAATTCCCCTAAGGAAGGACCTTCTTTCTCAGGGATGGTGCATCCTCTGGCATCCACTCCCAGACCTCTGGAACCTCCACGTCTGGCCCCTGATGCGGAAGATCTAAGTGGCCTCCCATCTGCTGTCGTAGACATGATCAACAAAGACAAAGCTCCCTCTACCAGGCAACTTTACGCCCCGAAGAGGCGCTTGATCACAAATTGCTGTTCTTCCTGATCTGAAGAGGTTTATTTCCCTTGGGAAACAAGATCTGATTATCAGGTTCCATAGAAGCATGTTCTGTCTGAACCCTCCCAGGCCATGCCTGTTCCACTCATGGGATCTCTAAATGGTATTTTCAGGCCTTCAGAGACCCCCCTTTGAGTCACTAGAATCAGTCGAGCTCAAAGCTCTCTCCTTGAAGACGGCCCACCTGATCACACTCTCTTCAATCAAGAGGGTTGGGGACCTGCAAGCGTTTTCTGTCAGTGACACTTGCCTGGAGTTCGGTCCAGCAGACACCCATGTCGTCCTAAGACCATGACCGGGCTACGTGCCCAAGGTTCCTACGACCCCCTTCAGGGACCATGTAGTGAACCTGTAAGCACTGCCCCTGGAGGAGGCAGACCCAGCCTTTTCGTTGCTGTGTCTGGTGAGTTCTTTGCGTACCTATGTGACCGCACGCAGAGCTTTAGATGTTCTGAACAGCTCTTTGTCTGCATTGGTGGACAGCAGAAAGGGAACACTGTATCCAAACAGAGGCTTTCCCACTGGGTCACTGAAGCCATCGCTTTGTCCTATCACACCCAGGCCGTGCTGCCCCCTTGCGGGTTTGAGCATACTTGTGGGCATCCTCATGGGCACTGGCCAACGGCACCTCCCTAGCAGACATCTGCAGAGCAGTGGGCTGGGCAATACCCAATACCTTTACGAAATTTTACAATCTCAGGATTGAGTCGGTCTCGTCCTGTGTTCTCTCAGGTCTGAGCTTACGCAGAACTCTGGAATGCAGAACGTCTGACCGGGTGTTCCACTTGCACATAGCGCCTTTCCCTTCCACTGAGGTGATCACGTGCGCTCTTTTCCCCCAGGACAGTCCACTAGATTCGCGCTCCCTGGACGTTCTTCCTCCCTAGCCATCTGGTCTGTGAATTCAGTGGAGGAATTCCCCGACCAGACCCACTATGGGTACTAAAAATTACTCTGTAATGGATTAGGTGATCCACAGGATGGGGCTTTGTGGATTAATCCACCTGTGTGTATTTTCTGTGATACAGTCCCCCTACTGGCAGACCCCCGTTTCCCTTGGGCAGTCCCCACTGCCCCCTGGTCGCCGTGTTTGTAGCAACTCCTCCCTCACAGCAGGTAGGATCTACAACCGCACCATTTCCGTGTGTGGCCTGAAAACCCATGTGTCGTATTTTCACCACTATTTACCTCCCCCCAGACTGGGCAGATGGTGGTCTCCGTCGGGTCTTTTCCCCCTGAAAGAATAGGAGTTGGAAAAGAACACCTTCCCTATGCATGTGATAGCGTTAAGATGGCCCTAGCCACTTTTACTCTATGCAAGAAACATAGAGAGAGAAAAGGCGTGGCTGGCGCGGCCTGCTCCCATGCTTGGCATGTCGCATTGTTATCCCCCTCCAGGATGTCAGGAACCTAAAAAGTTTGCAGTCTGACGCAGCCTGTTGCTTTGGCACGCAACTGCCTGCCCACACCTGCGTCAGCAGCACACGTACATGGTTCAGCGCATGGCGTGATTGAATAGGGACCCCTAGTGTCGCTTCGCTCGACACAACGTCAAAATGAGCGACAGACAGGGAACATCTAGGTTACTGTTGTAACCTCTGTTCCCTGATGGCCATGTCCCCCAGGACACGACGCTGAACTGAGCCACTGCAACGGCCGAACCTTATTCTCGGCTCCTCAGTGCAAAACCTGAATGAACAGATTCATGATTCCCTCCCTTTATACCCGGGGGAGGGACATGCAAATTCTGTCTGCCAAATTCTCATTGGCCTTTTCTCAAGTTCAGAGGTAACCGAGGCCTTTTAAGAAAGTCTCATAATGTCACTTCACTCGACACAATGTCTCGTTCCCTTCATCAGGGAACGGAGGTTAAACAGTAACCTAGACATTTGCCACAAAGCTCAATTGCATGTGAAAATTGTCAGTGCCGGATTCACCATGAACTCAATTTTCATACGGGCAGCTATGCGTTACCGTATTGTTTGCATGCAACATGGGATTTTGAGTTCGTGATAGAAGCATAGAAGGTTCTAAAAGCTTAGCCTTACAATTTCCCAGCAATGGGAGAAGACTCCCATTGTGGATTGATTTGAGTGGAAGAGTGGATTGATTTGTTTGTATATTCTTTCTTAGTCATCAGAAAACATGGCCGCATAGCTGCATCAAAACGGTGCACTTTTTGAATGTTTTGAAAATATTCAAATTAAGATATTGTGATGGTGAAAAGATTATTTAAGCGGCTGGTTCATTATAACAACTGCTTCAGTCCCTCTTTTGCTGGTAACTAGCATCACGAATGCAGATCACACTGGTTTGATCAAAGCCAACTGAGCCCAGCCTAGTCTAATCATATCGGTTGGATCGTAGTGAAAGGAATAAATAAAATCAGCAGTTGGGTAGGTTACTCAAAATAAGTAATCTCCAACAAAAGACTTTTCCTACAAATTTCATGCTTGTTACTTGTCATATTCAATTCAATTGTATTTGTATAGCGCCTTTCTCAACACACATAGTTTCAAAGCAGCTTTACAGAAGAACCAAAAACCGTCATACACCCAACACTGATTATTAATGTAGCTTATATAGTAGATATTATTTTTCAAGCTGATAGGCTTAGCTTAGTTTCCTTTGATTTTATTTAACATTTTTTAGCCTTTGCTATGTACATTTCTAGTGGGATAATAGAAAGAGGATGGGAAATTATGAAGAAAAGAGTTGCCGGACCCTGAACCTATTTCTCATATTCCAGCTGAATAAATAATTAAATTAGAAACCCTCACATAAATTCAGATGGTTGTAAAAATGGGAATTGTATTGGTTTCAATGTCGCCCAAATAAGAGGAGAGTATATTAATACATTATAAACATAGTACGGTTTTGACATGATGTACTACTTGCTATTAACTTGCTATTTATAACAAATAAAGTGATGAATGAGTCATGCACAGAAGCCCTCATCTAACATCAACTACATATCTCACCTGCATGAATGCATATGATTAAAAACACACATTTTTGAACATGACTAGTTTTAACTGGGGTGGTTAGGTAAATTAATGTGTCACAATTATTTTTTTCCAAACATTGTTGGATAAGTTAGTTAAAAATGGTAATACACTACAAGTTACTTATTATTTTTCTAAAATTCTAATCAGATTACTTTGCAAACTACTTCATTTAAAACTTTATCATATTTCTAATTACTTTACTTTTAAGTAACTGTCTAAAACACTTTTCTGCTCCAACAATCTTAATGTCTCTATTTCTTACTTGTTCATAGTTACAAGTTATACACTCAGCACCTGAAAAAAGCCTAACTCTATAATATACTTAATAGTAATTAAATAATTAAAGTTATAACTGTAATATGATAACAAGAATTTAAAATGTAATGCATTACACAACTTTTTTTTATTTAAAAGTAATTATATTACAGAAACAAATTACTTTGTAATTGGATCAAACCCAGCACTGGTTCCAAATATTTCTCACACAAACTCAGTAAAAATTACAGAGCAAATTACCTACTGTTTTTCAGCTAACTCTGCTGTTCTTTGAGAAATGTAATTATTTCCAGCTATGAGTATTTGTGATTGCAGTATTTAATTTTTTCATGACACTTCTCACTTCTATTGACCTTCGTCGACTACTGTAACTAAAGATGAATATCTTGCTTTGCTGTCTGGTGCACCTTTATTATGGATTTAAACCTTTTTTGACAATTTTCTGGGTAAAATGTTACTTGATGGTTCAAGTACTGCTGGCATCACAAACAACAATGTTAGAATTTCATATATATACACACAAGTCTAGTTTATTTTAATGAGTTTCATGACGCACTTCCAGAGCACGTTCTACCGTAACGACCACCTAAATAAAGACATAGATAAAATGTCTTCCCAATCTGAATCATTACATGATATCAAAGATGTTCTCTGTTAAAACACATTGTTTGCAAAACTAATCCTGTCTTTATAGTGCTTTTGTGTGCAAGGATTCAAAAATCATTCTCGACATTACAGACCACATTTTTGGTAGTTTGTCTGCTATTAACACCAAAAATTAATTCTGGGTTTATACACATGAGTTGCTGGTGAGATGAACCCCATTCCCTCTCTTGTGTTTTTGGTTGATCTTCTGATAGCATCTATCAGACTGCAGTTCTTATAATGAATTCATGAAATGTGAAACAGGGAATTTGTGCTTTTTGAGGCGCAAAATCTGCTTGGGTTTCACAGTTGCCTACACCTTCATGAATAACGAAAGCCACCAAAAAATTGTTCCATGTTCAGCAGGCAACTGCAGGCTGGATGTTTCTTGACAGATGAAAATCTGGAACTTTTGCTCATGAGACAGCATATGTTTCTAAGCATCTTATTGACTGTCTTAATTTAATTGCATATAATCAGAGCATAAAAAATGAGTGTGCAGTGTGTAGTTGAGAACACTACTAAAATTAACATGATCTGCCTCCCTTTTAAAGGTATCAATGTCAAAATATGTTCTCCAATGTATATCAGTTTAATGTGTAGAGACAGCTATTATAGGCTTTTCCCATATATCTCAATGGAAGTTGATTGGTTGGTTGGTGTATTCAGCCCAAAAAGTACATCTTCTGTATGCTGACAACATTGCTCATGGGCATTTTTTTTTTAGCCATTCACCAACTTCTTGGCAACAGACAGGGACAAACACAAGTCTAGTTTATGCTTCAAAGCGCCCTGCAAAAAAATACATGGTTTTCCCTTGATGGGCATTCAAAAGCAGCCATGCATTCTTATAAAATATAAGTTGAGATGAATGGAAAAGCTAACTGATAGTTCTTTTGAGGTATTTACAGCCCTCCTTGGTTTGGTAAACATCTTTGGAAGCAATCATGAGTTTAACTATGTGAAGAGGGAGAGATAAGCTTGTTGATGTTTCAATAGCCGCTTTTTCACTATCAGGCCAATGCGAGCCAGGGCTACCAACTGGCCAGCTGGGGCCAAAAGCCTCGAACCTCAAGCTGCAAGACCATATTTGATCTCCAATCCCACCACTGAGCCAATAGACAAGGAATGTTGCTCTAAAACCCACCCCTAACATGCCAATCTGGTGCAACATCAAACACCCCACCCATTTCATAAGCAAGAGGGAAGCTCAAGCTGAGGTATCATTGTATATAGTTATCTAGAATATCAAGTTTATATAGTTTGTAAACATTATCTATCTAGCAAGATATGTTAGCAACTCACCGACTCTAATTGCCATGGTCTCTCCACTAATAGTGGGACGATGTCCCAGCACACTGTCCATGATCTCGCCATGGAAATTCTTTCTTTGGGCACCACTTTTCCATTGTGCATTTTAACAGATTTGCACTATACCTACAATTAAAATTTATAGAACCTGTATCATTGTGTGCAGGATACACAACCTGTGAAGTTTGGCAAAACTCTGCATTTGACATTGACCCCTCTTCAATAAACCAGTTGGTCTTGTTTGGCCCAAGGGTAATCGGTGGACCAAAGGTCATTGGCCCCAAGAAGCCCCATGGAGATACGATGAAGACTTGGAAGTCACAGTGGGGGTGCAACTGGCCCTAGCATGCACTGTCATACACTCATTTGGCCCGATAGTGGAAACGTGTTTGTCTCTAATAACCCAACAGCACCCTCAAATAAAACACAAACTTTATTGCAATTACAGTTTTTTTGACTTGTTTATGCCAAAAGCTCGGCAGGACAATAAAATAATGGCGTGAGAAAAAATACAGAAGAAACAAGTGAAGCTACAGTAGGATGCAACAGAGGCATTTACTTTATTGAGAGTACCTCGAAGAGGCCAGTGTCCAGTGGCCAATAGATCAATAGAGCTCAAGAGATGGGCTGGCATTATTGTGACTCCAAGGTTGAGATAATTCACTTTATTTTCATTAAAGTTCCTTCTGTGGCACAGCTCACTGATCTACAGTGGCTTCCTTAGGGGCTGCTGTTGTTGGAATCTGAAAATCTCAACCTATATTTTCTTTCATTGTCTCTGAGAATGTACGGCAGAAGGTCTTTTCCACAGCTCATTCTGGCCAAGAATTGTCTACTTAGAAAGGAAAAGAGTATACATTTTCTTGTCTTTTGTAAAAGCCAGCCAATCAGATTAGAAAAAGCACTTTGAATTTTTTGTGTGTGAAATGCATTAGATGGTCAGTAAACTGACTTGGACTAAGGTGAAGATTGCCTTATTTTGTGAGGCATCTCTGTGGACCATATAATAGTTAACAATGAGGCCATAATGTCAATACAGCCCCTTAATTTCTAATTTTATAAAGAGGAGACATTTGTTGCTCTGTACACTTATTGAGATTATCTTTATGCATATATGCTAATGTCTCCTTTTCACAATTGATCCATATGTTAAAGTTTGCAAAAAAGTAGGATTGAGGTAGAATATAAAATGTGATTTTTGTGAGCTGGAGGAATTAATTAGCATTTATTGTAGAGAGATGCAACAATATGTTGCATTTGCCACATTCAGTTTACATTCATTAATATGTTAATACTTCCTGTCATATAAATCTGAATAGCCTAATTGCAAGATTATTATTTGTTCAAGAAATTCACTTGGCTTGTGTACTGTGATTGAGTTCAGTGGTTAACAACTGGTTTTGCGTCAGAACACATATTTGAGCATCAAGTGGCGACCCAACACAGTACCAAATTTGTTTATCATCCATCCATGTTCAACCGCTTATCCGAAGTCGGGTCGCGGGGTTTGTTTATCATACAGAAGTAAAAAAAAAAATGTTATAAAAATAAGTAACAATGTTAATATAATAATATTAAGAGTAAAAAATTAAAAAAGTAAAATATACATATTGGCAGCCAATAATTTACTAAACACATTGCAGCACAAACCATGTTTTCAATGTATTCTTGGTTCTATCTTTTTTTTTATTATTCATTAAGAGGCGACTACAAATAAAAACATGTTATAACTCTGAAACCTTTTGATTGATGAAGTTGACATTTGGCATGCATCCACATTGGGAAAATATACACTTGAAGTGCAAACAAATGTGCAGACATATGCTTGGAATATCAATCGGACAAGTCAACAAATATGGCCGCCAACTGCTAATCAAATATCAACAGCTAATAATTTTAATTGTGAAATGCTAATCATTATGACATTTTGCATATGCTTACAGGCTTTCAAGATGAGGATATGTACCACATTTTGTGAAATTGGCCACAAGTTGGCTCTACAATAAGCTAATTTATGTTTTCAGTAATAACTCTGGAACTATATGAGCTATAATAAATTATGTGTCCACAAATTAATTGATCATGTAGATTTGTGTTAACAACAGGACATTTTTCAGTCACTTTGAATTCTTTTAAAACTACTTTTTCGGGGGCCTGAGTAGCTCAGCGTGTATTGATGCTGACTACCACCCCTGGAGTCACGAGTTCGAATCCAGGGTGTGCTGAGTGACTCCAGACAGGCCTCCTAAGCAAAAAAATTGGCCCAGTTGCTAGAGTGGGTAGAATCACATGGGGAAACCTCCTCGTGTTCGTGATTAGTGGTTCTTGCTCTCAATGGGGCACATGAATCGTAGAGTAGGATGAGCCTCCACATGCTGTGAGTCTCCGCAGTGTCATGCAAGACGAGCCACGTGATAAGATGCATGGATTGATGTCTCAGAAGCGGAGGCAGCTGAGGCTTGTCCTCCTCCACCCGAATTGAGGTGAGTAACCACGCCATCAAGAGGACCTACTAAGAAGTGGGAACTGGGCATTCCAAATTGGGAGAAAGGGGATATTTATCTATTTTTTTTATACTTTTTTGAACTCATCCCAGGACATTTGTCTGATTCCCACAAAATTTGGTATATACTAATCAGAGACATTCCAGACAAAAGTTATCAAGAGTTATGATTCCGCTAATCATTTATCGATAAATGATTCGGTAATTTTCTGGCATGGCCCATAATGACTACCAGTAATTCACATGTATCTTGTGAACACAATTTTCAAACTGCACAAAACTGGACATTCTGAAGAAACATTTCAAGTTTCTATATAACATTGCTATTACTAGAGAAAAGCTTTAAAATTTAAAACTGTGTGTTTATATATACCACCAGGCCTATTCTGGTCATTTTCTCCACTTATTCAAACTGCGTGGACCCCAGTGATCAACATTTGTGTGTGTGTGTGTGTGTGTGTGTGTGTGTGTGTGTGTGTGTGTATGTATGTATGTATGAGCTGCGAAGGTTATTTCATTGAATAAATTAATCTCTTACAATGCTTCCCTGTCAGTGATAAAATTATGGTAAAATGAGCTCTTAGTGCTATTTGATGTACAAAACAAGACCAGATGGGTCTTATCAAGTATTTTTCAGCCTATGTGAGGTCCATGGTGAGTTAAAAGCAGCGCTCAACACTGGTGTTGCCACCATGACGGGAATCATAAATGCAGCTTCACAATTGCTGTTGGAAAGGGGATAGCCACAGTCTACCGGCAGATTAATAGTGTGGATGATGAGAGTTTAATAGATTTAATACCCATTGCAATAAATATGTAACCAATGTGGGCACTACTTCTTTCAATTAGTCAAACTCCTGTTTATTATGGAAGGCTTTGTCTGGAAAATGTTAATAAAGCATTATATTGCTACATACTGTTTTTTCCCTAAGGTAGAAATAAATAAATTTTGACAAGAAAATAATTGTATATAGAGTCAAATTACAGTACTTTAAAAATCTGTTATTTATCGTGATTAACTACAAAACATTATGCAATGAAAAAAATGTAATAGATTGACAGCACTTTGCACCAAAATACTGGCGTAGGGTTTGATTGGACACATACCAACAACAAAAGATATGGGAAGCTTTTTCTTCTTCTTTTTATTATTCTGCTGCCCATGGCCCTATTAGAACAGACCTTCAACCTATTTTTGTGTCACATCAGTTGACAGCCACTGCATTCAATTACAGCTGTTATATCCTTTCAGAAATGTTGTACTGTAAATAGCAGAAATCTTTCTCAAGGTTGTCAAAAAAGTGTGAATAAAACACATGCACAAAGTTTCCTATTAGACTCACCAGACCTGCCAGTATCAAAATAGTGACATTTATGGTGAAGATTATGCAGTCAGTATCATGCCTTTGTGGTGCATTTGATTGAGCCTCTCTAAAGTTTAAAATGCCAAGTCAATATTGGGAAGTAACTAAAAGTAGCAACTCAGCTAACTATATCATAATTTTACAATAAATACATATATAATGTAATGATATAAATAGCTTCAATGTAATTTATTATTATTATTATTATTATTATTATTATTATTATTATTTATAATTAGAAAAGGCAAGATAAGTAATATCAGTACCTGAATTGCCTACAAGCCCTGATCAAGTCTTCCCCATGTACAGTATATCCATTTCAGTCAATAAACTTTCTCCACCGCTGAACTAGAGGACGGCTGTTGGAATTCAAGACACAAAGCCTTTTTTTTCTTGGAGAAATAGCTTCTGACACCTCTCTAAGACAACCATTGATTTATCATTGATGTGCAGGAAGAGGGGAGAAAGACGTGAGGAGGACCAAACTTGGAAGTCATGAATGGAGCCATTCGTATGACACTCCTCAGAGCACATTAGAATCTGTTCGCTCATTTTTCCAGTTTGGCCTCGTCTTCCACCCAAGCAGTGTTTGTATATTTTTGCTCAAACAATTAAATGTTTTGCCGTGTAAATGCAAAGCCTAATGAAATTTCACTGGCATTGGTATCAAATACTGAAATTTTACTGTAATACTTAAATTTTGGTATTAATATGAAGACTTCTTTGGATGGTTGATAACAATACAGTATTGTTTATTACAGTTGGACTTCAAAGACATTATAAGAGACTTCGTCAGCAAAAAGGTCCAGCATTTGGATTTTGGTTTAAGCCAGGTATAATGAGGTAGCCTTGTTATGGATGTCACATCATGTGACACAGTTGCATATCTAATTTGTATTATAGTTTTTGCAATTAGAAATTTTTGATAAAAACACCAGCAATTATCATATAAACAATATCCAACAGCAGAGAGTGCTACAAAAGTGGAGAGTAAATGTAAGGTGCTCTATGGTCAAGGGTTCAAATGAGTCAAAATCTGTTTAATATAGGATATGTTCATTTCTATATGTCACATAGCACTCTTTGTAAAGTTTAGAATATGGGTGTTGGGCCAACATTAATATTCTTTCAGGGTCGAAATTCTCTAGCTGCATACCTGCTTATCGTCTGTCATGAGGTAATGATCATTATCTGATCATGGGGAGCATTTGTTCACAAATACTTCCTTAAAAGTTGAAATTATGTGGACTAATGGCTTTAACATAAGCATCAGTTAACAACCTCAGAGCTCATGGTAGGTCTATATTTAAAAGTTAAACGGTATTGGGGCAGCTGTGGCTCAGGTGGTAGAGCGGGTCGGCCACTAATCGCAGGGTTGGTGGTTCGAATCCCGACCCATACGACTCCACGTGCCGAAGTGTCCTTGGGCAAGACACTGAACCCCAGGTTGCTCCTGATGGCAGGCTAGCGCCTTGCATGGCAGCTCTGCTGCCATTGGTGTATGAGTGTGTGTGTGAATGGGTGATTGGGACACAGTGTAAAGCGCTTTGGTAACCTCTGAGGTTAGAAAAATGTGCTATATAAGTGCAGACCATTTACCATTTTTAAAAGTTTAGCTCAGACAATTTTGGGCACGCTAACAGATTTGCATGTTTTTATTTGAATGTGATCTAAATCTTAATTATGATACTAATACTACTTAGCCTAACAAAATACTAATTAGCTTTCACCATGAACCTTAAATCGACACATCCCCCAAGTCTGGGTAAAATGAAATACATTTTTCATTTTATACTGATAATTACAAAATTGTGGTGGCTGTCATGTGCGCTCATCTCGTAAATATGATTATAAAACAGTTAGTTCCTGTCTTCGAATCTGATTGGATGAAAGGCATTCCAAGTGTGATGATAAAGGAGTCATAACAGCACTAGGATGCTTTACAGTTTCCATCACTCTGCTTGAGTTTGTGATATTCTAAATCAGAGTAATGAGAGAGATTTTAATGAATTCCTGTGAAATTACACATTTATGCCACAATGTTGCAACAAATTACCTTCTTTTGTTGGTTTCAAAATAAGAGTTCCCCAAGAAATATGCTAGAATTAACCCGCCGTCCTTCATGTTTTATCTCCGACAACAAAACACTTGAACGTGACGTATTTGTTATTGTGACTTCAGGTCGGTTTCACATATTCTCATTGAGTGGGGCCCTTTGGCACCCATGTTAACAGATTCACACTACAAGTGTGAGTCGCAAGGTGACACGTCCCTGTCTCGGCAGCAAGCGGATAGTTTCGGCGCCAAGGCTATTTTTTCCGCATGGCTCACAATGAACTGTGGATGTAGCAGAAAACTAAAATAATCAGGGGATTATAGAAAAAATGCAAAAGCAAATAAACAATATTTAAACCAAACCTACTATACACTACAATTTATAGGTCTGCATACAAATAAACACAAATTAACTAAATAAAGGAATAAATAAATAAACTGCAGGACTTTTGCCCATGTTGTATATACTGTATACAGAGACAGTTTGGAAGAGACGGACTAGTGGTATTAAAATAAATGGGAGAAATTGGAACGCCCGCCTTACAGGTAAAAGAGCCAATCATGGCATCGCCTGTCAATCAACTCAAGAACTCGCATGTCCATTAGCTGATCTAGCCTGAAAGAAAAAGTGTTTTTTAGAGTTATCTGAGGTAAACAGCACAATTTATACTATTGTTGACAGATTTCACTGCTGATTTAAAATATGTTCTTGTTTTTTTATTAATTATTTATTTACTTGTCTGTTGAACTGTTGTAGAAAAGCAATATCACACTCGCTATCATGCTGTTTTGTCAGTATATCAGCATGGCTGTGACTGTCTGTGGTCTTCTGCCTATGGCCAAAATACAGCCGTGCTGATATACGGCAATAACAGCACTCTTGCTTCAATAGCTGTAACCACCTCCTCATTACAAACCTGCTCTCTCCTGCATTGAGGTGTCTACTTTGGTAAGACCTTAATAAAATTGAGAGTTCATTACAAATAATATTATCCATTGTTGCCAAAGGTTTGCTGCAGGTTCACCACTACCAGTGAAGAGCTGAAAACCTTTGGCAAATATTTGTGACGAATCACAAGCTTTTTGTAATGGAAGTGAAACCATGAACTAAGATTGCTTTAGATCATTTGGTCCATTTGACATCATAGTTCAATTTGTTTGGTTGATGTGAAAGTGGATTTCCAAACTCATGTGTGCAAAAGCGAGTCCTCTAGGTTCCTACCATTGTTCACACCAGAAAGTACAAAGTGATAAGTGGCCAGCAGTGCCAGGGTTGAGGAGGGAAGAATCAAAATCGGTTTCAGACCAAGCAATCAATCCAAGTGTAAAATGGGGGAATGGGGAAGATAAATCTTGCAGTGATTTATTTGAATTCGGTTTGATGAAATATGGTCTACATAAAAGTGGCTAATTGAATATCAACATTTATAGAACATCAGTTGTTGAGCTATTACTCAGAAGTCTGGTAGGTCTCTGTAATAATATTTAATATTTGAATGGCATTGCCTTGGGCATTACTGTTTCTTTGCTCACACTGCTGGTAGATTTGCAAAGCTTTATTCAAAGGTACGAGCATGTCATGATGTTTAATTAAGGGTTCGGAGACTAGCTCCAGAGAGCTAATTGTTCTACCCTGAGTCGACTCCTAATTTATACACATAGTTCTTTGATTCTTAGAGATTGGCTGCATCCAAATTGATACAGTTTTCATTTGTCCTTTGAGCCCAACTGCCATCAATATCCCATTTTTCTTTGCTTCTTTTTTTTTTTTTTTGCAATAAAATATGCAGTTGCGGCATTGGAACATATTAAAATATTTCTGCAATGGATATTAAGTTGAAGGGTTTTGACTCATGAATATTAATTAGCTACTGTGACTGGACGGTCTAGGAATATTACCAAGAAACGTCAGAGCAGCCTAGTTATAGTAATATTCTGGGTTCAATACAAGTTAAGCTCAAACAGTACCTTTTTTTTAATGAGTTCTTTGAGTATGATGTCATGGACATAATGCCAATAATGCAGTTCTTATAGCGGATTGGCGATTTTAGCACTATGTTACTTCTTTACCTATTGAACGTGTCACAGAGCCCTTTCTACTAAAATTGAGAGTTCATGATAATTGTCACATGCAACTGAGCATTGTGGCAAACTGTTCATTGTTGCCAAAGGTTTGCCGGATGTTCACCACTACCAGCGAAGAGCTGCAAACTTCTGGCAAACATTTGCAGCGAATCAAAAGCTCATTTGCATGTGTAAATGACAAGCAGCAAGTTTACGGCTAGTTTTGATTTTTGTAAGGGTAATCTAAATCTATTAACACTGAAATTTGGCTATGCGAGACTAAAACCTGATACTACAACACCCAAACTATCTAAAACTCATTCCGCAGCCACTTTATGCAGTGAATCAGTCTAGCCAGCTGCTCACTAGAAACTAGATGCTAAACAATCTCATTCTCTCACCAACTTTGAAGTTGTGGCAGAATAACCCTGCAAGACATCATTAGCATTAAAACTTCCTCTCCTGCCACCTCATTCCCCTCTCCACCCTGATTACAAACTATATCAGTCATTAGCCCAGCATTCTTATCCACGAGCCTCCTGCCATTGTCACTTCTCCTGTTAGCATGCCTCTGGCACTGGCTAGCAGCAGGGGAAATACCATGCAAGTGACCCATAGTACTGTTAGTTTCAATTCCCCCTGCCAGTGTGCGAACCATGGGGCTTAATTACACTTGATTACCTGCTGGAGTGTCTGCGGACGACCATTCGGCCGTAGAACTGTTTGATAGCACAATTAGTTGCACTAGCATACACCCTAAGGATTTGTATGATGTTGCACGTCCGTTGCACCAGCCTGCAGCCAATACATGCATCCTTCATTTTTGTGTTTCTTAGAATTCTCTCTGAATTAACGTCTGGTGGATGACGATAAAGGTTTCGGATTTATGTCATTATTAGAGCAGCTTGGGGTTTGAAAAATATTTGCTGTAAAAGTCAACATGAACAATAACTTGCTTTCAAAAGCTAATAGAGGGAACAGTTCCAAAAACAGAACTGGCTATGAGAAAATCAAAACTAAATGGTCTGTCTTCATAAAGGAGTCAGAAAACACAAAATGTAGCTGTTTTCTGTAGGGACTTACCGAATGCTTTGTAGAGGGAGCAATTTACGTCTACATGAAACAGCATTTGCAGCTCATTTAACTACTGTTCTACACATATTTCCAAGAGAAACAGGATTTTCAATGTGGAAAATGAAGGGCGAAACTTGATTTTATCCATTGGGAATGGAGCCAGCTGGATAAAAGGGTTGAAAAGTAACACTCTGTCTTAAAGGTGCACTCAGTAGCTTTTGTCTTTGAGTCATCTCGGACTTACACTGACACCTTGTGGCTTGGATGTAGCATCATTTAAAATCAATAGTTTTTAGATACAGATGCATTGTGGAAATTTAGTATCCACAGTCAGCCATGATTACTTTAATCAATGAGTGAAAGTGCCAAATAACAGGATGGTTACTAAGACTAAGTGAGTAGTATTCAGCTGGTCATGTGATTCTAACATGGAAGCCCCCATGTGCGGACCCTCTCCATGTAGAGTAATTTAGCTTTCATGAGGTTACTGACATGACTGGAATCTTCACTTTAATGTGAGTGGTCATGATTTCCTACATATATTGCAAAATTACAATTCATGTATTTAGGAGTTCAACTTTTTTATTGAGGAAAAAGTATTGTATATAAAAGTATCTATCTATATATATATATATATATATATATATATATATATATATATATATATATATATATTGAAGTTTTACTTCTGGAACCAGACTTTTGTGATCTATTGTACATTAAACATAAATTATGTTCTGATTGGCTGAGATTTTAATATGCCATTCAGCAGTTTTCGTTCAGTGTAGACAGACCAATGTCGCTAAAACATAGCACTAAAATTATGGACAGCAGAAAAGGAAGAGGTGGAACAAAATATACGTTTTGATTAAAGATTCATCTTTCACAATAAGACCAGAAATGTACATTAGTAAAATAAATAGTCAATTTTGATTTGATGTTAAAAACGTAAACACATTTTTTTTTATTTTTATAAATCCTTCATTATCTGCATCAGAGGACTCCTACAACAACATCTGACTTACAACATTTTTTTAAAAATGTTTTTATATATATTGGGGTCTTACAGGGTTAAGGTGATAAACAGTAAGCCAAAGAGAGTGGAAAAGACTATAGCTCTGCGACTGAATACTGGCTAGAGTCCCATCCGATTAGAGGAATCAAATCTCGGTACTTTAGTGAAGGCACTGAGCCCAACTGAACTGTATTAGAATACTGAAAGAGATGTAGGGTGTTTTGGGCAAGCACAGCCTTGCCCTAATGCCTGCCTCTGTACTAATTAGTTTTGATCAGTGAAATTGACTTTGCTGATAAGAGAGTTGTTTGATGTGCCGCCAGGCCTGAATTTGTTTTCTTTCGATTCATTATTTCATGTATGTGTTATGGCAGCTTTCTCTTCATCTTTTTTTCATTTGTATGTGCCCCATGCGACTGTTAATTGCAAACCTTTTTTTCTGCCTTGTTAATGGCTTTGATGTGTGTCTCAAATTATGGAATATTCTAGATATCAAAACTGAACAGTTTTCAGAGCATTTGTTGCATGTGCAAGTGGATTCTATTAGAGAACAGCTGGGGTCAATGTATTTGACACCTGTTTTAAAGCAAGTATGTCATTTGTTAGCAGTTGTGCATGACTAAGTGTGCATGTGTCGTGTAATGCTGCGTTCCAGTCAAAGGCGGATGTGTGATATTCCTACTTGATATCTCCCATCTCTCAGCATAAAGGCATTCCATTGCCTGATGCTCGGATGATGATGTACAAGGAAACAAAACAGCAACTCTGCTGTTAGCTTAGCAGGTGTTCGATTGTCGACAGAGACATCTCCTAGCAACCAAATTGATAATTAGTGATGCACTGCTAACATTTGGTCTACAGGTGTACAATTAACAAAAGAGAGTATAATTTACAGTGTTTTATTCACCTGATGCTGCAAACATTTGCTAAACACGTTTTATTATCATGTCATGTAGGAACTTTTACTCATTGGTAGGGATTTTCCTGGATCTTTACAGTTTTTGGCCATCTGTCCAGGAAAAAATAAATTCCATTCCGGGACGCAAATTGTCCTGGAATTTCAATATTTTCCCGACTTGTTCACACATATGAACCCTTGTTTATAAGCACACTATGCATCAAGGAGAAGCAACGCATTCTTATATAAATCATATAAATGTCCGATTCATTTTAGTGTACGGGTTTGTTTGGATGATTGAGGTTTCTATTTTTCACTTTTTTGTAAACAATCCTTTAAACTTATTCTACTTACTATAATGCTTTAATGTTCTGGAAATCATTTCTAAAAAATAAAAAAAAGTTTCCTTTTATTGTAAGATGTTTGAGGTTCATAATGCTTACACACACACACACACACACATGCACACACAAAAGAAAATTAATAAAAGAAAAATATATATTTTTAAGATTTATGCGTTTTAATTTCTGAATTAATTTAGAATTTAGTGATATTTTAAATTTTACTTATTTAATGTTGTTAAAGATGACAAATTTCACTCTGATGGGTTTTTTTTTTCTATCTAACTGAAATGTGTACTTTAAATCTTGAAAATATTATTTTTTATTTTTGAGTGAATGTTTATGTATCTATTTGATTTCCTTTGGTTTAAATTTTCAAATGTTTCTTTTTTAAACTTTATAACTTTATATTTTTTTATGCTTTACATATTTATACATTTTTAAAAAATGTAAATGTTCAGTGTGAACCAAAAATTCAAGAAAACTGCTTAGGACCAGAAAAAGTAAATAATGTTTTTTACCTGTACCTAATAAACCTGTACACTCACACACAAACATATAATAATAATAAAAATATAATGTTTTTTTTTTATTATTATTATTATTATTATTATTATTATTATTAAGTTTTATTCAATCTGGATCAAAATGACACAATTCATTTTGATGGATTTGTTATAATTATAAAGAGAAATGCTTCTCTTAAGCATTATGGTCTCTCTCTAAAAATTCAATTGAATTTTTTCTATTTAAATGAGTGTTTACTTGTTTCTTTGTACTTGTAAATTAAAAAAGCTTGTGAGAAATGTCTTAACTAGAAAAAAGTTTCATATAGTAGATGAGCCAAAAGAATGTCTTATGCAAAAAAGCGGTCCGCAAGGGTGACTCTTACAAAACTTGTCAAGAACAAGTTTATTCATATTTCACCCCAAAATAAAAAGAATAATAAATAGTTTTACTTAAAGAAGGAATGTTACAATTTTTATCAATGTGACATTTTTATTACGGTAGTATTTGTTGTACTGTCTTTATGTTGATATACTGTGTGTGTATGTACAGTATATATACAGTATACTGTATATACAATATGTAAAAATGTGGATATGTGTTTATGAGATTCCCCATGAAAGGTATATTTAATTTTATTGTGTAAGGATTGATGTAGTATGGAACATATTGACAGCTATACTGCCTTGCAGACACATTTTGTCAAAATTGAGTTATAACCGAAATCAAGTCTCAGATTCAGAGAAAATGGAGTTTGAAACAGCAAAAACACAATCAGCAAAAACAGCTAAAACCAATTTAATTTGAAGCCATTTTTCTCAGTTTGAGTGTTAGTGTAGTTACTGAATTTTGTCTTTGTAGGGCAGTACAGGTGTCCAAATGTTATGTTTGTTTCGGTGTTTGTGAGACAGGAATAGAGCATGAGGGTATGTGTCACCTGCCTGCTTTGGCTGTATGTTTTAGTTTGTGTCAAGACAAAGGCATAAAAAGACATCCTCTGTTTGCACAAGGCTCCAGTTGGCGCTGTAGGCCAAGCCTGCCAATGTCAGTCACGAAAGCTCACTGTGCCTTTGGGGTCTCTCCCTCCCTGGTGCAGGGACAGCTGTTGCAGGCTGTCAGACAGCGGGAACAGAAGCCCCTTCCTCTGTTAGGGCAGCGATCTCTTGGCCTCCAGGTTGCAGTAACGCTACACCAGTCTGCTGCTGAGCGATGCTCCAAACTTCTTGTATCTCTGTTGCCAAAAGTGGAATACAAACCGCTCAACCTTTCCCCACTAAGGCACACCAATTAACCATCTGGCAGCCACTGTCCAATTCTATTCTCAGTGTCCCCATTGACACAAATATCTTTTAACATACATGATGGTCCTAGGTTGTTATGCTGTCTTCTATAAAGAGTTGAAATTATGTTGTGATTCTTATTGTTAACGACTGACACATATAAATGTACCACATTTCTTTTGCTGAGTGTTTTGGGGAACATTTGTCATTACACACTGTAGATTGTGTGTCATATGACAGGCTTGTGACACATAGATATTTTGGACAAAACAGTCACATCCAAAAATAACTTTCATTACTCTAGGTGAGGCATACATGGACTTTTACTGCCAGAAGTGAATGTACTGGTACTGATGCATGTAAAAAATAAATAGGAAAATACATTTATGTCTTATATCTGTATAAACAATATACACAGAACTGTGCAAAAGTTTTAGGCACTTGTGAAAAATGTTGCATAGTGAGGATGTCTTCAAATATAATGACATAAATAGTTTTCATTTATCACTTAATGTCATAGAAAGTCCAGTAAACATAAAAATGCTAAATCAATATTCGGTGTGACCACCTTTGCCTTTATAACAGCACCAAAGCACCAATTCTCCTAGATACATCTGGACACAGTTTTTTAAAATCACTTTTACCATACTAAACTTTAAAATGTTGAAATGAATACAAATTCTGTCACATCTAACCATTCATTCATCTTCAACCGCTTATTCTGTACAGGGTCACGGGGGGCTGGAGCCTATCCCAGCTAACATTGGGCGAAAGGCGGGGTACACCCTGGACAGGTCGCCAGTCCATCGCAGGGCCACACATATACAGACACACACTCATACTCACATCCACACCTAGGGCAATTTTTGGAGACATCAATTAACCTAGCCTGCATGTCTTTGGATGGTGGGAGGAAGCCGGAGCACCCGGAGAGAACCCACGCAGACACGGGGAGAACATGCAAACTCCACACAGAAAGGCCGGGGCAACCGGGGTTTGAACCCATGACCTTCTTGCTGTGAGGCGACAGTGCTAACCACTGCACCACCGTGCCGCCACATCTAACCATTCCTTAATCATTTAATCTTTATTTAGTTTTCTGTGGGACACAAAAACTGTTTTATGAAAATGCTGCAGCTCAAAAAAAAAAAAAAAAAAAACACCTCAAAGGCACCACAAAAAGTAATAGATTTTATCTGAGCACTTTATTAAAAATCTTTAGAAGTCATATGATAGCTTTGCGTGAGGAACAGACCCAAATTTAAATCTTTATTATCACTCCATCTGCAGTAGCGACTGCAGAGTTGCTAAAAAAATTAATTTCATAGCAAATTGTAACTTAAATTTTTGTACGTTTACATTTATCTTCCTAATAAAAGTTTTATATGGTTGAGAAGTGGTTAGGTTTAGGATTAAGGGATGTAAAATATCACTACAATAATAAAATAGTACAACAGTACTATTACAATAGTAAAAATAATAAAATTGTACAATAGTATTTAAAAAACAAAGGATTTGTAACTATTTTTATGTTTCTAAAGCCGTACATTAGTAAAAACATTTAGACTGTATATACTGTCAATGTCCATATTTTAAGTTTCAGCTTCCATCCAAACGAACAAAAATGTATGTGTATATGTTACTTAAAAATACTTATAATGAGATAATGAGAGCAGACTGGATTAATCAAACTACTTTTTTACCAGGAAATCACAAGGGCAGAAAAATACTTTATGCAAGTACTTTCTCATCGACACATTTCTTTCATTTGTAATAGTTTTTTATTAAATTTAAGTAAATATAGCATAAAAGGTACTTTCTACACTGAATAAGTTAGTTTAAGTGTGAACTTGAAATTATAATTTCAATTCTATATTTGTACTCAATTCAAGCTAGTTTAAGCGTGAACTAGAAATTATAATTTAAATTCTATATTTGTACTCAATTCAAGCTAGTTTAAGCGTGAACTTGAAATTCTAATTTAAATTCTATATTTGTACTCAATTCAAGCTAGTTTAAGTGTGAACTTGAAATATGGAGTATAGACAGTATCCTCTGTGGGCGTGGCTTGGTAGGGTGGTTCTTAGGTGTCGGATCATACAGTATGCCTTAGTATCCTCTGTGGGCGTGGCTTGAGAGGTTGGTTCTTAGGGGTTGGATCATACAGTATGCCTCATTCATTAAAAAATCGAGTTGGAAGGGAATATTAAAAGTCCAGAAGCAGAGCTGAAGTGCAATATTTTGTCTAATGGCCTCAGAGAATTGACCCGATTGAAATACAGATGTAATACTATTTTGTCGCGGAAAGTGGAGTTTTGGTTATTCAGGGCAAGACAGTCATATTTTGAATCGGGGGACAAAGCAGGGAAGCTTTTGGCTAGATATATAAAGCAGAGAGAGTCATTTTCTACAATTCCCTAATTGAAATCTGCTGGTGGTGAAATTTTTACCTCGGCCATTGATATTAATAATACCTTTAAAGAGTTACATTTACAACTGAGCAAAAAAAATGATTGATTCTGAGGTAACCTTGTAGGAACTTGATGAGATAATATAGGCCTTACCTGCAGGCAAGGCTCTGGGTCCAGATGGTTTTACCGCTGAATTTTTTAGATCTTATGCTACAGAACTGGCTCCACATTTGTTAGAAGTTTATATGGAATCATTAAAGAATGGAAAGCTTCCGCCAACCATGACACAAGCACAGATAAGTCTGATTCTTAAAAAGTACAAAGATCCAAGCGAGAATAAAAGTTATCGCTCAATTTCCCTGATCCAGCTAGATGTAAAAATGTTGTCAAAAATTTTGGCTAATCGATTAAGTAAAGTCATGACATCTCTTATACATATAGATCAGTTGGTGTTTATTCGGGGCCTCAGCTCTTCTGATAACATTAGACATTTCATCAATATCATGTGGTCAGTGGTGAATGATCAGACTCCGATCGCTGCCATCTCACTAGGTCCCGAAATGGCGTTTGATATGATAGATATGGATTATCTTTATAAGATTTTGGGAGTACGTTTATTTGTACAAACAAATTTATTCATTTCTGATTATTTCACTCTGGATAGGAGCACCCGGCAGGTTTGCCCTCTTTCCCCATTATTTTTCTGTCTTGCCCTGGAACCATTAGAATCCACAATAAGAAAGAAGGATGATTTTCCAGGGGTGATGGCAGGAGGTGTGGCGCATAAGCTTCTGCTTTATGCTGAGGATATTTTATTATTCGTCTCTGACCCTACTAGATCTATGCCTGGCCTCCACATAATTATTAATTCCTTTTCCAGGTTCTCAGGATTCAACTGGTCTAAATCCGAAACTTTGGCTCTGGCAGCATAATATCCATTAACGGCCTTCCAGCCGGGTGCTTTCCAGTGGCCCAAACAGGGCATTAAGTATTTGGGTGAATTATTCCCAACAAATATGTCTGATTTAGAGTTAGTTTTGACCCATTAATAAAAAGGTTTTCGAGTGATGTGGACAGGTGGGCTTAATTGCATTTATTGATGATTGGGAAGGTTAATGTTTTTAAAATGAATTGTATTCCAGAATTCAACTACCTGATACAGTCACTCACTGCAGATGTCCCTCTCTCTTATTTCAAGCAATTTGATAGCATAGCGAAGTCCTTCATTTGGAATAACAAGCGACCCAGATTACATTTTAGAAAACTGCATAGGCCGATTGACAAAGGTGGGCTAGGCCTACCCATGATTTTGTTTTATTATTATGCATTTGTTCTCAGACATTTGGCTCATTGGTTGCTTCAACCTGAAAGAGCCCCTCCCTGGTTCTGTATTGAACAGAAAGTTCTTGCCCCTATTTTGCCATTGCAAAGCCTTTCTATCAATCTAACCAGAGAAGATAATCACACCCCGTTATTTCACATTTGCATACGGTATGGACAAAAGTGACCAGAGTGTTTAATTCAGACATTTATCTAAATGTTGCCATGCGCTTAAGGCTAAACCACGAACTGTGCATTAATAAGTCCCCGTTCTGTTGGTCAGAGTGGATGGTGAGGGGGGTCAATACACTTGGTGACCTATATGAGAGTAGTGTGTTGAGATACTTTGAAAATTTGGTTCAACATTTTGGGATCCCCTGATCTAAATTTTTCAGGTATCTACATCTGCACCACTTGCTCTGTACTATTTTTGTGAGTAGCATACACCCCCCTAAAGCAGAAGGTACTCTAAGAGAGGTTATTACTGATTTTGGAAAAGGTCATAAGGCATCATTGTATTACTCCCTGTTAATTCAGAGTCTTGGGGATGGAGCCTCGACCACTCTCAAGAGATTATGGGAGAAAGATTTAAAATTGGAATTGGAGGAGGGAGAATGGGTTAGGATTCTAAAAAACATTTAAAAAACTGCATCTAGAGATGCAAGGGTGCACCTTATACAATTCAAGATTTTACATCGGTTCTATTGGACCCCCTCTAAATTGTATAGGCTTGGTCTTAAAGACACACCCACCAGCTGGCGATGGCAATCAGAGGATGGAGATAGAACCCTTGTCTTTTGAGGGTCTGTTGAGTTACAGAAGTTTTGGTTAAAGAGTCTGGTGTGCGATGTGTTAGGGACTCGGGTGTCATTTTGCCCCAGTCTCTGTATTTTGGGCGATGTGGCGGTCATCAACATTGAAAGTAGACAGATAAAAAGTTGGGTCTTAACCAGTGTCATGATTGCCACGCAGATTATTTTAAGGGGCTGGTGATTGGCTGGAGCACCCTCTTTTCAGGAGTGGTACTCGGAGATGGGAAGGGGAGAAGTCTTTGAGGAAGGGGCATTTAGGAGAATGGGGAGGTTCAATATGTTTGTGGAGAAATGGGGTGGGTATTTGTTTTTATGGATATGTGATTATTATTATTATATTTGTTTATTTATCTATTTATTTTTTTGTGCATATGTGTGTCTATGTAATTTGAGACCACTGTGATGTTGTTGGGGTCCGGGTGGGATTGGGAGGGGTAATAGTGGGGGTTAAGACTGAATCTGTGTATATATGTTTTGTTTTACTTTGTCCATATATGTGAATCAATAAACATTGTTAATCAGAAAAAAAATGTGGGATCCCTGTGGGATGGCGTTAAAGATCCCAGCAGTCCGTCTTAAAGAAATAAACCTTTGTGACTAATGACATTTGTTATGTGAAGGGCTTTTCTCCCTTCTGATTTATTCAGCTCCATGTGTATAAATAAATATGAGAAATTACTTGTGCTTTTATCAACTCCTTAGGCTCCTGAGAAAGCTTATACCATACATAATAGCTTTTCTTTACAAACATTGCACGATTGTGCAGTTATCTCTCTCCTCCTTATTAAAACCCACTTAAATCAAACAAGATTGTACCTTTAAAATCACTGTGATTATGGCTCTAGGAAGTTGTTGCTATCCTTTTAATTTAATCCAAACGATTTCATTGGCCTTAATTTGCTTCACTACAACTATCGTTATTTTGCTGGTGGCAGCTGGATGCAATAAACACACTTTGAAACAGGTTTATTAAAGTTCTGAATGCTTAATGTGTGTAGTTTGTTATATTTAATTTCCAATTTAACATTTCAATTTAGTATTGATTTTGTTGTGACTGTTAGTCAATACTTTAGTATATATATACACAGGTGCTGGTCATATAATTAGAATATCATCAAAAAGATGATTTATTTCAGTAATTCCATTCAAAAAGTGAAACTTGGATATTATATTCATTCATTACACACAGACTGATATATTTCAAATGTTTATTTCATTTAATTGTGATGATTAAAACTGACAACTAATGAAAATCCCAAATTCAGTATCCCCGAAAATTTGAATATTACTTAAGACCAATACAAAAGAAGGATTTTTAGAAATGTTGGCCAATGACGCCGTGTATTGTTCAAGAGTGGCTTGACACAAGGATTGCGACAGCTGAAACCCATGTCTTGCATACATCTGTGCGTGTTGGTTCCTGAAGCACTGACTCCAGCTGCAGTCCACTCTTTGTGAATCTCCCCCACATTTTTGAATGGGTTTTGTTTCACAATCCTCTCCAGGGTGCGGTTATCCCTATTGCTTGTACACTTTTTTCTACCACATCTTTTTCTTCCCTTCGCCTCTCTATTAATGTGCTTGGACACAGAGCTCTGTGAACAGCCAGCCTCTTTAGCCATGTTTTGTGTCTTGCCCTCCTTGTGCAAGATGTCAATGGTCATCTTTTGGACAGCTGTCAAGTCAGCAGTCTTCCCCATGATTGTGTAGCCTACAGAACTAGACTGAGAGACCATTTAAAGGCCTTTGCAGGTGTTTTGAGTTAATTAGCTGATTAGAGTGTGGCACCAGGTGTCTTCAATATTGAACCTTTTCACAATATTCTAATTTTCTGAGATACTGATTTTGGGGTTTTCATTAGTTGTCACTTATAATCATCAAAATTAAAATGAATGAACACTTGAAATATATCAGTCTGTGTGGAATGAATGTATACATTATACAAGTTTCACTTTTTGAATGGAATTACTGAAATAAATCAACTTTTTGATGATATTCTAATTATATGACCAGCACCTGTATATATATATATATATATATATATATATATATATTTATTTTTATTTAATTTTGTGTGTGTGTGTGTGTGTGTGCGTGTATTTTCTTGTTTTTTTTTATTATTATTATTTTAGTTTAAGTATTTTTGTGCTGCTAAAGTTAATAAATCAGGGTTGGGAGGATTACTTTTGAAATGTATTCCACTACAGATTACAGAGTACATGCTGTAAAATATAATTTATAACATATTCCATTAGATTTCTCAAGGTCAGTAATGTAATCTAAATACTTTTGATTACTTCTTCAGCACTGGTAGATTTTTTTCTCTTGTTTTGACTATAAAAACTCTGTCAGTACAGTAAGACAAAATATATATGTTAAAAATACATTCTCTGAAAAACCCAAATATCTAATGCAGTGTTGTTTCTAGAACAAGATTACTCAAATTGATCTTGTTTTAAGGATTTTTTTGTGATATTTTTACAGGAAAACAATAAAACATTATTATCAAGAATATGATTTTTTTTTCCCTAATATCTAAGATCTTACTAGAAAAAAGAAATTATGATCCAATGTGAATTTTCTTGATAAAAAAAAAATATGATTGTGTCTGGTAACGTGCATGTAAAATGGCTAGAAATATCATTTTAGCTTTGTGTAAAGCTGACAATTTACTCAAGGTTTATTTCTATTTCTTCTGCTCCAAACTTACCTCAAACTTACTTCTCTGTCTGCTCGTATGAATCACATCATAAGAAAGTGTTTCACCGCTGTTCAAACGCTCTTAGGATCACATCATTTATATGTATAAATGCTTCCATCTGAAAGGACTAAATATTAAAAGAAATAAATGACTATAAAATGCAAAGTAATCCCTTCAGTAATCAAAAACACTTTTTGATTGTAACTGTATTCTAATTACCAATTATTTAAATTGTAACTGTAGTGAAATACAGATACTTACATTTTGTATTTTAAATATGTATTCCCGTTACATGTATTCCGTTTCTCCCCAACCCTGAATACTGTAGTTGATATTTTATAAATACGTTTAATGTTGTATTTTTCAGAGCCATCTGTGGCTATGTCCACATTAACCCGGATACATTTGAAAACAGTGTTTTTGTTTCTAAACGCTCTCTGTCCACACTGCCGTTTTCAAGTGTTTTCCCAAAAGTTTCGTCCACACTGATATGTATTAAAACTGTTATGTCCTGATGTTCCACTGCCAGACAGAAATTTTGAGTACGCTTAATTTCCCTTTGACTTTGTAGTGGTGAAACTGCAGCAAACCTTTTTGGCAACAATGGACAATTTACCGCAAGTATGCTACAAAGCTCATTTGCATGTGAAAATAATCAGTTGTGAATTTGTGGCAAGTTTTCTGCAATTTGCCATGAACTCTCGATTTTTGTAAGGGAAAGTGAATATCAGGAACAACAACGTCACTACAACAAGGGTCACCATCTTGATCGTTTTGGGTTCACATGACTGTCACATGACAATAAATACATCATTATTTTTTAGATATCTCTGTTTCCCCTGTCCACAGTACACCGCAAAGATGGTGTTTTCAAATATATCCACTTGGGAGAGCGTTTTCGAAAAGCTCAGTTTTCGCTGGAAAAAACCCCAATCTCAGTGTGGATGAAAGGCCAAAATGTAGTGCCCTGTTGTGTGGACGTGCCCTGTATTATCACTATCTAGTGGAATTTTCTGTTTAATCTCCCAAGACCGTGACTGCTGTGTGTATTTTCCATTTCCCTTTTTGATTTGTAACTAAATAAAGAACCAAAAAAAAAGAGAAAAGAATTCTAAAGCAAATAGTTTTCCTAAAAATGTATGTCCACATATGTGAACAGTGGACTAAATTGTGAAATTTTAAATAATACCAAGCTATAGTAAGGCATCAAATTGTCTATTATTTTGAGTTTTCAGAAGTGTTGGTTATATTTTTGACTCATTGCTCATTAAAGACATTACATCATAAATTAGCATAATCAAATTTGAATTAAAGTAATGGCTAGCATCATCCAATAAATGCCACCCATTTTAAAATAAAATTATACATTTTAAATTCTGAATCTACGTACTGTTACCATTGTCCCATGTCTTCCAAACATGTTGAGTGGTCCAAACATCATCTGCAGCCTAAACTGAACATTTGGTCGGATTTTGGGATTAAATGCACTTAGTTGCACAGAGAGCTATAGGATGCTCCCTTGATCTCTATTTAGTGAATGACTAAACCTCCAGTTGCTGTCTGTCTGCACTGGTCTTAGAAAAGTTCGAAATGCACCTTATTTTCATGTAAAGCTTCTGAAAGCAAACTTTTTCCATTTTTGGATGAACCCATTAATTCTCAATGTGAAAATGCACGGTAAATATAGGAATGCATTTACTAAGGTTAATGAATGTGAACTGTATTGTACAGTGATAACAAAATGAAACAACACCCAAACAGGTTTCAACGAATAAACTTAAAGATCCTTTTTATCAGAGGCACTTTTGTGATCCCTGTCCCTATTGAGAACCACCTCCCCATTGAGAACCCCTGGTCTAGAGTCTTGTGAACAGTATTCAGTCAGTTTAAATTCATTTAAATTATGCGGTGTGTATAGCGAAGCCAAAATACAACATGTGGACGCAGGGTCGCATGAGGTTAACGTTGACGAGTTGCTCTCAGGTTCAAAGGGTTCAACTTTTATAATGTACTGTGTATCACAAACTATAAATCTATTTTAGTTCAGTTAAAAAAAAAAAATCTTATGTTTTTATTTATTTTTTTCAATTAACATAAAAACAATTCTTGGTTTGTTGGTTGTTCCCTCCAGGATGCCAATATGCTAAAAAAAAAAATGGGTGCATGTTAATAAGCTCTTATTTGTTACACAATATTCATCCTCTTTGAGTTTGCTGGGACAGAAAAAAGTCATTATTTGTTAAACAGAAGGAAATGGAAAGCACTCAATGTAAATCCTAGGCCTTAATGCATGCACTGCAGTCACATTCTGTTACTTTGAACAAATACCCCTCTTCACAGACCAACTGGGTTGTAAATTGGATGGGCTGATCCTGTTTGTGCTTCACGTCACTGCAAGATATTTGTATTATATGTAGTCAGAGTCCACTTGGCCACTTCCCATTTTAAGGAGGGATATCAATGAAACATTTGGTGTGTTTGTCTGTTAATTATTACTGAATTATTTAAAAGGTCTTTAAAGTTGATGTATGTAATTGTTTGATGTTAAGACACTAGCATAAAGGTGCAGTATGTAAGATTCAGAAACCTTTGTTATTAATGACACCTGGGACATTTAAGAGGCCGTTTACATGACAACGTTTTCAACAAAAAACAGAAAACTTTTTTGGCTGTTCGTTTACATGAAAACAGCGTATTGTGGCCTGAAAACGCAAACTTTTGAAAACTACGCTGTTATCGTCTAAGTGTAAACATAAAAAAAATGTGAGTTTGTGAAAACGATGATGTCATGCGCACGCGTATTATGTTTTCAGTCTATAGGCATGAACTTCGGGAAATTCGTCCTTACCTCCAGGGCGAAAAAAACCAACATGAGGTTGGCGTGCTTTATAGTCCAGGGTCACTCGTAGTATTAAAGCATCCTCATCGTCCGTCCAGACAAAATTGCTCGATGCTTTCGCCAACTTCTTTGTTTGTATTCACCGCTCAGTGGAAGAATCCTAATGTGTGCAGGCACGTAGTGTTTCTTTACAAAGTGAAATCGCCAACTACTGGCCTGGCATGCATAATACAGCGTTTTTAGTCCTTTTCACAGATCCGTGTGAACGGGGATCGTTTTGATAACGTTGTCGTCTGTAAGCAAACTTTTAAAAAATGCAAAGGAAAAACATTTCCGCTTTTAGTACATTGTTATCGTGTAAACGTACCCTAAGTGAACTGCAGCCAGCTACCTGTTGCTTTTGCTCGCGTTCATGCACACACGCCATAGGGACGCGGGCGAGCGAGCATCGGTGAAACAATGATGTATAGTACAAAGAGATGCTGGTGAATCACCATGAGGTAGCAAAATTAAAATTACACAGTAATGATTGTTTTACTGCAAACTTTGAGACTAAACTAAAGCTAAAACTACTTATCAGCTAACACATAGTATACTGATACATAAATACAGCTACATATTACTGAACTATACCAGACAGTTTACTGTTGCACTACACAATTATGTTGCACTATTGTATGTTTTGTATGTCATGCAGAGACAGTCTCTGTATACGGATAGAACCAGGTGTGGATGGGGCTTAAACCGGAAGAGTGTCAATACTAAATATAATGCCCATTTTTAAGTGTTACTCTTATATTTATAGTTTCTATTAATAAAAGATGCCTTGTCATATTTTTTTTGTCCTATGAACAGATACAGATAAAATAGATAATGGCTTCACTGCACACCCCTAGTAGTCAAATTGAGTACTTGTAATTGGATTATATTACATTTTATAATGTGCATAATCAGGTTTCCGTAGATTTTTGTGGATAACATGATGACATAATTTATTATGTGCTAGATTTATGACATGTCGCAAAGCGCTGCATTAAAGATGTAAAGCTTTTAAAATAGGGTCCTCTATATTTTGGCATATTTAATGAAAGAAGTGTTCATTGATACTCAACACATTTCAAATTAATAATTCGATTTTCATCAAAATGATGCAGTTACTGAAGTAATCCAAAAGTAATCACATTAGATTACCTAAAATGGTAATCTCAAAGATTACATTACTGGTTAAAGTTTAAACCATGTTATCTGTAATCAGTATCGGATTACATTTTTGAAGTAATCAACCCAGCACTGTCCAATAGCCTGCATGATCTAAGTGACGTCATCAGAAAAGGAAAGTAATTTCAGAGATACAGCAAAGATTGTATTCCTTTGGAGTGACACACACCAATTAATTATTCACACATAGACTAGAAACTTGCATTAAGAAAGTAAACAGATTAAATTTTGATTTTATGTTGAATTTCAAGAAGCATTTGCTGAATCAACTCCATCCTTCCCTCTCACAGACAAACGTCGTCTATTTTGTGAGTTGTAACCTCACTCATTGACATCTCTTTGTTTTTAGCATTCAGCTAGTTACTCAGAGTTTATGCCTCACCTCGTTTAACTCTGTATGTGATAAATATTCATGAGTAATCTCTGCCTCAACACATAAGAGGGGAAGAAACTACCAAGCAATTTCATGCAATTACAAATCAGTATTCCCCATCTACAATGTTCATATCTTCCAGATGGCCTCATTTGTAGGCCTTAATGTTAAATAAACACAATCTTGGTTCCATTTAGTACTCTAATGTCAAACGAACTTGGAGGAAGGTGAATGATCAGTGCTTTGGGTGAAATGTGAACATATATCATCTTGATAAATAGAAGCCGCTCTGTTTTTTTTTTGAGTTGGCTTTCTTGGTTTGTGTGCTTGGGTTGCAAAACCTTCAAACTCAGTCATCAAGGAGCTTCTTTAATAAGGTTTACGCAGCACAGAAGCTTTTTCCTTATACTAGAAACAATTGGCACAAGAACCCTACTGAAAAAACTGCTTTCACCAGCCTAAATTTGCTGGCCTTAGCTGGTCTTCCAATCTGGTCAGACTGGTCTATTTTGCTGGATTTAGAGAGATTTTGGGCACTTGTCAGTTGAACACCATCTAGGCTAGGCTGGAAGACCAGCTAGAGCTATCCTACTTCCACTTCTGATGTGGTAATTACAAGTTGTCACTTTATACCTGGCTGCTACCTCAATAACTGCTATGTGATAGAACACTATTTCATAGTATGTTATGTTTACATTTGGCATTTTTAGAAAATGTCATCTTTTTGCACTACTGTTTACTGGTCGGCGCTGCACTGTCTCTCACTGTGCCTATTGTCCTGTTAATTTTTAGTAATTTATTGTACTTTTTGCACACGTTTGCACATGCACTTTATATAGGTATGTTATTTAGTCTGTGTTTTCTCATGTGGTTCTGTGTTTGTCCTATGTTGCTTTATGTAGCACCATGGTCCTGCAGGAATGTTGTCTCATTTCACTGTGTACTGTACTAACTGTATATGGTTGAACGATAATAAAAACCACTTGACTTGAAGTACATCGCGTTCATGTGCACTGCTCATAAAGAACAGGAAACATAAACACCATAATACATATTACTCAGCTAGTTTGCTGACAATAATTGAATTTTGGTCAAATACAAGCTATTTTTCACAGTGTGAAAATGTACAACATGCATCAAATGGTTGCTGATCTACATAAATGAATATGACAGAAAGTGCTAGACAAGTACTAAAGCTTAATTAGCTTCATTTAGAAAAAATGTAATTCTCTACAGAAACCATCCTCTCCGCCATGTTGAAAGTTTACATTTCCTCCCAAATCAGAAATGCTTTTATCAATACTATCTCATAGTTTTCCAGTTGTAATTAGGACTTTAGGGGTCATTCATATGCAACCTCAGAGTGGGAAACTGGTATTTACAATAATTTACGATAGCATGTGAAGGCACCATGAGTCCAGTTATGAGTGAATTATTCAGTCGCATTAATTGTTGAGGCAAAGGCACAGAATACGTTTTTGATACACATCTAAAGATATACTCAGTAAATGTGTTTCCATCATAGTCTATACACATATCTTCTTATTAAATACTTAAATAGTTAAAGCCACCTCAAGTAAGTTGCATTTTGGATTTTTATTCACATCTTGGTGTTTCCTTCCAGCATTTTTTATGCAATATTCCAAATTCGTAAAATAAATAATATTTGTCTTCGTTTTGAACCATATATCTTGTTTTATAATTTAAAACCTGACATCTTTTTATTAAATGTTTTGCTTGTGTGAAATGTGCTAACCACTCAAGCCAGGATGGACTAGATATGGATTATCCAGGGCAAAACGTTGCTTTTTCAATGTATTGTACAATAACCAAGATTTTATCTGTGGTAAGGCAAACTGTATGTTTTAGGATTTGACGAGTTACTTGCTGTTTATACTAAATTGCTTGCCTCCTGCTCTTTGTCTGAGATCCTTCCTTATCTTTACCATTCCAGGCTCTCACTTTGTTTTATGTTTGGATTTATTTACTTTCCACGATGCATGCTCGGTGTTCCCCTCTCACTATATGGCACACAATACATCACCCGAACATGGAGTAAATACAGTCCTTGTATGTTTTCTTACTGTTCGATTTTGCAATACGGCAGCACATGCCAGTCAAGCCAACACTAATGCTAATGCTAACTCTCGAGTGGAGCGGTGGGAACCAGTAGAGGGAGACCCATCAATAAGGATGAAGCATTGCTTGGGTACTGACATGCAACTACTGTTTTGCCTGGAGCCGTAGTGATCTGCATGGAAGCTTGGCAGGGCCACTCCATCAAAAGCCGACCCCCTGTACTGCTGATGGATGTCTCTCTTCTAGGGACTCGCTCACCAGCAGACGAGGCAGGTAGCAGCATGTTCCAGATATAAAGCATTGGAGACCTGCCATCAACTATGGGGTACTGATGGTGGGTTTGTTTCTCAGCAGGTATTAGATGGGATTTGGATTTGGTTTGAGGTGAAAGGCCTTCTCTAGGATCAGTAAGCCGGGGCTAAATGTTGCACTAAATCATTTAAAGAGAAAATGTAAGGCTTGTAATGTATTAGGACAAAAGAACAACTTCCAGTGGATTTGGAGGATAGATATCTCAAAATAAAAATTTAGAAATAAATAAAACTCACCTCTAAAGAAAACACACATTTCTGCAACTGGTCTTTTGACTAAAAACCTTATAGATACAGAGATATAGCCTTATTGAGAAATACGTTGGGGAGAGTGCCGGTGTTTGACTCCAATCACACATTCTGTTTGCTTATAACTGACCTAAGACACATCGTTTGCACCTTATTTAAAGAGTAGGCAGTCTTCAGCCAGCTCCCTCTGATCTTAGTGTGGTTTGATATGAGCAAGTGTGTGTGAACACAAAGTGAAGCAGGTATGCTAATATAAACTCTTTCCTTGCTCACTGCTGCTATTGATCTGCACTTAAAGTGTGTCTGTTATAAAGTATATCTTTTGAGACCTGCCAATTTTTTATTGATCACATAAAAACAAAACATATATAGACAGAATTAATCTTAACCCCCACCATTACCCCTCCCAACATCCCAGTGATCGCAAATTATATAGACACACACACACACACACAATAAAATAAAATAATCAATAAAAATATAATAATAATAATCACCCATCCATAAATTACATCTGCTTCCCCATTATTCTAAATGACCCCTCCTCAAAGGCAGCAACCCTGAGCACCACTCCTGAAAAGAGGACGCTCCAGCTGACCTCCAGCACCACAAAATTATCTGCATGGTGATCATGACATTGGTTAAGACCCAACTCTTTATGTGTCTATTTTCAATGTCGATAACTGCCCTATCACCCAAAATACAGAGTCTGGGGCAAAATGATACCCGAGTGTCTAATACATCACACACCAGACTCTGAACAATTAACCAAAACTCCTGGATCTCAACACACCCCAAAAAGACAAGGGTTATGTCAAAATCCTCTGATTGGCATCACCAGCAAGTAGGTGTGTCTTTAAGACCAAGCCTATGCAATATAGAGGGTGTCCAATAGAACCGATGTAAAATCTTGAATTGCATAAGGTGCACCCTTGCATCTCTAGATGCAGTCTTGACGTTTTTGAGAAACCTAGCCCACTCTCCCTCCTTCAATTCCAATATTTCTCCCATAATCTCTTAAGGGTGGTTAAGGCTCCATCCCCAAGACTCTGAATTAACAGGGAGTAATACACTGATGCCTCATGACCTTTTACAAAAGCAGTAATCACCACTATCAATAGTATCTGCCGCTTTAGGGGGGTGTATGCTGTTCCAAAAAATAGTACAGAGCAAGTGGCACAGCTGTAGATACCAAAACACTGAGATCAGGGGATCCCAAAATGTTGAACCAAAATTTAAAAGGATCTCAACACACTACTCTCATATAGGTCACTAAGTGTATTATCCCCCCTCACAATCCACTCTGACCAGTAGAAAGGGGACTTATTAATACGTCCCCTTTACATATCGATCTACATATCGAATACACTTTTGTCCATACCGACCGCAAATGCAAGATAATGGATTGTAATTTAACATCTCCGGTTATATTGATAGAAATGCTTAGCAATGGCAAAATGGGGCGAGATCTTCCTGTTCAATGAAAAACCAGGGAGGGATCTTTCAGGTTCTCCCACTTTAAATGTTTTTAAAGCATCAATTAAAACCGACCTCTTTTCTCAAGCTTATTAAAATGCACAATTCGCTAATGCTTTTTGCTTTTATGAAATACTACGGGGTTGCGGCTCTGTGTTTTTGTATGTGCACTACTGTATGTGTACTTTTGATATATTTGTGAAGCACTTTGGTTCAACATTCGTGTTGTTGAAAGGTGCTATAGAAATAAACTTGACTTTGACTTTGACTTTGGAAGTGACCAATAAGCAAAATGTCTGAGACCAAACAGATGATAATAAAACAAAATCTTGGGTAGGCCTAGCCCACCTTTGTCAATCAGCCTATGGAACTTAATGAAATGTAATATGGGACGCTTACCATTCCATTTGAAAGACTGTGCTATGTTCTCAAATTGCTTGAAATAAGAGAGAGGGACATCAATAGAGAGTGACTGTAGCAGGTAGTTGAATTCTGGAATACAGTTCATTTTAAAAACATTAACCTTCCCAATCATCAATAAATGTAATGAAGGCCACCAGCCCACATCACTCAAAAACCTTTTTATTAATGGGTCAAAATTAACTCTAATTAAATCAGACAAATTTGCTGGGAATAAAATACCCAAATACTTAATGCCCTGTTTGGGCCACTGGAAGGCACGCAGCTGGAAGGCCGTTATTGGGCAGTACACTGTCAGAGACAAAGCTTCAGATTTAGACTAATTGACTTTGTATCCTGAGAATTTACAAAAGGAATTAATAATTATGTGGAGGCAATGCATAGATCTAGTAGGGTCAGAGACAAATAATCAAATATAATTTGAGCAAAGCAGAATCTTATGTGTCATACTTCCCACCATCACCAATAGAAAATCATCCTCCTTTCTTATTGTGGCTGCTAATGGTTGCCGGGCAAGACAGAACAATAATGGGGAAAGAGGGCAACCTTGCCGGGTGCCCATATCCAGAGTAAAATAATCTGAAATGAATCCATTTGTTTGTACCACCGCTACAGGTTGTCTATAACGTAATCCAAAAAATGTACTCCCTAACATTTATTGGATACACCCATACATTTCCAAAATCTTAAAAAGATAATCCCATTCTACCAAATCTCATGCCTTTTCAGCATCAAGTAAAATGGCTGTGACCAGAGTCTGATCATTCACCACTGACCACATGATATTGATGAAACGCCTAACGTTATCAGAAGAGCTGCAGCCTGAATAAACCCCACCTGTCTATATGTATAAGAGAAGTCATAACTTTACTTAATCGATCAGCCCAAATTTTTGACAAGATTTTATCATCTTGTTGGATCAGGGAAATTGGAAGGTAACTTTTACACTTGCTTTGATCTTTGCCCATTTTAAGAATCAGACTGATCTGGGCTTGTGTCATGGTTAGCGGAAGAAGTATAAACTTCTAACAAAAGTGGAGCCAGTTCTGTATCATAAGATGTAAAAAATTCTGTGGTAAAGCCATCTGGCCACAGAGACATGCCTGTAGGCAGGGCCTTAATTACCTTGTCAAGCTCCTCTAAGGTTATCTCGGAATCAAGAGGATTTTTTTGCTCAGTCGTCAATTTGGGAGTTCTAGAGGTTCCATAAAGTTCCTAATATCTTCATCAGTAGACGAAGATGTGGAATTATAAACTCCACAAGTTCTTGTGCCTTGGATGTTTTGGTAAATTAGGCATACTGTATGATCCGAGCCCTAAGAACTGCATTACCTACCAGATGGGTTCAAAAGTCTCCAAATATCTGCAAGACCAAGATTTTTACACATCCTGAGAAGCGTCAATGTTGCTCTAGGGGGCTTACAAATTTTTGCTTCACTATGATTAAGGACTGAACCCATCAATAGATTAAATTCTCCTCCCAATGTTATATCCAACACATTCTCACACCCAACTCGTCACATATGGATGCTTTGCCAGGACCTCTTGGCATCATTTTTAAACGCACTGGGTATACCTTTGGCATCATTTTTCAACGTGCAGGGTAGTCTTAACCAAAACAACGCTAAACTGCAGGTAAAACGGCATTAAAAGGTGAGTTTAACAACACTCCATGGCGTGTGCAAGTAAGCAGTTTAAGTGTTTTCTTAGGTACTGGTATACATAGGTATACTGCTTTAACTAGAGCTTGCTGGATAACGTATTTTTATCGGAGGTTTGTTGATGTTAATAAATATATATAATATGCTACAATTGTGTTCAATTAATCAAAGTTTTTTTTATTTTTATTTTTAAAATCCTCTATAGAAGTCAAATTTACTTGGGGGCCACATGAAAATCACCAAATGGCTTACTCACCCCCATTGTCTCTATGAAAGACAATGCTTGCTGGGGACATGTAAATACTTTGCGGCCATCCTTAGTATCTATTTTCAGCTTGGTTGGAAACATCAATGCAAAAGCGATCTTCCATTGATGTAAGAGTTTCTTGCATTCCTTGAATCGATCACATATCTCTCTTGTCAAATTCACAAAGTCTGGGAACAAGAAAATGCTGTGGTTCTTCCAAAAAAGCATTCCTTTGCTCCTCGCCTCACATAACACAAGATCTTTATCGGATGAGATCGGGGCCTGTCTCCCTCAATAGATCTCCAAGCCAGAACTCTGTGAGCTTGCTCGATTTCCAGCTTATGGCCTGTTATGTCGAGCAGACTCAGAAAGAGCTTGTCTAGGAATTTCGCCATATCTTGACCTTCTTCATGCTCAGGAATTCCAAAAATTCAGATGTTGTTTCGTCATTTATGATTCTCTAAATCTTCCAACTTTTCCCAGACGGATTAGCAGCTAATTCCCTCTCCAATGACTCAAGATAATCGATCCACCTCTCGACGTACAACAATCTTGTAACCGACTCGCCGTAATCGATCAACATAGCACAGCAAGATCCTCCAGGTCTGCTACAACCTTTGTCAGCATTACAGACATGCTTGACAGTTGGTGTTGAATTTCTCCTTCCACACCGTCCAAACTGAGTCCCTGGCCTGTGGGCCTATTAGAGGTATCAGCTTGAGCATGTACGTGTCATTTAATATCTCCAGAGCCCAAGGATTTTTAATCCTTTGCCATGTTGACTTCATAGAACAGTTATGTAGCAGGGTGCATTGAATCTCACCAGTTTATAACATAAAATGTGCGCAGAGCTCGCTGTTCGATCCCCACATGGCACCACACGACTCGCTAGCTATGATGTACCTTAGATATATATATATATATATATATATATATATATACACACACACACACACACACACACACTGATGACAGGTAAAGTGAAAAACGCTGATCATCTCCAACAATTGGTTCTTGTAGTCAATGTGTTGAATGCTGGAGAAATGGGCAGGAGTAAAGACCTGAGCGACTTTGACAAGGGCCAAATTGTTGTGGGAAGGTGACTAGGTAAGAGCATCTCTGAAAATGGCAAGGCTTTTTGGGTGCTCCCAGCTAGCAGTGGTGAGTACCTGCCAACAGTGGACCGAGGAGGGACAAACCACAAACAGGTGACATGGTGTTAGGCACCCAAGGCTCATCAATGCGCAAGGACAACTAAGGCTATCCTGTCTTGTCCAAACCGACAGAAGTTCTAATGTGTCACAAGTCGCTGAAAATTTAAATGATGGTTATGGGAGGAATGTGTCACAACACACAGTTCATTGCACCCTGCTGAGTTTGGGGCTGTGTAGCAGCAAACCGGTCAGAGTGCCCATGATGACCCCTGTCCACCACTGAAAGCACATACAATGGGCACACGAGTGTCAGAACAAGACATTTGAGTTCCCTTTTCTTGATGAGTCACTTTTTCTTTTACATCACATGCACGGCTGTGTATGTGTGTGCCTTTTACCAGGGGAAGTGATGGCACCAGGATGCACTGAAGACGGCAAGCTGGTGGATGGAGTGTGTTGCTCTAGGCAATGTTCTGCTGCCATTCATGTGGATATCAATTTGAGATGGGCCACCTATCTAAACATTGTTGCAGACTAGATACACCCCTTCATGGCAATGGTATTCCCTGATGGCAGGGGCCTTTTTAAGCAGGATGGTCACTCTGGTTGAGCTCCAGAGATCATGTGTGGAGCTGGGAGAAACTTGCAGTAGGAAAACCATCACTGCAACACTCCACTGATCTGGCCTTTATGGCAGAGTGGCCAGACAGAAGACTCTCCTCAGTGCAAGACAAAAAACACCAACTAAAGGACACTCAGACTGTGAGAAACAAGATTCTCTGTTCTGATGAAATTAAGAATTAACTGTTTCACCTCAATTCCAAGCGTCATGTCTGGAGGAAACAAGGCACTGCTCATCACCAGTGCAATACCATCCCAACGGAGAAGCATTGTGGTGGTAGCATCATGTTGTGGGGTGTTTTTCAGCATCAGGGACTGGGGGACTGGTCAGGGAAGAAGTAAATCTGAACGCAGCAAAATACAGAGATATCCTTAATGAAAACCTGATCTAGAGTGCACAGGACCTCAGACTGGGCCGAAGGTTCACCTTCCAACAGTACAATGACCCTAAGCACACAGCCAAGACAACAGAAGGGTGGCTTAGGGACAACTCTGTGAATTTCATTGAGAGGCCCAGCCAGAGCCAGGAATTGGACCCAACCGAACATCTCTGGAAAGACCTGAAAATGGTTGTCCACCGACAGTTCCCATGCAACCTGACAGAAAATGAGAGGATCTACTGAAAAAATGGTGTACCCAAATCCAGGTGTACCATGCTTGTTGCATCATACCCAAAAGACTTGAGGCTATAATCGATGCCAAAGGTGCTTCAACTACGTAAGTATTGAATTAAGGGTCTTAATACTTTTGTATAATATGTTTTCTTTTTAATAAGTTATCAAAATCTGCTTTTTGTTTTGTCATTATGAGGTATGGTATGTAGATTGTTGTGAAAAAATACAATTATTAAAAGCATTTTAGCATAAGGCTGCAACATAACAAAATGTGAAAAAAGTTAAAGGATGCCATGCGAGAAGCAGACTTTTGAACACTTGATCTCTCACGATGAACAATCAGCACTGCACTTTATTAATCTTAATCTTATTATCTCACACAGGACTGTCAAATATATTCTCCACAATATAACTACTGCATATATATTTTTATATACTCTTATTTTTTATTTTTATTGTATGTGTATTATATATTGTGTGTATTGTTTACTGTACATTGTATATTAGTATTGTGTTGTGTAAGTATATGTACATTTGATATGTAAATTGTGTTGTGTAAATATGTTGTTTATTGTAAACTGGTATATGTCTCGCCACTGTCATGATACTCGGAACTGCACACAAGACTTTCACCTATTGTTGCACTTGTGTACATAGTAGTTTGACAATAAAGTGATTTGATTTGATTTGATTAAACATCTACAATTCAAATATCTCTAACAGATTAAAGATCAATTAGGAAGAGTCATTATTGTTTTAGAAGAAATTCAGGGGCAAATATTTTGGCTAATATTTACGCACCTAACTCTGATGATCAAAGCCCGAGAATATTAAAACTGCCGAAGCAGAGCTGAAGCGCAGAGTGTTGTGTAATGGCCTCAGAGAATTGACTCGATTAAAATACAGATGTAATACTATTTTGTCGTGTTTTGGTTATTCAGGGCAAGACATATTTTGAGTCAGGGGACAAAGCAGGGAAGCTTTTGGCTAGATATATAAAGCAGAGAGAGTCATTTTCTACAATTACCTCAGTGAAATCTGCTGGTGGTGAAATTTTTACCTCAGCCACTGATATTAATAATGCCTTTAAAGAGTTCTATATTAATCTCTATTGATCTCTATTGTTCCATGTCTTTGTTTACTGATGTAGATATTCGAAAATTTGTGGAACCATTAGAACTCACTAAATTGACAACTGAGCAAAACAATTCTCTTGATTCGGAGAAAACCTTGGAGGAGCTTGAAGAGGTAATTAAGGCCTTACCTTCTGGCAAGTCTCCGGGGCCAGATGGTGTATATACAATATTTAGGTGTTCATTGGCTTAGTTGATCAAAATTGGAATCGAGAATCGTTAAATTGGTGTTGACATTAACTGTTGTTTTCAGTTCACAGATTTTTGTACTTTTTTGTAATAAAGTACAATAATTTAATGAGTTTTTCTTTACATATTAGTTTTGATAATGTACTTTTGACCAGTTAATTGTATAGCTTGAATGCACTTTGGATAAAAGTGTCTGACAAATGTATGAAAAAAATACAAATAAATAAATAAAAGATTATTTTCATTTTTTTTATTATTTTTTTTTTTTGGTACTGTTTTATTGAATATTACTGTTTGATACAACCAAAAAATATTTTTATTAGCACAAATTATTCACAATGTGTATGAGTTATATTGCTTCGTTTATTAATACTTTACTTTAAATCAAGGAGTGTTTTTCTCTATTGATATAGAGAATTGTAAAATTTCACTGGTATTGGTAATTACTTCTGTTTTGAGTTTTATGTTTTTTTGTTTTGTTTTTTGTAATATAATTAAATAATGTGAGCATTTTTTATTACTTTTTATTTATTTTCCATTTCTGACCACTTTTTTTAAATTACAAACCTAATCCTGTGCTAACTTGAAAAACAAACTAAATTTAAGTTTATACCTCCAAGTTGCTTTAGTAATCAATAAATGACACAAGACTACTGTAACTGCATAGTGCAATGCACTCAAGTTTATCTTCCTTTTATTATTTAATTGTGTGCCCTTTTTATTTAACAGCATTCCACAGCAAACATTGGCTATGTTTGGGACAAACTTCTGCATACATATACACAACTGCAAATGCACCAAAACAACCCAAACCAAAGCTGCTTAGAGAAGCTATATAATTGTCTGCCTTCTTGTTGAGCTTTTTCAATGTCTGGTTGACAAATATTTGGCCAGGCCTGCTAAAGAGGAGAGGGAAATTAGTCTCTGGGGCGGGGGGTTTGCGAAACAATGCTCTTCTTTGTCCTAACACCCCCTACTGCGTGTTTCCGTGGTGTTCGGGGAAGTTTAGAATTCCATTCACACACCGCCTGTTTGGAAGGTCAAGCCAAGAAACACTGGACAAGTTGGTATTTCTCTTTTCAGAGGAAAGAAGAAAAGGGAGTGCAAAGAGAGGGTAAGTAAAGGTGAGCCACGTGTATGCTTTACCATGGTAAACAAAGTTAAAGGAATAATTCACCCTAAAATTAAATTCCTGGCATCATTTATTCACCCTCATGTCATTCCAAACCCAAAAGGCTTTATTCATTGATAATATTCCACAATATAAAGTTTGGTAAAATACTACAATTCGACTACAAAAATGATAAATGTCAATGTACCATTTTTATTTTGAGAGCTACAGACAGGTGAAAGATTTTCAGTGAAAATCGAGTTCAATTTAATTGAATACTTTAAGACTTGGAATATAGTTCAAAAGTCGTATGGACTAATTTTATGGTACATTTTGTTTTTTTGCTTGAAAGCCCCAATTGAATATACAGTATTAATATATGCAAAAAATGGCCAGTAGTTCTTAAACATCTCATTTTGCGTTCAGTGTAAGAAAGAAAGACGTACGGTAGTGTTGGCATGCTTGAGTCAAAAGCATATCTTTTCCATTCTTATCAGTGATGCTGTCTTCAATGAAAGTATCCATTGCAGCGTGTAGCGTCTGTTGAGGTGCGGGATGCCCCATTCTATTGCTGACGAGCTGCAGATGTGCTCCAGCAACTTTATTACTTGAGCACAAAGGTGATTGGTTAGTGCTGTCTGCATTTCATTTAGAATGTTCACTTTAATGCTTTGAGTATAGACAGCCTCAAGATGATGGACACTGTCATAAGTTCGATCCAGCCACCTTTGGATTCGATTGGTAAAGGACTTGACTCAGACTCAACTAAGGTGGACTTAAACCCAAAACTGTGAATTCGGGATGACTAGGGGGTGAGTAAATGACAGCTGATTTATGGATAAAGTCTTCATATATAAGAGATATGGGTCTGTAAGATACACTTTAAAAAGTCACCACAAAATTAAACCCATCGAAGAAAAAAATGATACAAATCTACAGTATTATTACTCATCCTTAATAGTAAAGTTGTTTTTACATTTCTCCACAAGAGACCTTTTTTCTCTAGCTTCTTGTTAACATTTGGCTAAATAAGTACATTTTTACATTTAGTTATTGATCAGCCACCATGCAAATGTGCTATTTTGATATTCAAATGGTGACTGTTCAGCTGTTTATTTACCTTCCCATATGTCCCTTGGGTGCTATATGCTAATTTTGTTCACTCTCAATCCTGAAATTAGAGCAGGAGGAAAAAAGTAAACAAACAAAAAGCAGAAGGAGGAATGTACAGTTCAAAGAGAAGAGCTGAGTTGTATTTTTTTATGTATTGCGCAAAAGGAAGGTGTAATTGTTTAGCTGGATATGAACTCTGTGTCTAAAGAGATAGCGAGGTTGTCACATCAATTGGACACGGCAATGTTCAGTACAGACAGATCCTGTTTTGTGCTTGCAGTGGGGCACGAGGAACGTTGACCGGAATGCTGTGGAATTCTGTGGAAAGTCATGTGGAACTCCAGACTCGAGGCTGAGGTCTGATGCTCAATGGCCCATGTGAGTGGTCCTCTGATCTCAAAGTGTGTGCAAATGTGTGTTTCGATGAGAACACGTTTCAGAGCATTACCAAGTTAGCGGGTTTGCATTCCACTGGAAATACATGCAGTTTATTTCTGTATGTGGGTGAATTGCCTTACTGTTACACCAGGAACGTTTGCATTAGGACAGGGGTTTTATAGACCCAGGACAGTGTGACTTGTTCAGGAGAAGTGTGCTATTGCAGTACTTTTTCTAAGCAATCTGAATTACAGGCCAAAAATCCAATAGATTTACATTGAAGGAGGGACCCAAGTCACATCTAGGGACCAGAATACCATAGAGACTTGAGGGTGGGCTCTTTTGACTTGGGCCATTAACCACCTACCAAGACACCTTAGAAACCACATAGCAACAACCTGGAAACCACCCAACACCCTTGCATCATACCGGCAAGTTATTACAGGGGCAACTACCACTCACATTTTCTTGAGAAAATTTACAAATCTATTTTCTTTCTATTCATATTGATTATTGTCAGTGAATTATTTTAAGATCAAAACCTACCAATAAGACAGTATACAAGAATTCAGCAAAGCAATCCAAAAATTGCTAAGACAAACACACACACACACACACACACACACAAGGTTTACCAAAAAAAAAAAAAAAAACAGTAAGCACAATGCAAAATATCACAAGCTCATTCTTTATGGCACTCTCTTGGAGAATGGAAACTTGAATTAAATTCAAATAAGAATGATAGCAGTGACCATACTTACCACCTACTGCTCACTTTTGTAGAGATTCACTGTAAACAAAAAGAAAATACATTTCTTTCAGAGAAAATAAAAGTAAAGGCTGTTTTTATAGACTAGAGCTGTGGTACCCTTGAAAGACCACAATAATCACTTTGGTCAAAATAAAAGACGAGGATGTGAAGTTGCTGAAGTCAAATGAAAGTTCATCATGGCTGTACAAATTCATTGTTAATATTGTTTTGTTGTCTTTTGCATTTGAATCAGTCTCTTTTCTTTTTGAAAAACCCAAGTTTGCCAGCTCACAATTATCTCTAATCTCTTTCCTCCAGGCATTGAAACTCAATTAGCTAATTTTAACAAAAGATAAATTCTCATTGGGTGTTCTTGTTTTTATTCATTATAATGAAAAAGTAAAGAATAAATTGCATCTTTGCTTATAAATGATAAATAGGCTTAGGCTAGAAATATATTAAAGAGAGACTTTTTGAAAACACTTTCTATGAAGCTATATAAAGTATACTGCATTATAAAGGCATTATATGTTATATGAATTATGAAGTATTCATGATAGCACACATTATAATTTGTAATATGTTTATATATTTAATTGTAATCAGACTTATAAAGCTTGCCTATTCATAGTACAAACTTTTAAATGTATAATGCATTATAACACATAACACATGATAAAATAAATAAAATTTACTCCTTAAAGGTGTAACCGTGAATAGATATAATACATATAATGACATGCTATATCTGTGGTAACAGTTATTAAAGAGAACATACAATTATACAACTTTATCATTTATTTAATATTTTTTTTTTGAGCATGTGTTAGCTAAAGGCCTATCAGGTCTCATTTTTACCATATAATCTTTCGCTGTAATGGATTATCCTCTAGGCTGTATAAGACTGTCAAACACTGACCCCAGATCCTCCATGGATTTACTCTAAATCCTGCTTCCAACCCCCTGACTTCTGACATTTGACCTCAATCATCAGTGCCAAACAGTCACATTACACAGGGATGGGAGTATCCACGGCAACTTCAAAGTTGTCTCTACATTCTTACGCACCAGTAAATTAGAGAGGTATTTTAAGAAATCATTAGTGTAGGAGAGGCATGCTTGAACACAAACATGAGGATGTTTCTGGTGAATTAACACTAACTGTTACAAACATGCAAAAAAACAACAAGAAGAAAAACACTTTGTGTTGAAAATCAGTACCAACACATCTACAAATCAGACTACAATACAAAAATGTGATGTATGAAGTTTTTTGTCATTTATGAGAGATGGAAGAGATCTCTGATAGCACACATACATCACCCTGATGTCTATTTGATGTGGGTTTACATCTTTTTTTAGGGTTGCTTTTCTGCAAATCGTCTATAAGGTGTTTCCTCTCTGACGTTTAAGATGTTTAGCAGATGTTAATTAGAATGCGATGCTTTCCAGAGGTAACCCTCTTAAAAAGACATCTTGGAGATTAGGGATGTTCCACAAGCGAAAACTTTATTTGGAAAGGCATGAATAATGTCTTCAAAACAAATAACGGAATTTTCCAAATATTATAAAAAAATATTCATATGATGGATTATCCATGGGGCACAAACATAAAGTGACGTTTTAAATAAACATATACAAAATTACGAAGAATTCATGAATCTCTGTATCCAATATTTCTAAAGTGTAAACCTTTTGAACAAAAATGCGCACGTTGTAATTTCAGATCGGATGGACGTGGTCTCGACTCGTTTGCTGTCTCTGTTAATTGTGCACGTCTGGAGTTTATCAAGTGTATAACTAAGAAACAAAATCATATACACTTTCCACTTCTTGAAATATCTATGTTAATGTATCAAATGTATTCATTTATAGCATAAACCTGAGTGCAATATTTAATTCCTGAGTCACGTCAGAGCCCGTCTATCCATCTTTTAAAATTGACCACATTTTTGTCCACACACGGATAAGACTTTATTCTGAAAAAGTTCAAATGCTCCATAAAGGTTAAAATGCTTCATAGAGTATTCATCTATTTAGAATATTCCTCCTTATGTAGAACAGAGAATCTGAAACCGCTCAGTCTTGATGTTATTTTTCTTTGAAGGAGCTATATACATTTAACATTATCATTATTATTATTATTATTATTATTTAACTTGTGAATGGTGTCTTATCATAACCAATTTCTGATAGATTTATGTGACTTTCACCTGCTTTTGATTTTATTTGATTTTATTTTATTGTATTAATTTTTATTTATTTTTCACGGCAATATGTGTGCTTGACATTTCACATTTTGCTTGACACATTTGGCAAATTCCTACAAATTTGTAGGTGTAGCCAACAAATTCAGTTTCATCTGGTAAGAAAAAAAATATATAAAATTATATTTTTTAAAATAATAATTGTATAAAAATAATAATAATGATTATTACTAGGCTAGTATTATAAAAAGGCATCTAAAAGTCCTATTTTCTTAATCTATAAATGATTTTTTTTTTATTTTTTGACGCACTTCCGGTTTAAGCCCAGCCCACGCCTGGTTCTATCTGAATACAGAGACAGATGCAGATAATTTTGTAATATGAGCAGATACAGATACAGATACAAATAATGGCTTTGATGCACACCCCTATTGGAGATGTGTGTGTACTATTTGGGATTCATCTTGTTTCTGTCTGTGCTTCTCTTTAGAAATAGATTTGGTCTCTTTTTAGACACCAATGGTTCAGTTTACATTTGTGTCTGCACTGCAGCGCTAAAATTCACATGGGACTTCTCTCTCTCTTGCTCTCTCTCTCTCACATGCACACTGTTACAAAATGTCAATACTCCAAGCCTCCAGGGAAGTGGAGTCACTTGGGTAAAGCCAGTCGTCCCACTGGGAGGAGTGCCATAGACACTAGCTGGAGACTAGTTAATAAAGTCCCTGACAGAAAGTCTTTCAATTTGTTTTGCTCTTTGTTTGTGAGATTCCTTATATGGTTTGAACTTATGTGTCAATACACCAAAGCATTGTAAAGATACAGCCATGTATGATAACATTTTAAATGGAGAACAGACCTTGACAAATAGGTTAATGTAGTAATCTTCATGAACCAAGGGATCATATTTTCCAGATTTTATGCATGAGTAGATATTGCTGTCCTAAAAAATTGCATGTACAGTGTGAATAAAAAGTATGCCCTTTGGAATTACCTGCATTTATGTATTAATTTGTGTTAAAAATCTGGTTTGATCTTCATCTAAGTTACAATAATGAACAAACCCCATTTGCTTTAACTAATAACACACAAATTAATGTATCGTTCTTGTAAATATTGAATAAATAATTCAAACATTCACAGTGTAGGTTGGATAAAGTATGTGAACCCCTAGGTTAATGACAACAATAAAAGCTAATTAGAGTTAGCTAACTTGGCATCCAATTAATGAAACAAGATTGGAGGTGTGGACTAGAGCAACTTTGAATTGTAAAAAAAAAAAGTGTTATTCACAAGAGGCATCTGCTGACGTGGACCCACAATCAAGAATTGTTGCTTTGCATAAAGGGAAAGCGTTACAAAGTAATCTCAAAGAGCCTCGACATTCATCTGTCCACAGTTAGACAAATTGTCTATAAATGAAGATGATTTAATACTGTGGCTACTCTCGCTAGAAGTGGCTGTCCAGCCATGATGACCCAAAGGGCACAGCGCGAAATGATCAGTGAGGTAAAAAAGAACCTTAGAGTGACAGCTAAAAACATTTAAGAATCTCTGGAACTGGTTAACATCTCTGTTCATGAGTCTTCTATACGGAAAACATTAAACAGGCATGGTGTCCACGGCAGGACACCAAGAAGGAAGCGGCTGCTTTTCAACAAAAACATTGCTGCATCCCTCAAGTTTGCCAAAGACCAATTTGACACTCCACAACGCTATTGGGAAAATGTTTGAGGACTGATGAAACTAAGGTTGAATTGTTTGAGAAGAACACGCAGCACTACTTATGGCGTAAAAAGGGCACCGCATACCAACGGTGAAGTACAGTGGAGGGAGCATCATGAATTTGGGCTGTTTGCTGCTTAGGGGCCTGGACAATGAAGAAAGTCGTGGTGGCTGTGCACTAGCTGAATCACAGAAGACGTTGGGTGATCAAGTCACAGCCCAGACCTTAACCCAATAGAGATGCTGTGGAATAACCTCAAGAGAGCCGTTCACACCAGACATCCTAAGAATATGGCTGAGCTGAATCAGTTCTGTAAGGAAGAATGGTCCAAAATTCCTTCTGAACATTGTGCAGGTCTAATCCACAGCTACCGGAAATGCTTGGTTGAGGTTACTGCTGCCAAAGGAGGATCTACCAGTTATTAACTGGTACCCAAGGGTTCACTTGCTTTTTAAATAACACTGTGGATGATTAATGGGATGTGTTCAATAAATACATGAAATATTATAATTGTTTGTATGTTGTTAGCTTAAGCACATTGAAAAGGTTGTGACTTTCACTGTATATCCAAATACCTGTTGTAATGATGCCCACAAAATTTTGTTTCAAAATATTTCTGGTTTATCATGAACAGCCATCAAATTTGTTAAGGCACAACTTTGTAACATGTGCGAAAATCAAAAAACCTTATCATAGCTTTTGCAAGGCTTGGTCTAAAGATTATGTGAGCAAAATGAGGTAAAACTTTGACAAAACCTGAAGAAAAGGTAGAGCAAAAGCCATTTATGATTTATTTAATAATATATATATTTTTTTTCCCCCCCCGCTGATATATAGTCCTTCACATTGTTTGCCTTTGATGTTTGTGAGTTTTCTTTTAAACTTCTGATTCCACTAGAGAAATGCACACTATCTCAGTGAGTACAAGTCCAAATCATTACAGACTTAGACACGGATAGCTGAACTTAAATTACAGTGAAAATACTGAAAATTGGAGCAGTATGAGGTAGAACAGCTCAAATGGCTGTTTCTTTGCCAAAGGAAAATGTTTCTGATAATAGACTGTTCTTAGATTACAGTTGAATTCTTGCTTGAGGCTTATTCATCTGGAGTGATTTCTTTCCTCCTATTTTATAAACAAGCTTCACTTTAACATTGCTGCAGATGCATTTCCCTTTGTCAAGTGTTTATAAAGGGTGTTATTAATGAATTATGCCATTTACAAATGCATTATAAATCATTAATATGCCGTTAGAACAACACAAACTAATATGGAGACTTTCATGCAATATTTGTCAAGTAGTGTAATTTTACCTAACGTGTTATAAATGCTTAATAACACTTATAAAACATTAGTAACCTATTAAAATGTACCTAAATGCAAAAGTGTACACATATGAGTTACCAAGATTAGAAATACAATTTAGTGACGCAAATTGTGAATTAGGACATTTTTATGTATTTTTTTTTTATATAATTATGAATAAGTATATTTATAAGGCATTTATAACACATAGGTTAAAATGCTTACCTTTTGGCAAGTATTGCATTAAATTCGCCCTTTTTATTAATTATGATATAAACATGTATCGATGATTTATAATCCATTTGTAAATTATTTATTAGTCATTAATTATCCCTTAATAAACCCTTAACAAATGGAGCGTACAATTGAAAGTGTTACCGGTACCATTCCTTTAAAAATATTCTCCTATGGCATCAGGCTCTAAAAAACCTTTTCATCTTTAATTAGAACTTTGATTTCTAAGAGTGACCCTGGTGAAGTCAACCATATATTCAAGATTTTGGCAAAAGAAGTCACATTAGCTAAACATCTGTTACCGTAAACACTTGTTTGTTGCCTTGGGAATTATCCTCAATCTATCATTATCCACAAAATAAATATCAATACAGTACTAAGTCAGAGATAAATAGAGCATGGTTTTCTGCTCATGTTGTGAAAGGTGTTTGTTTAGTAATCTCTTTCCAAAGGGCCCTGTCCCTACAGAGTGAAATCAGATAGCTGATTTAATGATCTGCAGTGAGTCTCTTTCGCTCACACAAATACACACTCTGCCTCTCAAGTCTTTCTCTCTCATACATTCTCTCAAAGGTAGATGAATACGACCCTTATCTCCACTACACACGGCCAGATACACACTGATTTAGAAAGATCCCAGTTGTCTTCGCTCCTGCTGTATCGACCTCTTCATGGTGGAGGTGGGGGGAGGGCGAATGGCAAATGGGCCTGGTGAAGAGAACCAACAGGTACTGTATCACGCCGACACAACAAATTAGATTCAGCCGCGAGGGGAGGAAAGGAAAAGTCCTCTGAGGAGTGAATTAAAACATGGACTAACTGTAGATGGAGTCTGTGCTGTGATAAAGCCTTTTCCAGATAGAGATCTGAGAGACAACCTTCTCTGAGGTCACCAAATCCAAGTGTGCACTGCGGCATAGTAAAAATAGGAGGGAGTAAAGATGAGCTAAAATATATTTGTTTTTAATAAAAGTAGGACTGTCAATCAATTAACGTTTGTAATAAAATTACTTACATAACATACCGATTAATTAATCAAACCTATTCCAATTAATTTAATATTTATGTATATTATTAGCAAGACACCATAAAACAAGATAAATATAAGTATATAAAAAATGTAAATAAATGCACATATATATATATATATATATATATATATATATATATATATATATATATATATATATATATATATATATATAGAAAAAATGTAAAGCACTGATTAAATACAAAATGTGGCTTTAGAGGTCATAACATTGTTAGTTTTATTCCCGTATCATTGAACATAAGCCTACAATATTTGAAAGAGTAATAGTGCAAAAACCATTTATGGTATATTTTATGTAAATAAAAGTAATGTGTCTTTAAATGTTGATCCAAACCCAAATGGCTATCTGAAGGCATTTTCAGAATCTACCAAGCTGACCATAGTTTATGCCAAAATGCCACAGTTTCTTCATTTATTAGTATTACAATAAAACTATGGTAAATTGCTGTAAGCCACCACAAGGCTGTGATTTGAATTTGAGGGCCTGGGACGAAAATATAACGCAGGATTAACAGGAAACATGGGAGCAATTTAAACATCAATGAGCTTGCATGGGCATGCCTCTCTGTTTGAATGAAACTAGGACAATTTCAGATTTACCTGCCCCTAAATAGCATGTAAAACCAAAAAAAAACAAAACAAAGCTGTCAGTCAGACTCTTTACATCCGAGTACACAGTTCTCAGCAACATCGTTGTACAATATGCACCAGAAGTTTTTCCCGTCAACAGCGTGGCTTGCGATGCACTAATGTTCCAAACTGGAAAAGTTATCTTATACCTGATTATTTAAAAATCCAGCCTGATCTCATGAAAACTGTGTGACTGTGACAGCGCCTCTAGTGTTCATATGTAAAACAAGCAATGTTCAAATCATTTTGCAAACATTTAAGTATAGTAGCATGACTCTAAGTGACCAGGTTGTAAAAATGCCAAATATGATCTAATTTATTGGTGTTGTTGATGCTAATCCTAAATTTTGTATATGATACATGATGTAAAAATAAAAAATACAAATATGACCTGATTATAAGGTACGTCATAAATTATAGGGAGTTTTTTAGATATTTTTTTTCAAGTCATTAGTGACATATTAAATTTGAAATTAAAAAATTTGAAAGCGGGCCATTGTTTACATTGTTATTTTTTTGTATTATTATTTGGAAATTATTTTTTATTTTATTTATTTTTTTAATTGTTTTGGATTGTTTTGGTTTGTGAATGGTGCATGGTCTGTGTTTCCCTTATGTTTCTCTTGTGGCTCAGTTGGTAGAGCGGGTCAGCCACCAATCGCAGGGTTGGTGGTTTGAATCCCGGCCCATATGACTCCATGTGCCGAAGTGTCCTTGGGCAAGACACTGAATCCCAAGTTGCTCCCAATGGCAGGCTAGTACCTTGCATGGCAGCTCTGCCGCCATTGGTGTATGAATGGGTGAATGAGTCAACAGTGTAAAGCACTTTGAATACCGATAAGGTTAAAAAGGCGCTATATAAGTGCAGACCATTTACGTGTGAACTTACGTCATCCCTCTCATGAGCGCACGTCACAGAGATGTACGGAAGTGAACATTTGTTGTTACAAATTATATAAGTATTGTTTTGTTTCTAAAAATAATAAATTTTTATTTGTCAACTGGAGTCGTGTGGATTATTTTGATGCACCCTAAATATGCATTTTGGACCGCCAAAAAACGGAGTACATTCACTTGCATTGTTTAAAGGAGGAGGCCTGAAATTAAATCTGGCCTGAGGGTGAGTAAATTATCAGCACATTTTCATATTTGGGAGAACTATTCATTTAATGTCATCAGCATGTAATGGTTTGGTGTTGTTTAACTTTGTACATTTAACATAAATTAAGAGTCAAACAACAATTTGACTCATATATCAAATTTACCTTATATATTATTCGCTTAAACTTATGTTTGTTAAACAATATTTCCAGTCAAAAATAAATAAATAAATGTCACTTCCTAGGTTAAGTGAACACAATTGTATTACAGTAGTGACAAGTCAGTGTCAACAATATGTGAGGTTCAAGGTGCCTATGTGGCTATGCAATGCAATACAGATCACCAGCTTCAGTGTACTACTATTATTATTCCATTCACTGTCAATTGTCACAAGTCAATAATAATGCATTAAATATGAAATTGTGTTTACGCAGATAGTGATTCTAAACCTTTACTGACATTTTTTTTACAATTTCCTCAAATACACTACTAAATTATTTTCATTGTAAGTAAAGTAAACGTTTCTGCATATCTTCACCTGCAGGATTACATCTTGGGATATGCACAGAAACCTCAAGATGTTGTGTGTGTATGTGTGTGTGTATTTGTGTTTAAATGGTCTCAGACTCTGCCTCAACCCTGTTCTGGTCTTTTAGCTATATATATATATATATATATATATATATATATATATATATATATATATATATATATATATAGCTATATAGCTCAAGGACACAATGGTGGTGGCTGTGGAGATCGAACCAGCAACCTTCTGATTACCAGTTGTCTGCCTTAGCCCACTACACCTCAATCTCATGTCTGACTCGATCCTCTTCTGTTTTTGGTCTTAACTCAGACTCGACCCACTTCTGGACTCAATTCTGCTCTGGTTTCAGTCTTGACTTGTACTTGACCCTCTTCTGGTCTCAGTCTTGACTCAGACTAGATCCTCTTCAGGTCTTTTTTTACTAGGACTAGATCCTTTTCTGATCTCGACCTTGACTCTGACTCAAACCTCTTCTGGTTTCGATCTTGACTCGGACTCAACCCTCTTCTGTTTTCGGTCTTGACTCTTTCGGTCAACCCTCTTCTGGATTCGATTCTGGTCTGGTTTCAGTCTTGACTTGTACTCTATCCTCTTCTTGTCTCTGTCTTGACTTGGACTAGATCCTCTTCTGGTTTCGATCTTGACTCGGACTCAACCCTCTTCTGTTTTCGGTCTTGAATCAGACCCTCTTCTGGATTTGATTCTGGTCTGGTTTCAGTCTTGACTTGTACTCTATCCTCTTCTGGTCTCTGCCTTGACTCAGACTAGATCCTCTTCTAGTCTCGATCTTGAATCTGACTCCAACCTTTTCTGGTTTTGATCTTGACTCTGACTCGACCCTATTCTGGTCTTGGTCTTGAATCGGACTAGATTCTCTTCTGGTCTCCATCTTGAATCGATCCTCTTCTGGTCCCACTCTTTACTCAGACTCAACCTTCTTCTTGTCTGAATCTTGACTCGTACTCTATCCTGTTCTGTTTTCAGTCTTATCTTGACTCGATCCTGTTCTGGGTTCAATCTTAACTTGGACTCGATCCTGTTCTGGTTTCAGTCTTGAGTCAGACTCGGACGAACTGGTCTTAACTACAACACTGCATACAGCATTATATATATAGTATGTTCTACAAAAACTACATTAAAATTTTTATTTTGATGGAAAGGTAAAGAACCAAGTGAATGAACGCATACAATCATTTTTTTATTGGCAGAGCAATTTGCTGCTATTTTATGCTTTTTACTACTTTTTATCTAACTGTTATTTCTACAGGAAAGGCCTTTTGTCAATTCAATCTCTCTCTGTCTGTCTCTGAACAGTCAAGGCTGATCAGTAAATATTTAGGGGAATTGTATGTTTCAACATTCCTCATGGCTGACATATACTATTCCAAACAGGTAGACCTTTGGAATCATGCACACGTGCACCCGGGAACAAAACATATGGAATTATTTTTCTCTGCATGCAGAGATATTGTCACATGATATCAGTCAGCTCCAGGTGAATAAAGATATCAAAAGACTTATGGAATTTCTTATGTAATAACCCAGTCCTCAACATGAGTGCATAAATACTCTAATTATTATCGTTACGGTCCAATTTAGCAGGTAATTTATAATAATGAGTTTTATTGCAACTCATTATCCTCAATGAGGAAACTCCTAAGATTATCATTACTGTAACATGCGATTTCTATTGTACTGTACTGCAATAATAAAATACCATTTTGTTCGTTACTGTACAAACAATACCGTGATGTATAAGTACTTTACTATTAGAATATGAATTTTTTATTATTATTATTTTTTAAACTGTAGTGATAAGAAAAGTGCTTTTATTACGATATGCAAATTTGTTGAGAATTTTGAAGGAAATGTGCTTATTTGTTATAAAAAAAAAATTCCAAAAAAGCTTAATTGTAATAGAATTATTTTTCTGTACCAAAAAACAAACAAACAATGAAACAGAAAATGTATTTTGGTTTGGGATTGAAGTATGGCCCAGTCATTAATATGTGAAATGTCACAAGCCGAATCCAAATTTGCAGATTTCACAGGGCTTATGCAGTTGCAATAATGCAGCGCTGGATATGAGTGTATAATTACAATAATTCTTATCATTCCAGTCCAATTTAGCGGGTTGCGAGAGTGGAATATAGTGGCTTTTCAATATTTTAGATGTTATTTCAAATCTATTCGGTCACAATTAAACATCAATAATTCAAGCTCAAATTTTGGTGTCAGTTCTGGTTGAGAGAGATAATGGTAAATGACTGGATCGATGCCTCCCTTCATATGAGGTTGATATCCATCGCAGCAGATAGATTTTGACACGTCTCTGCATACAGTCCTGGCACAGACTGCAGAATAAGTAGCTTCATAACAGACATTTACTGGGGATCTCTGCGGAGAGACACTGGTGTGCTCATGCGTTCATTTCTTATGTCAAAAGTGTTTATTTTTATTTATTTATTTATTTTTAACCATGAGGGAGAGGCGCATGTTCTACTTCACGTAGCTGCAGACATTGCCAGCCTGTTTTAAACAGGAGAGCTGTGAAACACTCTACACATTTGTAAGGCTATTTTTAATATGTTTTTTTTTTTAAATATGCTGCCAAATTATTAGGGATAGTATTAAAATTATAATCTATCCATCCATTCATCCATCCATCCATGGCTGCATTTAATCTTGCAATAATTTTGACATATTGTGATTTAAATTTGTATGATAAACAGTTTTTTTATTGTATAATAATACAAATAATAATATTAAATTATTAGGATTATAATTATAATAAATATTATTATTATTATTATCATTATTATTGGAAAGTCCCATATAAGAACTAGGTAATTTTTTCACCCCAAAATAAAAATACATGTAATATTTAACGTATTTACAAAAAAGAAACTATAATTTACATTCAGAACATATATTTTGCATAAATAAAAAGTGAAGCCTTTTTTAGAACAATTTTGTGACAAATAAACATGTCCCCACCAGTTTTAAATATCATAATACGTCCTGACACATTATCATTTAATTTGTTTGTAATACCTATAATTTCCAAAGGTAATTTTCATTAGATTTTCATTACTGCAGAACATTACTTTTTTTAAATGTAAATCAGCATAAATCAAAGGTAGCACAACAAATACTAACATGATGTTTGAAAATGTATCTAATATGAATGAGTTTATTGTTTTGCATTTGCATTGCACTGCATTCGTTCAATAAAAATAACATCACAGTGGTCCTAAAAATTCTTAGTTTCAGCAAAATCTATATTATTTATTTATTTTTCTGTTATTTGCTTAATTTGCTCAATGCAACTTCAATGCATTGCATAATTTTTTTCAGATTAACAATTTTTATTGATTAACATCTTTGAACATAGAAAAAGAAAACATATACATACACAGAATCAACATTAACCCCAATTATTAACCTCCCCCTCCCCAACCCCACCTTGGCTCCCAACAACATCCCAGTGGTCGTACATGATATAGACACATTCACACCCACACACACAAAAAAAATAAAATAAAATAATAAAATATATATATATTTTTATTATTTTATTATTTTTTTTTTGTGTGTGTGTGGGTGTGATAAATATATATATATATTTATTTATTTATTTATTTAAAAATAGTAATCACACATCCATAAACGTCAGATATCCGCCCCATTGCTCCACAAACAAGTTGAACTTCCCCAGTCTTCTAAATGGCCCTTCTTCAAAGGCCACCACCCTCCCCATCTCCGAGCACCACTTCTGAAATGAGGGCACTCCAGCCAACCTCCATTCCCTTAAAAGTATCTGTCTGGTGATCATGACACTGGTTAGGACCCAAATCTTTATGTGTCTATAGTCAACATCGATGCCTGCCCCGTTGCCCAAAATACAGAGTCTGGGGCAAAATGATACCCGGATGCTCAATGGATCACACACAAAACTATGAACCTTTAACCAAATATTATTTCTTATTTATTTTTTTGATTTTGGGGTGGCCGTAGCCCTACGAGTTGTAAAATGATGCAAAGCCACAGCTTCAGCAAACACAAAAACCTTAATATTATTCTATATAGATATTATTATTATTTAACAGTATCAGGTGATTTAACATACTGGTTATGCATAACCTTAGTGCATATGTATAATCAAAGTTTCATCAGAAATTAAAGAACCCAGGCCTGTCATTGGTTTTAACCAAGCGTGCCGCACAAGCCCTCAAAAGTGAAGCCAAAATGTCTCGATCGCCCCCCAGAGGCCGGTCCTAGTATAGGTCATAAACCCCGCCTCCCCATGTTATTCAACGGGACGTGAGACCAACTAAACAATTAAATTACACTTCACATATCTTTTTTCCAAAGACAGTTTCTGTCATTTACTGTAGTTTTTATCACGCTGATGTAATTTCAAGTGTTTGTTTTTAAAATAAGTTTGTTTTTAGTTAGTTATTTGATGCTATAAAAACGGTGCTGTTACGTCATGATTGACAGCTGTGATTGACAGGTTCTCTGAGCGAAGTAGTCACTGAAGCACCAACGGACTTTTTTTCGGGATATTCGGAGGATTGAGGAGATTGGAGCTTTAAATTACATATCTAAATTTCTATAATTAATTATTTCACACCGACATAATGGGTTGTTCTGCAGTAGAATGTGCTAACCGATCTGGCAGGGGCGTGTGCTTGCGATTGATTCTGCGAGAGTGAGGGCGGGGCCTTGTTTTCGCGGCTTTACTTCCTGCTCACTACTGCGCATGACTGGTCCCGAAAACGCAAGTGCGCAGACTCAAGTTCCAAGATGTCAGCGCCATATCGGGACACTGGCGGCTTCAGTTCTCTCCGATGGAAAAGAGCGAAGGGGCGTCGTCCATCTTTTTTTACAGTCTATGGTTTTAACATGGTTCCTTTAGCTAATGCTAGTTGCTGCTATAATCTCTCAATGTTTCTGATGCACAACTTTCTTTGTCACTGAACATACTGTATCAGCATCTGGAGCCACATAGTCCCGTAAATCCCCTCTGGCTTTGTGTATGAGTGAAGACTAAGGACTGTGCTAATGAGCATCTGCATTAGAAGAGGCAGTTTGCCCCAACCCAGTGGGAGATTCCCATTCAAATTCACTAAAACAAAAGACACTGCTTTGACTTCAAAAGATCCTCAGGAAGAACAAAGCAGAATCCGACTGGTTTAAAGAACGCCAAATACTTGGATTTGTTTTGGATTAGACATATGGATCCTTTAGTAAGAGCAAAGCAGAAAACTTTTTTCTTCCAATCTTGGCTTTTCAGATTAATGTAGCACTGGTGAACAACAATGCCAAGCATGAATTCAAGATGGTCAGCGGAAAACAGAGGATTTGGAGCTTTTAGTTTAGTTTAATTTCAACGGATAACGATAACGAAAATTCACTTTCAACTACAATTGCTGACCTTTATTGTACAAGGGCTGATTTGAACTATTACCAATTTCCTTGAAAAACCAATTAAGGTTGTGCAATTGTCGATACCGCACCGTCATGCGCTTAAATGCACTGCAAGATTTTCTGTGAGAGGCCACGAATGTCAAATTACCAAAATTATCTAAATCAAAACTCATCACTGGCCCAGTTTCTTTTATGCTAATGCAATTAAACACTTAGTGAAGGACTGGAACGAGTGATGAGATGAACAAGAGCCAGTGAGGGAAATGGAGGGAGGGGGGATGCAGTCAGAGGGAAGGAAATGAAAATGTTGAAGAAAAACAGTGAGGACAAGATTCCATTATCTCTTGATCAATACGGCTATTTGTGCCATCCGTTCAAATCAGAATGTGTTTGCATTGAGAGAATGCCATTGATATACACTGATAGTGACAGTGGCACTGAGGGTTGAGTACTTCAAAATTGTTTCCTAATGCAGACCCTTATGTGATTTGCTTTGTCATATATAAAATGTAATGACAGGAGGTGGGTTTCACTTTTTTTTTTGATGGCCCTCTACAATGAGTGGAGTGACTAATACGGTAACAAATAAGCACTGCAGATTTTAGACACTCTTTTGAGGTTATTTCTAACTAATTTACCTGAAATTTGAGATGACAGAGTTTGTTAGTGGGAAAATACTGCCCTACCCTCAGAACCACATCATAATTCTTGGCTGAACGTTCATATTCTGAAGCCAAGGAGGTCTACAATACCTTGAGGGAGCTAACGGTTAGAGTTAGCATTCATCTCCATGGCTGTAGCTCAACTAGTGCATGACCTCGCAAAAAGTACCCAAAGAAACAAAATTGTGTTTAGAAGTTAACGCATTGATATTGCGAGCAGCTTTGAGGATGAACTAATCACTGTATTTGCCCAAGTTTGCAGAGTTACATGGTTTCAAATCTCTAAGATGAACTAAAACAAGCAAACTAGCAGTCACACAGTCTCTTCCTGACTAAATGGGCAGTTCTCTGCAAGAGCATGCTGTAATGTGGACCAGACGTTATGTTGCTAGTCAAAAATCTGGCTCTGCGAAACTAGTCTCGCCATTTCGAGAGGGAACCTCAGGTGTCAAATTAAACAGTAAAATGAATTAGAAAATGTGTTATTTCTATTGTTAAAAACAGATAACCATGAAATGGCTTAAAGCCCTACATCACATTAATTTAATGGACTGTTCCAGCAATGTATTTAAAATTTCTCCAATTTACAGTGTATAACTTCATTAAGAGGCCTAACTTGCAATATGTCGTACTCAATATGCATTAGATCAAATAAGATTACCTTGATTGAGATAGTTGATATGCAGAACATTGGTTCTTTCATGCAAAACATTGTACCCTAGTCACCCTTACATCTCCAAAGATCCATTTACAATTTGAATTCAAGTCTATGCAAAATCTCAATCACAGTTCCCCTAATGCTTCAGTTACAATGCGATTTAGCCTTTTTGGAAATATTTGTTTGTCATGAGACACTTAGGTAACACATTGGGGTGAATTATAGTTGCAATTACAATTGCAGGGGTGAATAAACAGTTGCACCAGATTTCCATGTGGAATTATTGTGTAGAAACTAACCACTATCCACCCTCAATTCAGTTTAACAAGGTGAATGTTCCGGGTTCAAATCAAGTTAAACTCAATCGACAGATTCTGTAGCATAATGTTAATTACCACATAAATATTTTTATAAAAATATTATAAATATTAAAAAAAAGGCAATGACAACAGTCCAGTTGATAAAATATGCATTACTCTTCACTATATTACAGCCTGTAAAGCTCTAATATAGTCTGTAAATGCTTCACAACTCGCTTTTGGCGCCCCTCGGTGGACATTTCACTCTGATGATGGAGCTTACACATTCCCATTCGCCAAACAACAGATACCGTTTTGGCCACTGGGGGCAGTGTTTCTCATTTAGGTAAGCACAGACCGATTTCCACTGAAGAAAATTCAACCTACAGTTTTGGATTTCACTGTGAGCTCAGCCTAAACAAATTGGGTGCACCAATTTTGGGCTGACGGATATATTGAATATTCACAAAATAATCGTAATGATTTTGGTGTGTGAGCTTCAAAGTGAACAAGTCATAGGCTGTTGTGTGTGCGTGCGCAGGGCTCATGATACGCGGTTTTCAACATGTTCAAAGCAAAGTGCTTTGTAAGGAGTTATGCATACCTGCTTGCACACAGAACAGCGTGTGACTTGTTCACAGCTCAAACAGATTATGCATTAATTTAGACATCCATTTATAATGTAATGTGCTCTTTAGGAAACATAGTGACCATATAAAAAGCACTTCAAAGTCACTGTGATAGTGTTTTTGCATTTTGGTAAGCACAGAATTCTTTTGATTTCAGCAAAAGAAAAGTCAACCTACTTGTAGAGATAGGGGCATTGCCAAGTGACTTCTGTGGAGAGTGAGGCTGGGAGAGGAAGAGCTGTAAGGATTGACACCTGGGGGAAATTATCTCTAACAGCTGTTTTGTGTTGCATTGAGAGCTGGAGAGAGATAAAATGTAGCCACAGCCACAGTTAGGGAGAGAGGGACCAAAGAACTATGATGACGCTGCCAGTGTTTAAGGTTTAGAGAATTCTTTATTTTGAAGATTATTGAGCTACTGTGTTGATTCCGTTTGTGTGAAAAAGCAGCAACAAAGAACACTCAAGTGTGTAAGCGGGTTCCCGCTTCCTCATTGACTGACCTGAGATGTGTCTACTACTACTGTTTTGGATTTCACTGAGATCTGTACATAATGCTTTTTATTATTATTATTATATACTGTTGTATTTTGGTTCATATAAATAAAACAATTTTAAATATAATTCTTAATATGTGATTACTTAGTGAAAACCTTGGAAAACATGCATTTATGATTTTTAACCAGATGGTTACTTGATGCTATAAACATTTTGTATTTACTTGGATGTGTGCTTGAAATTATGGTTCTTCTGATTAAAAACAGTGTCACTTTTAAGTTATTTCAGAGAAAATACATAATTATTGAAATATACTGCATAGAATAATCGGTAGACTTATTTAATAGATATATTTTTTGAAGCAATATCATCCAGTTTTGCGAGCCAAAACAAAATTAAGGGGAGACAAGTTTGACCAGCTTTATATCTCCACCTTTCCCTGCTTTATCCTAAAGGTCTTCATCCATCAGTGGGTTTCTGCATTTGCTTTCCAGTGGATGTTTTTCTAACCTTATTTGAAACATACAGTGGGCTATAAATAGCAGCATCCTGTCCTTTTCTGCCACAGTCTTGGTGATGCTCGGTTTGCAGGATCTCCCTCAGCATCCTTGAGCAGATGGTAAAATTATTTCAACGGTTTGTGAGCCTTATTTAAATGTGAACCGTATGTTACATTCTGTAGTTAAACATCACAGTCTCAGCTTCAGATGGCACGCCCACAGACACCCAATGAATGCCAATGAAAGTGTCATTTTTGCACAGTGTTCACCCCATATACCCACAACCAGACCTCTCACAGCCTCTCAGTTCTATATTTGTATCTGTGTTTGGGCGGTTTTTCCTGTGGGAAAATAAGTAGTGAAGAGAAGCAGATCACAGAGGGCATTAGTTACGATTTCAAGTCCGGGTGGGTGAGTCTCACCGCTATCCCGGCAGCCATCATTAGCTCATCAAGCAACCTCCAGGGGGTGGAAGCCATCAATCTACCCGACAGGGGCGGCTGGTATAGGCAGCCCTGCATGAGAAAAAGATTTAGTGTAGAGACTCATGCCTCTATACTAAATTCAGACAGAACCAAATTTAGAGCTCTGGAAATTCGACTGAAAATTAAGAAGGCAACCATGCGATGCAGATATATGCAGAAAACCAAATGGCAAAGACAAGATATGATGGTGAAGTTTCCCACACTTTTGGCTATTTTTTTATATTGTGCCCTTCTTTCTCTCTGATCATGCTCTGGTTGACTTCCTCTCCTCCCTCTCATTATCAATGTCAAGTTTAGAGGTCAGAACTGTTTTCTCGGATATCGTAACTTGAAGCTGGTAATTACTCTCTGGCCCCAACTCTTTAGTCTCTGAAATGACTGACTGGTTTGTGCAGTATGAAGTTGTGTTGCTGATCAAGGGGAAAAGTATGACTCATATTGAGGTCTGTGGGTTAATGATACACTTCAGCTTAACAGAAGTTTCTGTTGCTGTTGATTTGCTGTTGCATAAACAACCAAATATTCTGAGATGTGCAAGCAGGCAAGCTGTGGAAAAGAAAAGCTTAAAATTTTGTGTAGTTTGAAAATGTGTACATGAGCAAATGCGATTTGAGAACTACAGAGGGCAAAATTTAAACAAGCAACTTTTTTTTTTAGTTTTTTCTCACACAAATGTATGTATGATTCAAACTCATAATAATTTTTATGTGATGGCGAAATCGTATAACATCATGGCTTTGCCCGTACGGAAAGGTACAACTTTCATTACAACAGAGACTAGTAAATCAACAAACTGAATTTCAAATTGATACAATACAGGCATCAAATTTTAGCTAGCCTCCAATCCAGCACTTTATATCATGAAAGGAAATGTCAGTGAACTATTTGGTTACTTGTTCCATATTATTTATGCAATACAAATGATTGATGGATGTCCATAACCTGTAATACAAAACCCAATGTATTCTTTCTTCCATGGTGCACACAACTTATTTTATTATTCTAATCATGGTTTAGGTATGGGTTTGGGTTAATGGTTAAATTTAGGGAAAATCATCATAACAGTTAGCATGGTTTGTTTAGTTTTCTCTATTTGAGTCAAAGATATATGTTTTTGTACAAGCTAACTTATACGATTTCTTACGATTCTGCCACCTCGTATTATTATTACTATGACTGTCACTAATGAGACCGGGCTATATGATTTCAGAAGACTTGGAATATACTGTAGTGCTGGAGATGTATGGTACTTTTATGGTGTTTTATTATTATTTATTTTTTATATATATACTTTGCACCAGCCCCCCCCCCCCCCCCCCCGCGACCCTGTACAAAGGATAAGCGGTTGACGATGAATGGATGGATGGATATATACTTTGGGGGCTTGACAGGCCCTAGTGATTGTGTGCTTCTGTTAAAATGAAGAAGAAAATAATAATAATTTTTTTTTTTAAAAAAAGCAGCAGACTTATTTTGAAATATCTGTGTTCCATGAAAGAAAGAAAGTAAAAAGAAGTTTGGAACAAAATGAGGGTGAACTACTGTACATTCAAACTCACACCCTCCAACGCTGTTCTTGTTGCTATAGACTTTACATTTAACATTTATGAAAGCACAGTCGCTTCTCAATTCTACTCAGCCATCTGGAGATGAGAAAACAATTTTGAAAGGAATAACTCACTAAGGGCCATTACTTCAGGGTTTGCCTTGCCCAAGAGTTTATGAACCCAACTACTGTTTCGTGACCCTGACTTATTCTCAACCCCTCCAGGTGAGCAATGCTTGTGTTCCTGGGAGTTTCACTGTGTGTGCTGGATTCATTACATTTCAAACATGGTTTTGTATTCTGCAAAGCCTATCTGTGTGCCTCGAAACCCATTTCCCAGATTATGACTGGCCCATTTGTGAACTTGGTTGAGTTATGCTCTCGCTTTTGCCTCATTGATATGCCCTACCTGTCGAAATGTTGAATTATGTACTTCAGCTCTATTTCTCAATGAAATAGTGAAATAGGCTAGTGAAACTGGATTAAAATATATACACGTTAATCCTCTCAGGAAAGTCACTATGCTGAATATTTAAGGAATAGTTCATCCAAACATGAGAATTATGTAATTATTTACTCTCCCTGATGTCATTTAAAATAGATTTAATGAAGAATATTCACACAGATATTTTATATGGAGCCCCAAAGAGGACAGGGCTTTTTTTTTTTTCTTTTTTTTTTCTGAAATTGTTTTGCGTGCCCTCGCAATACATTTACCATGCTTTTAATACAGAAACCATATTTTAACCATGTTCTAAACAGTGAATCCATTGTGATAATACAGGGAAACTAAAATTATGGTAATACAAATCATAAGGCTATTATGGTTTAATATACAAAATAGCATATTTTAACTATGGTTTTACTATAGCAATATTGTAGACTGGAGTAACTATAGTTTTTGATGGCAATAATTTTTGTCTATATTAAAACTGTAGTACACATGACTGCTGTAGGCTAACCATGTTTCTTTTTTTTTGGTGGAAGCCATAATTTTACTTTAGTAATATTGTAATAACTATGTAGAGTAAGTTAAGTAACCATGTTTTTTGGTGGAAACCATGGTTTTAATTAGTAAACTGTATCCATATAGTGACTATTGGTAATTACTGGTTACATTATTGTGGTTACTATGGTTTTATTACAAATACCATGGTAATATGATTTGTATTGCCAGTTTTCATTTTCCTGTATTATTACTATGGGTTTTTTTTATATCAAGATTAAAACATGGTTACTATAGTAAAACTATGGTAAATCTGTTGCGAGGGAACGCAAAACTATTTCAGAAAAGAAAAAAGAAATTCTGCCCCATATTTACATACGTTTCTGCAGATGACATTGGACAATATCCATCTGACACTGAGACACAGATCTATTATCCATTAAAAAGAAGGATTTTAACAACATGTATTATAATCTATTGACCACAATGAGGGTGAATATTCACAAGCCATAGACCAGCATTGGCTTATCAAGGTCCCTGTTTCTGTCTGTATGTATGTATTATTATTTTTGTTAATCTTGCTAGATAAAGTATGCTACTCTCTTATTATAAGTTAGTATAATATGAAAGCTGGATGCTTTACATCAAACACGATCATACATTTCCTCGCACAGTGTCCCTTATTTAAACCATACCATCTGTCTCATAGTTGTCAATATTAGGTAATTGTGGCATGGTGGAGGGCGGGGCTGGGTTGTGACTCAACACGCCCGGTCACGTATTAGGCTAATCAAGCCACCGAGAGGGATAAAGGCCGATTGCAGAGGGCGGTGCGGCAGAGAGAGATCCTTACGGACATGCCCATCATCCTATGTGTTTGTCTTTTGAGTTTTACATTAAACCTTTATTTGTATGTCAAGCCGGACTCTCACTTCTTCTTTGCCCGTGAGCGCGAACTTCTTTACAGTAATTTAATTGAATTTACGTAGTATATACATATATTTCACTTTAGTGTAACTTTCATTCCCCATCTGTCGCTCACTTCGACGTTGTGTCGAAGAAGCGACACTAGGGGTCTCTCTTGAGCATCGAATACACCTCCGATCTATGAAAAAAGGCCAATGAGAAATTGGCAGGCAGAATTTGCATGTCCCGCCCCCGGACATACGGGTTCAAAGATGGGGAAATACGTCTGTTCATTCAGAAATTTTCTTCGGAGCCAATGGTCATGTATGCAGCGAGCTGCGAGTCACACACCTGTTCCTCTTCCTCTGAGCGATCTGATGTTGGATCTACTGCGCACTTTCTCCTTCTCTGTACAGCAGTGCAGTTTGCTTTATTAAAAGAGTGACTTACTCTAAAAGAGTTACACAACGGCATTGAACGTCCTTTTCAGGACGCGTCTTTTTAAAGATGCCTTTCCGCCCCTGTGTAGTTCCTGGATGCGGTAGAGTGCTGTCCGCTTCAGATGGCCACAGGCGCTGTCTCGTGTGTTTGGGCTGCGATCATACCGAGGCAGCATTTGTGCATGGTTCATGTTCTCACTGCGAGAACATGACTATGGCAATGTTGTGGTCGCGGCTTTCTTTCAACCGAAAGAATGCCACTCCAGCCGCCCCCTGCATCGTTCCTTCTTCCCACAGGATTGAGGACGATGCGGCTGACGATGGAGGCGATTTGGGGATGGCAGCCCCCCGGCATGCTTGTTGACTTCCATCCGGGCTCGAGGCAACAGCGGCTCGCCTCACAGCCAGCCTGTCCTCTGGAGCCCCTCGAGCTGGATGAGCTTTCCGCTGCATCAGAGAGCGGTCCGGCATCTGACGCGAATGACTCAATTGGGTTGCCGCCTTGAGGCTGACGTCCAGATGTCCGACATGCTTGCCCGAGCCGCCACCGGCGTGGGCTTGGACTGGAACCCTCCGTCCTCCCCACAGCCATCGTGGCTGGATGATTGGTTCCTTGGGAACCAGCTCACATCCACCCCCCCAGTCACTTTCTTCCCAGAGGTGCATGATGAGCTGACGATTGCATGGAGAACACTCTTCTCCACTCGTCAAAAAGCCCCTCGCTCATCCGCTCTCACTACCCTCGACGGCAGAGTGGCCCACAGGTACACCTTGATTCCCCAGGTGGATAGGGCACTTGCGATCCACCTATGCCTCGAGAACATCGCCACCTGGCAGGGTCGCCCTATGTTCCCCTCCAAGGCCTGTAGGATGACGTCGGCACTGGCCACTAAAGCCTACAGCACCACCGGACAGGCCTCTTCCGTCCACCCGGCACTCAAAGATCTGCACGAGGGTAGTCCTGATCCCGATGTGCTGCAGGAACTGTGCTCAGTGACCGACCTCACCCTCAAGGCCACGAAGGCCACAGCGCAGTCACTTGGGCAGGTGATGGCCACACATGGGTCAGGAACGTCATCTGTGGCTGAACTTGGTCGAGATGTGTGAGACAGACAAGACACACTTCCTCGACGCCCCTGTCTCCCAGTTCGGTGACACCGTCGAGGACTTCGCCCAGCAGTTCACCGTGGTGAAAAAGCAGACGGAGGCCATCTCACACTTCCTGCCCCGCCGCAAACCCCTGTCTGCTCACTGAGGGCATCCTCCTGCGGTTTCTAAATGTGCAGCTCCACCTCAACCCGGGCTTAGCTCTCAGCCCCTGCGTCGAGCACCCCGCAGGAAGCGCATGCCCCCTGTCTCACAGACCCCCTTGAGGACCCGGAAGGCTCCCAAGCGGTCCTGATACTTCCGACCCAGAGACCAAGACGTTCGCTCCGGACCGGGTAAGACCACTCCGTTCCCCGGTGGAGGGCCGGGAGGAGAATTCTTTGTTGAATTTATTTCATTTACCACACCGCCTCTGGGCTGCGGTACCCACATTCTCAATAACAGAGCTATTTCCTTTGTCTCTGGGTCACCTGGCCCACAAATGCCATTCTCAGGGCACTCTGCCGCCACACCTCAACAGTCCTGAGGTGCTGGACGCGGACCCTCCACCTTCAGCCCCACAACTGTTCCCTGCCCGGCCAGTTCTGACGAGTCTAGAGGATGCCTCCGCCGGACCTCCTCCTCAGTCACTAACCTGCCCCCTGCTGGGTGTGCGGAGCAATGTAAGTGCTTCGAGTCTTTTCTCAGCACCAGAGCCTCAGGACGCACTTTTGCCTCCCGATGCCTTATTACCTGCTCCGTCCCGCTGCTCCGTCCTGCCGGGTACGTCAAAAATAATCGTCTCGTTAGTGCCCCTAGCACGGAGCTTGGATGCGTGGCTTTCACTTCCCAGCTCTTACTTCATTGTACCCAAGAAAGGCGGCAGATTACGACTGATCTTGGACTTGCGAGTTTTCATCCGGGCTTTGCACAAACTCCCTTTCAAAATTCTCACGCAAAAACACCTGCACCTGGTCCCTGTTGGCGCATAGTAACTCTCGGAAGTGGGCCAGGATGAGTCAGTCATCGAGGTAGTTGAGTATGCGAATGCCAGCTTCTCGGAGCGGGGCAAGGGCTGCCTCTGCGACCTACGTAAATATGCGAGGGGACAAGGACATGCCGAAGGGGAGGACCTTGTACTGATACGCCTGGCCGTCGAACGCGAACCATAGAAGGGTCGATGTCGAGGCAATACTGAGACTTGGAAGTACGTGTACTTCAGGTCTAATAGAGGCTCTCCTACTGGATGGTGGACACCATTTCATTGGCTTATCGCTCCCAGGCCATGCCCCCCTCCTTTATGGGTCTGAGCACACTCAAAAAGGAGTGTTGCGTCATCAGGGGCATTGGCCAGAGGCACCTCCCTGGCAGACAAATGCAGAGCAGCGGGTTGGGCAACACCTAATACCTTAGCGAGATTCCACAATCTCAGGGTAGAGTCAGTCTCGTCCCGTGTTTTCTCAGGTCCGAGCCAGTAGAACTCGGTAACACACTGACGAACTGACCATGTGAATCGCTTGCAGTGCCTTTTCCCCTCAGTTGAGGTAATACCGTGCACTTTTTTCCCAGGAGATCCCACTCACTCGGCTCCCTGGTTGATTCCTCTCTAACCCTCGGGGTCCGCAATTTGGCGGAGGAATTTGTTGACCCAATCCACTGCGGGTACTCAAATCTACCCTTTACTGGAATAGGTGCTCAGCAGGTCAGGTCTCCTATGTGGACTTCCCCCCTGTGTGTATTTTCTGCGGCACGACCCCCTTACGAGTGGGTCCACGTCTCCCTTGGGCAGTTCCCACTGCCCCCCGGTCGCCGTGTGTGTGTGTAGCAGCTCCTCCCTCCGATGAGGCGGGATCTACCACCGCGTCCATTTCCCACATGTGACCTAAAAGCCCATGTGGTGTATTCACCACTCTTACCTCCCCCTGTCTGAGCAGGTGTGGTCTCCGCAGGGTCTTTTCCCTGAAACTGGGTAAGACCCCCTTCCCCGGTGTGTGTAAGGGCCCCATACGTTGACTCTATTCGAGAAACATTGAAAGAAAATAGGCCCGGTTAGGCTCGGCCCGTTCCCAGGTTGGCAAGTGTCATCTTGTTCCCCTGTCTTGTTCCCCCCTATAGGGTAACTCTAAGGATTCCAATGACTTTGTGGGGCATTGGGGAAGGGTACGTTCAGTCTGATACAGCTGGTCGTTTTGTCACGTCAAGAACCTGCCCGCTCCTGTGTCAGCAGTACACATACACGGCTCAGAGCATGGCGTGATTTAAATTGGACCCCTAGTGTCGCTTCTTCGACACAACGTCGAAGTGAGCAACAGACGGGGAACATCTAGGTTACGGATGTAACCTCGGTTTCCTGATGGAGGGAACGAGAAGTTGTGTCCTCCAGGCCACGTCGCTGAGCCGAGCTACTGTTGTGGCCGGACCATTTCCAGCTCTTCAGAAAAATCCTGCATGAACAGACGTATTTCCCCGCCTTTCTACCCGTATGTCCGGGGGAGGGACATGCAAGTTCTGTCTGCCAACTTTGACCTTTTTTCATAGATTCAAGGTGTATTCGGCGCTCAAGAGAGACCCCTAGTGTCGCTTCTTCGACACAACGTCTTGTTCCCTCCATCAGGGAATGGAGGTTACATCCGTAACTTAGACGTTTATGTGAATATAAATCGCACGGGCCTACTTATGAAAACATTTTATTCTCCCTTCCTTCTTTTTATTTGGACAAAAGCAAAAAGTGACAGTTAACAATGACATAATTTGAAACATTAAATAATGATTACATTGGTCCTAACCAGTGTCATGGTCGCCAGACTGGTGATTTTGAGGGGTAGGAAGTCAGTTGGAGTGCCCACATTTCAGGAGTGGTGCTCAGAGATGGGGAGGGTGGCAGCTTTAGAAGAAGGTTCATATAGAAGGAAGATTTGGGAATTTGGATTTGTTTGTTGGAAAATGGGGTAGATACTTAGCATTCTTGGAGGGTGCTTGGGATGGAATAGTGGAGAGAGAGGGGTAGTTGTTAATGTGTATGATTTGTTTTTTTTGTTTTGTTTTTTAATAGTTGTTTGTTTTTTGTTTTGTTTTATATGTGCTCGTGTATGACTACAGGGGTGTTTGTTGAGGGTCGGGGTGTGGTTGTAGTTGGGGGTTCTGTTTTTGACTTAACAGACTCTGGTCACAATTAACTGTTCCTGAAGCATAAAAAAAATATATCCATAGTTAATGTGATGAAATACACCTACATTTTTCACATGGAATGTCCTGTTTAAGATGGGTTTCGAACATGTTGACGTCTGTGTAGCCAAAAAACAAGCTCCATAAAATTTTTTCCATAAAATTTAGTAAAGTTCTGAGATGTTTGAAAATCACATGTGCACTAGTAAAAAAAATATTTAACTCTATCCATAAAATAATAGTAGCAACCCTGATACTGTCACAATTTTTATTTTTTTAAACACACTAAAAATTCTGATATAATGGCTGTGTTAAGTTTATAGTTGTACTTTGAATTCATATTCATGAACAGATTCTTTTGGACTCGAAACAGTCTCAGCTGACTCAGTCTCGACTCCAACGCGGCCTACTTTGAACTCAAACTTCACTGTTTATAGATCAAGTGTCACGGATTGAGAGGCTCAGGACTCAAAAGCAGAGTGAAAAAATAATGGTTTATTTAATACAAAAAAATAAAACACAAAATTCAACATAAAACTCCCACAAGGGGGAAAGAAACGAACATAAATAACCCCGTAGGGTAAAACAGATATCCAGGCTGGTGTAGAGGAAAATGGGGAACAGGACTGACCAGACCGAACAGGGATGGTAAAGTAATCCAAAACCGACAGCGAAGAACAAACTAGGCCAACCGACTACACAAGACCAACTGGATCAAACAAGACAAACAGGCACTGGACAGCACACATGAGGAGACTAAAATAGGGAGAGAAATCAACAGGTTAACAAGACAGGGCAGGTGTGACTAATAAACTAATAATGGGCCAACAAGGAGGCGGGGTAGAATGTAAGAGAGAGACATGCAGCGATTTCTGAACTAAAAAGGTTTCTTAGTCTTGAATCAGACTATACCACGATGGACTCAAACTAACACATCACATCAGAACAGAAACATTACTGATAACTCATAACTGCTTAAATTTGGCCATCAGCCTCATAAAAACATGATTCCAGGGATAAGCCGTCAATCTTCTGTCGTGTACATAAACACAGGCAGCGATCTTTGATTCAATGCCAGCTATTTCTTAATGGACTGTAGCTTTTGAAATGAATGGGCATCCAATAGTCACTTGTAGAATTTGCCCTCAGGTGAAAGTTTGCTCATCAGAAAACCACAAAACCCAAATTTGTCCTCGAAGTTGCTTGCCAAAATCTTTGAGCATCTCTTGAATGCACCATTGTTGCATGGCCAATTTCATTGTGAGAGGTAAATACATCCATACCAATTGCAAAACCCTGCCTGCCCTGCTCTCTTGATTATCCAAATGCCTTGACATGCTGCATGCTAGCTTCTCTTTTACTTTGGAGTTGTTTTCAATCAAAACTATGACTTCAACACTTTTGGCTTTGGATAGGAACATTTCCTATGCTGATTGTAGGACATTAAATGTTTCAAAATGGCAATTGTTCTAAAATATGTTGCGTAAGTCGAAGCTGTTCTTTTCCATACAAAGAAAGTGTATGGTATTTATGTAAAAATACATATTCACATTTGTACATTACAATATTTTAGCAAAATAAAAAAAGTGTAAAATAACACACATCACTTTCACGTTGTTGATCAATCTGCTCTTATCTACATTAATATGTCCATGGAAGTCTGTGGACGCACGACCCATAGAGCCTCATTGAAGCCGTGCTTCTAAGAGAGTCTATGACAGATAACTGTACCATTCAGATCAATGTCACAAAAAAAAATTATGCTCATTGGACATTCCCTTAACATGTAATTTTTTCATCCTGGACTCCTGGCTTCTCTGGGAGTCTATAGTATATGAGATTCATGAGCATCATTTGCATTTGATACTTTTTCTAATTGTTTATTGGACATTGGGCTTTCAATCAGCCTAGCTTCTCTATATGATGATTGATTGAGCTTTCAAATAGGCGGGACTTTGCAACAAACGGTAAATAAATTAATTGGCGATTTATGTGATTGTGCTCGATTTTACATTTCAAACGGACCAAACTGTATTTACCCTAACAAAAATGGAGAGTTCTGGCAAAATTTCTGCATATTTACATGTTTGAATATTTTCACATGCAAATAAGCTTTGAGGCAAACCCTTCATTGTATGCTGAAAGTTCATTGCTACTGGTGAGGAGCTGCAAACTTCTGGTGATCATTTGTGGTGCGTTACATGCATATTCACATGTGAAAATTATAAATGGGAAATTTGCGGCAATCTATACTTTTTGTAAGGGTAGCTGTCCCAACAGTCCTCAAAAAGTTATTGGTTACCTAAAAATTGTCTGGTTAAGATAAATGAAATGTTGTACTGTGAGCTGTCAAAATCACAATGGCAAAAACCAAGGACTTTTATCTGATTTGGTCAACAGAGCTGACTGAACTGAGGACATCATTTCGACTATACAGCAACTATGCAGTGAACATTTAATTACAGGTATGCTATTATCATTATAATAACAGTATTGCTAAGAATATTTCTGTATTGATGATGGCTTTGTATCGTACTTTCATTTAATTGATGATAACCCTTATGAAAATCGCGAGTTCACGGCAAATTTTAAACTTAATGCATATTTGCCACAGATATTTTTCACATGCAAATGAGCTTTGCAGCAAATTGTACATTGTTGCCAAAGGCAAAACAACTTTTGAAAGAAACCGCCACTGCTATAATCTGTCAATGCATTAAAAATACTTTTGAGTTGAGAAAGAAAGTAATTCTGATTTGAAACAGCTCCAATTTTAACAGGTATGGCAAAAAGGTAATTTTGGATCCTGCTCACAGAGATTAGACATAATCTAATCTCTATAAATTGTTCATGCTACATACTGTACAGGATCCTGTCCTCCCAAAAATCAAGATTTCATAGCAAATTCACCACTCATTATTTTCACATGCAAATAATTTGCAGCAAATGTTTGCCAGAGGTTTGCCAGAGCTCCTCACCAGTAGTGGTGAACCTGCAGAAAACCTTTGGCAATAATGTAGACCTTAAATTTGCCATGAAACATTGTAACCCTTGACCATTGTAAGGGATCACCTTCCTCGTCCCAGTCTTCCTCTGAGACCTCTTGTGTAATATCTTTTTTGCCATCCTTTGCTTCCCACTCTTGTACTCTCACCAATAAACTGTAGCATACTAAAACACATGCTCATATCCTCGCCCAGCATGTGGCCAAAGTTTATTGAGCTCAGACCTGACTCCATCGCCCCTGGGCACCACACTGCCTTCCTCCCCTTGTATTGTGTTTATGGCATCTTTTGGTCATTCACATTCATATCAGATATAATGGCCTGTGCTGAATGAACAGGCAGAATTCTGGCTAAAGTGAGTAGTGTAGCATTCCTGGCTGCTCTCCAGAGATACAAGTGGATTTATGGAACTAGAGGGCCTCGACAATGAAACGGTGTGTGCTCGGCAGGTTGTAGAAAGAAGCTTTAAAGAGCCGCTTAGACACGATTCAATGTCTCACCCCCCTGGGGTCTATGTGGATGCCGCTCACCTCTTCTTGCACCTTGTGGAGATTGGGCTAATCGGAAGCAAAGGTGGGGAGCAATCCTCGCACTCTTCCTAAGAACAGCATCAGGAGATGATGTGGAAATGGTTCCCAGCACTCCTATTGAGATAGACAAGTGCAGTCCTACTGTTACACTGAGAGCTGTCTGTCAATGAAGTGAAGAAAGATGGATATCCCAGTATCTTCTATTACAGAGGAAACTGGGATATTTTATAGCATTATATATATTAATATATATATTAAAAGTGTTTAGATGTCATTAGATAGCATTATGCTAGGAATAAGGCAAAAAGGAAGTGCTTATGAACCGATTGGTTTTACTTGTGTTTGTGTAAAAGGGAATAAAATTGTTTATTTCAGCAGGAAACTGCTGTGATACGCACAAAGAGACATTTTTCTTTGTTTGTACCTGACTTATAAACATACATTATTATTGTTAATAAATGTAATTCAATAACCATAAGACAACGAGACACTGATTATGACAGAATGATTGTGAATCAATACATGATTCAACTGGCCTCATATTCAATCTGAGGCTTTGCCACTTGAAAGTCATTAAGCTCCTATTTGACCCCTAATCACAAGCATTCTGCAATCATTTCTAGTGTTCTTCAATCTCAAAAATGAGCATCTTCATGTTCCAAGCCTTTTTCGAGATGTTAAACATCAGAAGTGAGCAGCCTGGTAGCTGAAATCCCATTCAATTGAGGAAAATTGGGAATCATTTAGAGGTAGATGTTCAAATAAAAAAAATAGTTATTTAATAAGTATTTCTATTATGTATTTTTATGTAAAAAAAAAAAAATTTACAAGTAAAATGAAAACTACATCACAAATGTTATAATTAAAATCATAAGCCAAACAACCCTTAACACTTATCTGTCCAATGAAGTGCAGGAATAACCATTTCTACCGACATGTGTCAAGTTTTCAACAATTAGCTGTCTAATTGTGAACTCTCAATGCAGCCTTCAGGTTAAGTATCATTACCCACAACTTCCAACTTATTCTCAATATTCTCTTGAGAATTATGTTTATGCAATGAAAAACCTCATAATGAGTAGTGCTGACCTGGTAAACATAACACACTGAAGCAAACATTCAAGAAAGGCCTCTATAGCCACCACTAGCTCTGTTACATTAGCACGCAATGGCCTTAAATACAACCATAGTGATCAGTTGCCTAGCAATTAGCTTGAATAAATGTACCAATCCAATTTAGACGTGACAAGGTGAAGTTGATTAGGGTTTCCAGTAATTACTGTGTAATTGGCTGTATATGAAGACAGGACCACCAATGCATATGCAGAATTAGCTTGTACTGAGAATAAGAAATGTAAAAGTTCAGATATTTTGGAGTTGGATATCAACCCTGAAACATAGACTAGCCTAAGCTGGTTTAAACTGGTCTCCTAGCCTGGCCAAGCTAGTTTTCAGTGGGTCTATCTGGTCAAATCAGAATGGCAAAACTGTTTTATTAGAAGGTCTAGCTGTTCTCCCAAAAATGGGAAAATTAAGTTTCCAAGGTGAACTTAGTGGAGTAATTGAAAAACAGGTTAAGGTGGTTTGCTGGTCTTAGCTGTTTTAAACTTGTCCCCTTAAACTTGTGTTTGGCTGTTTTTGTATCCTGACCAGCTTAAAAGTGCCTAAATCCCCTTATAACCAGCCAACAGACCATTTTGACTGGCATGGAGTGTGGGTGGGCAGGACAGGTTTGGGGGATTTTGGTGCTATGTTAAATACTACTTGCACCTCTGTATAGATTTATGTTGAAACTGGATTACCAAACAGAAAAACATTTTTGCTGTCTTATCTATTTTGACCTGAGGAAAATATCACCTTGGAGAAACCAACCCTCTGGAAATATGAAATGGGGTTCAACAGTAAATGTATTAGCATGAGTCTTATCAGTGTTTTGGCCACTAAAAGAGGGAAATCACTGTGGCGAGACCTTGGGGTCAGCAAAATGGATTATCCATTGTATTTGTAGTGGCAATGAAATGTGAAAGCATTTTGGATTTATAGGAGGAACCATGGGTGGGTGGTTTGATGCTATATATATATATTGCCAGAGTAGAAAACCCATAGAGATTTCACTGTACGGTTTATACCATGGTAGATACAGTATTGTTGCACAGTCAGTGGGTAGGACTAGAACCAAAATCCTAAAAAGATCCTAAATGACTAAATCCCAGATTTTAAATGAGGTCTCAGACTTGTAGACCCCATTGTTTATTGTGATATAAGCATTACTGTGATATAGAATTAGACTTACAAGTCACACCACACACCACTATGAGAATCTATCACTCTTCTGTTGGTGTACATGTAGTCTCACTGAGGTCTTTTCTGGGCATTGTTATCAGTGGTGTCTTTAAACGAACAATTTCAGCATTAAGGCTCATCAAAGGTGAGAGATACAATAGACTGATTAACTACACAACTCAAGGTGCTTACCTCTTACTGGACTTTCCACATGGGAGAGGATGTACTGTTTAAAATGGCGGAGGAGAATAACTATATATAGTCTCTACAGTGAAAGACTTTAGTGCACCAGCTACCATGAAATAGGGAGAAAAAACCCCACTTGGACGGCTATTTTTCTACTGAGAATGCTGATCTTCAGAAAGCTGACAGCATCTCTACTTTCTCTACTCTCACACACACACACACACACACACACACACACACATGCTTCTTTATCCAATAACTTGTTAGAAACAGCACAAGCCGTGATATTATTTCTGAAGTGGCATTTTTTATTACTAATGAAAGCTTGGATGCATCATTTGGTTTGAACCAGCAAAGTAAGATTCTGATCCATCGCGTAAGAAAATAGTTCCATGCACAAATGCGTTTTTCTGACTGTCCTCGTTTTTTCTTATTTTTTTTTAAATGTACTTGTAAATGTACTGATTTAACTGTTGTATATAAGCAGTTGGATGATATATATATATATATATATATTATAGACTCCTGAACTCTGCGATGAACCTGTTCATCTCTATCCAAGCAGTTTCAATCATTTTGAGCAAAACAATGAAAGAGAATGAATGCGGCATGTTGAGACAGTCTGGGGAGCTAGAAGACCTTGCGGTGCCCCAGTGCTGCTAGTGACATTTTGCAGAAAGCTGAGGCATATTGAAGGTCACTCTTAATAAAACTCAAATCATCAGTCGGGCAAACCAACATAAGCACACTGCTCAAGGATGTCGGTATTTCTCTGTGGAGAAAGAGAGAGAGAAACCAAGAGAGCGAAAGAGCAGAGTGATAATGCTACCACACTAGGAGGGATTTTCGGAGTACCTTAAAAGGGCAAAGTTCAGCTTGAGAAGCCACAGATGCTGGTTTTAGCCTTGCTTTGGAAATTGTGATCATGTGGATAGTGATAGCCCAATGTAGGCAGTCATTTTGTGGAACAAATGGTTACAGAAAGGTCTAAAGCATGATTTATTTGCCTGGCTGGTCTGTTTTGACTAAGACAGACTAAGCTGGTTGGCTGATCTTAGCTGGTTTAAAATACCTGCCAAGCCAACCTGGTGTTCAGCAGGTTTAGCTGGTCAGCCAGCTGGCCATCCAGATTGACCAGCTGACAAGTGACCAAAACCACTCCGAAACCAGCTAAACAGACCACCTTGACTAGGCTAGAAGACGTGCAAACCCCCACAGCTGGTCAGGCTGGGAGACCAGCTCAACAAGCTTAATTAAACAAATAAAAACAGCTTTAATCATTCTAGGTAGTTAGCTGGTCTCCTAGCTTGATTACCATGGTCAGTCTGGTCAAATTGGTTTGGCACTTTTTAGCAAGTCATACTGGGAGTCTAGCTAGCCTCCTAGCTAAACCAGCTGAGCACCAACTTGCTAGGCAGGGAGATCAGCTTAGACAAGTCTGACCATCTGACAATTTACCAAAACCATTTTAAAACCAGCAAAACATACCAGACGGACCAGGCTTGAAGATCAGCAAACATCCACAGCTGGTCAGGCTGGTCAGTTGGACAATCTGGGAAACTAACTAGCCTCCAAGCTAAAACAGCTGAGCACAAACTGGCTAGGCTGTGAGACCAGCTTAAACCACCCTGAGCAGCTGACAATTGACCAAATCCATTCTAAAACAAGTAACAGATTAGCCTGACTTGGCAAGACGACCAGGAAAACCCCCATAGCTAGTCAGGCTGGTCAGCTGGACAATCTGGTAGACCAGCTAGCATCCCAGCTAAACTAGCTGAGCACAAACTGGCAAGGCTAGGAGACCTGCTAAAACCATCCTGACCAGTTGAAAAGTGACCAAAACCACTCTAAGACGAGCCTGGGCGACTCACTAATACCACCCAGAAGCTTGGCTTTTTTTTTTCTTCTGCAAAAACTGGTCTGTTTTGATGGTTTAAGAATGAGTTTTGGGTACCCATCAACTGGCCAGGCTGGGAGACTATCTTAAACCAGCTATGACCAGAAAATCACCCTAGGCTGGTCTGCACTTTTTTTTTCACAGCCTTCCATGACCTACAATTCTGTGAGCAACACTAGCAACTAATCAAACACTTACTGCTGATAAAGGAGCTTGTGTGTTTATTTTCTCAAACCAGGTGGTTGTTTCCTTCATAGCCATATTTCAAAACATTTTAAAAAGGTCTCGATAAATTATTTATTTGGAAATAAATCATTTGTGTGTGCTCTAAAGCCATGCGATAGTTTTTTATTCATTTTATGAAATGTAATTAGTGGAGCTAAAGCAAGCATCACTATTATTATTGCTCATATGGGGATTTTGAAAATCCCCTAACCCTAAGTTACATTTCAGCTCATAACTCATCCCGCACTGTTTGTGCAACACACATTAATGATACTTCAAATTATGCCTGTTGATGAGAGTTTGGCCATTACTTTTCTAAGCAATAAGACTTCATTCAAAATATCATAGAGGACTTGGGGTGGGCTTTACTTGGGGCAGTAAGTAATCACCTAGCAACCAGTCACAACACCCAGGCAACCTTCATGCAACACACCAGAACAACTTAGCAGCTGCATAGGAACACCCTGATACCACCCACAACAACCTAGTGGTTAAAAATTTAGCACGGGCAAGCATCTTTTACATTTTACATTGTACTAATTACTTTTCATTATTTTTATGTACATTACAAGGGCTGTATCTAGCAGAGGTTGTGTGTGTGTTGGTTTCAATAACTTTAGAACCCTTTAAAATTAGTATAATTTTCTTGTTGTTTTTTTATGTATTTTGTTGTGCCATTGAAGATTCAGTAGCAGTGGAGTGGCAAAACACTGTGTCTTAGAGTTCCAGGAATAGTGTGACATAGCTGGGCCTCCACCTAGGGCCAGAGTTCATATTTCTGGAACTATCTGCACAACCTGACCTTGATGTTCCCCCGGCACGGCATGGACACCATGCCTCTTTCTGATTTTCTTGCTTCCCAGTGTCCCCGTAATCCCATTTCAATATGTATTTTATTGGAAGAGTGTGACATAGCTGGGCCTCCACCTAGGGCCAGAGCTCATATTTCTGGAAGTATCTGCACAACCTGATCCCATTTCAATATGTATTTTATTTTAAATATAACCCTCTCCAAGGTGTGATCCTAAGCTCCTATCCTAGCACCCCACAACAATACCCTGACCTAAACACTGAGTGGAGTGAAGCTATTCTGTCGAAATGAAGATAGAGTAAAATACACGTACACAGGCATCATATTTTTTAATAGATATTCACTTGTCACCCGACACCTCCTAAATTTGCCTCCTGCCCTCAAAAGGTGCATAAAGCTTTAGGTGCCAGCTGATAAAAGAATGGGTTGTGGCATTCATTTCAGATTTTGCCTCAAACTCTAACGTCACACCAGACCAATACGCCTCAGGACAAACAAAGTCTAGTAAGCGAAGGAAAGCAGGAAATAGACAGAAAAGAAGGAAAAGCAGCTTTTAAATGCGCCTCCCTCTCCTCTCTTTTATCTTCCATCCCCTTCGCTCTGTTCGAGAGCTGTCGACGTCTTCTTCTAGTTCCTCTTTGACTTCTCTCGTCTCTCATACTGATTGTGAGGAAAAGAGCTTTGTGACCAGAGGGGTCTTAACTATTTCTCTGAACATATATTAAATATTCATAGCATTAGCATATGCTCTCTCCAATACTAATTTAATTGAAAATATCTCTTTAAAAATGTGAAGATGTGCCCTTTCCGCCCGGAGAGACAGCCCGTAGCTAATTCAAAGCCACTTGGCCTTTTAAATGGCACATTTTAGTAAAGAACATGGAAAGTGCTAGACCACCCTGTAGTCTGAGACAAGAAAGAAACAGAAAGGATATTTGTGGTCACCTTGCTTTCTACTTTTATTTGTATGCTTCTATAAGCGTACAAAGTGTTTTATAGAACACATCTTTCTAGGCTTTTATGATTATTAATTGTGTGCTTCAGTGTCATATAAAAGGCTCTGACTAACACATGTCCTAGCAAGGCACTTGGAACAAGTCAGGGGACGTTCAAACGGAATGTGTTTTGCATCCATCTGAGTGGTCTTTTGTCATTTTTCTATTTAAACAAGCACTAGATGGATGTTTTTGACTGCTTTGCCTTGCTGTTTTTCTGAGTCTTGAGGTCAATTTAACTTTTAAAACTTGTCCCGAGACCCCTGCATTCAGTTCCATTCGATTCGCTGCGTCTAGCAATTTTGAGTCATTTTGTCAAGTTATTATGCCTTGTTCATTATTGAATCACATCCAATCAAAAGTGACCAGAAACATTAAGAGTGTCATTTTAGAAATTGCTATGAAAGAAATGTAACAACTCTAACTTCAGTCATGTAAGAGCATTTTGAGTGGGTTTTTAAGGTATTTAGTCTTTATTTTCTCATAAATCTTCATAAATCATAAACCGTTTGAAAGCTTAAAGTCTCAAGAATTAAACTATGGTGTCCATTTTTAAAAAAAAAGTTTTTTAAATATATGAAAACAAAATGAAGTTCCAAGTATCAACACTAGGTGTCTGCAGAGAGCAACTTATTCATCCCTGGTTGAAGAGAAGATAATTTCAAGATTTTGTGAAGTTCTGCATTTAGATATGCATTTAAACATTATCAAAGACTACTTTTGTCAAAGTTTAGCATTTTGTTTGGTTTGTCAGTTTGTGTAATAATGCCGCATTAGTATTACAGTCAACCCTGAACATGGTGTTACAAAGAGTGTAAACTTTCCCTTAGATCTGTATGTCTTTGATCTGTATGTGTGTGTGTGTATACATGTTTATACTCTGCTACGTACCAAATGTCCCCACAAGAATAGTAAAACCAGCATGTGGTCCCCACAAGGGAAATTGCTTATTAAACACAATTAAAAAAAAAAATTGGGGAAAAATTTTAAAATGCAAAAAAGGTTTCTGTGAGGGTTAGGTTTAGGGAATAGAAATTTAGATTTGTATAAAATTCATAAAATGCATGGAAGTCTATGGAGAGTCTCAACAATGATATAAAAACAAGTTTGTGCGTATGTGTGTGTGTGTGCGCACGTGTTCAGCATTGTAGATGTGTTATCGTGCAAAAAAAAAACAGATTTTTTAGTGTTTCCCATTCATTTCCTGTGGTGGTTACTTTTGACCAGGAACAGTACAAGTGTGACTTTTATTCTACCACTTAGAATGATCAAATCAACTCAACTATTTGTGTGTGTGTGTGTGTGTGTGTGTGTGTGTGTGTGTGTGTGTGTGTGTTCAGATATGAAATGGACGAAAAGTCACCAAGTCTCGTACTCGTCAGATAAAGGAAACCAGTATTATTGAATAAACAAAATCAATTTCGGTCAAAAATGACCAAACAGTGCATAAGTAATAATTATTTGTCTCATATGTCTGTAAAATCCACTTGTAAAATAAAATTAATTAAATAAATAAAAAATGGCCAGTAAGAAATCTGACTGGCTGGTCAATTTTTTAATCTACCAGCCACCTTGGGTGGTGGGCTAAAAAGTTCATATCAGACCCTGCCTGCATTCTCTTCCATTTGTTGTGCTGTGTCTAGCTTTTTTAACGTAAAAATGCATTTGGTCTGAATGGCTCCTAATTTGTCATTTCTAACTGAAGGTGGAAATGCTGTGCAAGGCAACACAACCATGGCAAATTAGAACATACAGTATATGAAGTGTAATACAGAGTTATGTGGATCATGATGTTTGGACCAATGGAATTTCATGGTGGGCGAAGGTACCCAGCACTGCACCACAAAAATATAACCCAGGGGACAGACAATGTCCTGTCGCTCGTTACTCATCACAACTGCGTTTGGTTAGGGGGAACAAACATCTGATTAATGTGGAAGATATCATCACTTTATTGCTTAACGCTGGTTAGGACACAGTGTTAGATTGATTAAAAACCTAGGTTGTAATACAGTCACAACACAATACAGTATTTTAAGCTACAGTAGATAGTTCCACCATTTAGCTATCACCCAACAGCTGAAATTTGTGTGAGCTATCCATAGACAACAATTGTATAATGCTTTTGTAAATGTGAAGCTTTGTAACAATTTGGAAATAAAACGACTTTGTGATTTGGTACTATAGTGTGGTCAACAAACCTGGAACTACTAAAGCCTTTTCTCGGGGAAGGTTCAAACCTCAAACACAAGACGCGAGACGGCTTTACACAAACATTGTTATGGATGCCTTGTCAAAAAAAAAAAAAGTAATTCAACAAATCTCTTTCCTAACTATCAGTTTTATATAATCTACGTAAGTTAGCAGACACAATTATCCAGAGTGATTTACAATTCACTTATTACAGATTCAGTCCCTCAGAGCTATCTGAGGTTAAGTTTTGCTTGAGAAATTTGGGGCAATGTGTACTAACCATTAGGCCAGAACAAGACAACAGTCTTGTACTCATCAAGAGTGACCGTCTGTCAATTTGGAAATGTTCACACTCAACTGTGTTTATTTGTGAATTGTCTTTTGCAGTATTAAAACCTTCAACTTGAAGTGCCACTGTGGACTGCTGTAACGTGATGCTGTTTGTGAAGCTTTTTGATGAGCCACAATTTACCTTCGATACATATCTGCTTGCATTTCCAATATCCTTTTTCAATTGACTTGAAAGACACATGAGCGCATAATGTATGAAATAGGGAGATTAAAGTTGACAAAATGGAAGGAAAATGCATTCAAATTCTTATCCTTAGAAAAAAAATGACAAATAATTTACTTTTCAAACACTTACGGAAGCCCATTTGAAGCTTGTGAGAGGCTGTCACTTTAAAGACAACGAATTTCCGAGAATTAATTTGATTAAATTCACCTACTTCTCACTGGGGAAATAACACACATTTGGCACAGTGAGATATCCGGTCTTGTCACTTCTAAACGCTCGTCTATGACTTGACAGCTAGTACTGAAACTAGAGTCTTCCTTCTTTTCATGTTTGTGTAGCTTGAGCAAAGAACATGTAAACAATCAACCCTTTCCCTACGAGAATAAGTAAGCACATATCTATATGTACATACACACATGGCTTTTTTTTGCCTTTGTTGGAGTAAATGAGCTAATGTGTCTAACCCAGGGTACATATTGTTATTGTACTCTATATGCATAATTAATTTCTATCTTTACATACAGGGGGCAATGCAGCATGGTATAACCGTGTTTTTTTACATGTACCATGGTAATAATGTGAAATATTTTGAAGTATCCTGGAGTATCACATGCCATACTGTCAACTGGTATATAAATATGAAATAATTTATGTAAAGGGGTTCAATGGAAAGGAGGAGACATGAACTGACATGACAATATAAATCACATTTTATGAAAAACTTAAACAAAAGACACAAACATTCATACATGATGGTCAGCTGCCCATAAACACACTCTCTCTCTCTCTCTCTCTCTCTCTCTCTCACCACCATCCGCAGTGGCCTTTATCCCTCTCGGAGGCTTGATTAGCCTGATAAGGGACTGAGTGTGTAGAATCACAACCTGGCTCCGCCCTCCACCGTCACATTCCTCCCTCGTTCTCTCAGGCCAGGGAGCCCCCAGCATAACATACATCCCTCCCCCTCTTTCCCTGGGGGAGGCCGTGCCCTAAGCCCCGTCTGCCGGCAGGTCATCCCCGCCTTCCTGAATCTGGGAGGGGACAAGGGGTGGGAAACAAAAATAATTAAAATAGGGGGTACTTCCTGTAGCAGTGTAGTACCCCCCAAAAAACACAAAAGTTTTAAAGAGAGGGAAAAGGCCAACATAAAGCGGCAGTGGGAGAGAGAGAAAAAAAAAAAACTTAACACGCCGGTTCTCTGATACGCTGTAGCTTGGTCTTTGGCCACTCCTCCACCCTTTAGTGAACGACAGCCGCACCTCCCCGGGCAGATCGGAGGCAGTCCTCCAGCCCCTGGCGGACAGAATGCCCTAGCGTGTTCTTGGGGAACAGAAGGGTTCTCCCCTGCCCCTCGCAGCGATTCTCCCGCTCCAGGCGGACAGCAGTGTGTCCCTCCCCGCTTGCGGTCTGCAGTCTCAGACCCTGCCTTGTTTCAGCGGCTGGTAGGGGTCTCCTCCACCCATGGCAGCGGCCCTGATCGCTCCAGGTGGTCGGCTAGGAGCCACTTCTCCCCTCGCGGTCGGCAACCAATTCCTCCGCTTCCAGGCAGCCGAGCTCCTCCGTCCCCCGGAAGATGACCGTGGCTGCTCCGTTTGGGTGGATGGTAGCGGCGAGAATTCCACTACGGCGTATCCCTCCTCCTTCCCTGGTTTCGGCACAAGTGTAAAGGGATTAATTGGAAAGGAGGAGGCGAGAACCGGCTTGACAATATAAATCATATTTTAATTAAAAACATAAACAAAAGACACAAACAATATCAATACACGACGGTCAGCTGCCCATAAACCGTCCGCAGCCGGCCTTTATCCCTCTCTGAGTCTTGATTAACCTGATAAAGGTCCATGTGTGTAGAATCAAAACCCGGCCCCGTCCTCTGCCCTGTCGCTATTTAGTACTTTGTTAAAGTATAACCATGTAGTACAGTGATTGTGTCATGGTCATACAACTTAATATGGTTTGGCTGAGAAGAACATTCCTGGATGAACATCCTTGTTGATCCTGAAACAACATTCATATCAACCAGTCAGATTTTAGTGTTAGGCTTAAAATTGGGGTTATGGGCTTCTACAACATTCCTATCAATTAATAATTTCCTAATTTTAAGGGTGGTTAACAGTTCAGGAGAGAGACATGTTTGGGGTTAGAGTTAGGCTTTGGGCTTGGGTTTAGGGTTCAACGAGATTCTTATCAATAAATCATATTTTCAGGTTAGACTTTAAATTGGGGTTAGGTCTGACATGTGAGACGAAAGTGTAATAGAAGTGACACGAAATGACGTGGTTGTTTCAGATAATATGATTGTTGCACTTTCTGTTATGTTTAGGAGTAGGTTAAAGGAAAGGATGTCTGTTTTGTTCACCTCTCATTTATTTTTTAGGACAATATTTGTTTGATTTAGGCTAAAGTTTTAGGTTAAGGAAGTGTGTTTTACTCATTAAATCCTCCATCTAAAATTCACCTTTAAATTCTCATCTGAAAACAACATCATTGAATTGCTTTTGGCACCCCCTGCTGGACATTTCACTGGGAAACTGCTGCCAAACATGCATTACAGCATGTAATTTTGGTTTGCAAAAATGTTGTCATATATGCCTACATTTTTTTAGATCAGGCTGGAGATGTATATATCTAAATGGTGATTTGCTCTTTAACCAGTAAGGTGGGACTTTCACCATATTGGGTGTTCCAATTTCTCCCATTAATTTTAATAAAAGTGGTCCGTCTCAGGCTAAATAGGTGCCGGATCCAATTCTGGAATTCCATCATAAATGAAGCCCTGAATGTCCCAGAACCAACAAAATATGTTAATCCAGGAACAGCTCTTACTTGGAAAAATAATGGTCACCGAAAGTTCTACAGTAATGATCCTGGTAACGTTTTGGAGACGGCTAAATTGGTTGTCCTGTAGCTTGTCAAATCAAGGTCTCCTCATTTTTTCTCTTACTTCTCTCTGTCTCTCTCTCTCTCTCTCTCTCTCTCACCCCCCATTGTGAGATTTTCAATTACTGCTCTGTTTCAATTACACAGTGTGTGTAGAATAACAAAGTCTTAATAGCTGGCTTGTTAATTGATTTGAACAGTGGATGGAATAGACCAGAGGTCTATCAGGAAACTCCTGCGGCAGATGAGCCCTGATGACTGACAGGTGGAACAGAGTGAGAGAGAGAGTTTCAGGTTGAAGGCTATATCTCTGAGCGCTGTCCTTTTGGTGCCGGCTGATTAGTGGTTTCATAGCCGCAGGTTTTAAAGGCCCAGTAGAAGTCAGGGACGGGGCAGTGAGAGGTGCTGTTTAATTTTACCCTTCAATCTCTAGTGTGAGATGTAGGGCTTGCTGATATCATCATCGAATACAAGTGACATGACACAGTGGCATGTGTGTGTATGTGTGTGCGAATGAGAGAGAAAATGAGGGATAGTTCACTAAAAAAATGTCTCAATCAAATTTAGCACACATGTCATATGGACTACTTTGATGAAGTTTTTATTTTATTTTATTTTATTCAAGTTTTTGGAGCTCTCAGTCCCCATTTAATGTAATTTTATGGAAAAGAGATGTTAACATTCTGCAAAATACCTGCTTTGGTGTTCTATGCAAGAAGTCAAGGGGCTGTTTACACAGGACATGTTCTTGCATTCAAAACAGCTGGGATTTTAGATGTTTTTAAACAGTTTTTAACTTGACCTGCTGTCTTAGAAACATCGCTCATGTCACAAACATCAGCCAAAGTTGCCATCTGACAGAAGTCTACATAGACCAACAATTAAATATAATGCAGACAGACTGCAAGAAAGTGATATGGTTTTGAATCGACATGAGAGTAAACAATGTCAGAATTTCCATTTTGGGATGAATGATTCCTTTAAGGACAGCTCCAATTGAAGATGTTATCTTCAGACTTACAGGTCTTCTTGCATCGCAAATTACAAATACAGACATGCTTATGACACTTTTGAATTATCCGTATTTATTTATGATGTGCCTGAGAGAAAATGAAGTCATTCATACCACAACAAAGATCTCACTGCATTCTGTCTCAATGATGAGAGGTGAAACGTCCCCAGGCATAAAATAATATCTTCTGTTCTCATCATGCCCGGAGGTGCTGGTGTTAATTACAGGCCACACTGATTTAAGATCTCAGTTTTACAGTTGGAGAATACCAGCTGGCCGCAGTCTTTCTCTGCTTCCTGATTATCTCTCACCCTTTCTGTCATATACACGTACACATTGGCGATGTATTCCCCATGCTTACTCTAAGCCAAGCAATCAGATAATTCGGCAATGGCCGGGCCAGTTTTTGGAACGGATGTTGGAGGATGGAGCCTGCCAATATCCCACTTCTCCCAAAAGCACCTACACACACACACACACACACACACACACACACACAATGAAGGGCCATTACTTCACTCAGCAAGAAATAATATAATTTATAATTTATACAATTTTAATCTAATTTTAAATCTAAGAACTAATATATATATATATATATCAGTACTGTATAAAAGTTTAAGGCACTTGTGAAAAATGTTGCATAGTGAGGATGTCCTCAAAAATAATGACATAAATAGTTTTAATTTATCACTTGATGTCATACAAAGTTCAGTCGAAAAATGGCCGTAGATACAGTATTGGAAATAAATTAATTTTAATTAAAAGTATGTCTCAAGATGTGTTTAAAGATTGAGTATTAAACTATATTTATCTTGACACAGTGATCTAAACATTTTATGTTACATTGTATTCTAAAGCCTCTTTATGTATTGCCTTATCAATGAATAACTCTTCTGCCACAAGAATGTAATGCATTTTAATTATCTGAAAAAAAAAAAAAAAAAAAAAAATATATATATATATATATATATATATATATATATATATATATATATATATATATATATATATATATATATATATATGTGGAGTGGAGGGGGGCCGGGCCGGAATGTCGCACGCCCGGTCCCCAATCAGCCTGATGGGGCGCGCGAGGGATAAAGGTGGCCGGTGACGATGGTTCGAGAGAGAGAGAGATCAATCACGGACATGTCCGTTGTGTGTGTGTTTTTGCTTTTTGTTTGAGTTCTTTATTAAAATATTATTTACGTTGACAAGCCGGTTCTCGCCTCCTTCTTGCCCATTTAACCCCACGTTACATTGGTGCCGAAAACCCGGGAAGGAGGAGGGATGCCCATCGCAGTGTCCTCGACACTGGCGTCCACCCAGGGGAGCGCCGCTGCCATCTGCCAGGTGACGGAGTGGCCTGACCGCCCGGACGCGGGGAACGGCCACGTTCCGCGGGGCGAGTGGGGACTGGATTCCCCGACCGCCTGGAGCGAGGGAGCCGCTGCCGGGGGTGGAGGAGTGCCCTGCCATCTCCAGAGATGTGGAGGGGTCGAGGGAAGACCGCCATCCGTGTGGAGAGGAGGGAAGTAACTCCCCGACCGCCCGGAGCGGTAGGGCCGCTGCCAGGGGAGGAGGAATGTCCCCACACGTCACCAGGAAAGCGGAGGGGCATTCTGTCCGCTGGGGGTCGGAGGATGACTCTGGTTCTGGTATGGTCATGGTCTGGTATGGAATGATTCACATTCTTCTCTGCATAATCACCCCCTTCTTTCTAGTAAAAAATGACAAATATTGATCTGTTTCTCACCCACACCTATAATATCACTTCTGAAGACATGGATTAAACCACTGGAGTCTTATGGAATACATTTAGACTGCCTGTATGTGCTTTTTGGAAACACAGAGCGAAAACATTGTTTTAAAAATCTCAATTTGTGTTCTGCAGAGGAAAGGATGTCATACACATCTGGGATGGCATGAGGGTGAGTAAATGATGAGAGAATTTTCATTTTTGGGCAATCTATATCTTTAAAGTGATAGCTCAGCCAAAATGTAATATTCTGTCATCATTTCCCTACCCTCATGTTGTTCCAAACCAGTGTGAGGCTTTGCATTATGTGTGATATAAGTTAGACAGAATGTTAGGTGTTAATGTTAGTTTTATATATATATATATACATACATACATACATACACATACACACACCATTCACTGAAAGTAAATAGTGACTCAGGCAAACATTCTGTCTAATATCTCCTTGTGTTGTATGGAAGAAAAAAAGTCATACGGGTTTGGAACAACATGATGGGGAATGATGACAGAATTTACATTAATAATAATAATTCAATATGTATTATGTAATGGAATATATGGGAGTAAACGTCTATTATGTAATTTGTGAAAGTAAAGAGTTACTCGTAACTTGAGTACTCTTCTAATTGGATACTTTCTTACTCTAGTAATTATTTATTTTAGTACTTTTACTTCTACTTGAGTAATTATGTTTTTGAAGTAATTGTACTTGTGTACAGTTTTTGGCTACTCTACCCACCTCTGTGTATGTGTATGTGTGTGTGTGTGTGTGTGTGTGTGTGTGTGTGTGTGTGTATATATATATATATATATATATATATATATATATATAAATAATTTCTTTCTATCTCACTTTACAACATTAATTTACAATATGTTTCAAATCTATTTTGGCCAGGGAAGAAATTCAAAATTGGGCATATATGACAAACTAAAGCAAGATTTTCCCTTCAGCTTGAAATTAATTCATAGTTATTTTTTTATTTGTATTTTTTTTTGAAAAGCTGAGAAGTCTATATTGCTCATTGAATGAAAAACATATCTCTTTTCCCTCAAATTACAGCCAGAGTTTTTTTACACAAAACAGTCTGGTAATAATATGTTTTTTGTATAATGATGGTGTTGTTAGTCAGTCCCTGTGTCTGCAGTCTTGCATATTTAAATTCCATGTGCATGTGTTGGAATGTTCTTGAATCACTTTAATGCAAGTTATGTTTTCCATGGCAAAACTCTCATTAATAGTTACATCCGCGCACTGCCGGTGTCAGCTAATTAACCTTTTTATGGGAAAAAAATTGCTAATAAAAAGTACTATTCTACCTTTGTTTTATTTAAGGCTGTTGTTATGTTGAAAAACAACTTTATGAATATGAATACATGTATTTGTATGTGTTTTGAGAGCAATGTTTTGTACATTATTTTCTATTGCATTTTTACCTCTTTAAGCAAGTGAAATAACTCCCTACACCTCATCCTATTCTGGCGGACTTTTACCATTCATATGAATGGTGAACCAAAACACCTGGGAATGAATAAGAAAGAAAAACCTGCATGAGTCCAATTAACAAATGAGAGTGCAACTGATGGGGCAGCGGCAAACGCCTGGCCTTTTTATTGAACTTTTCAATTGTTCTAGCTTCGCTCTGCAGCCCTGCAGGTCTCAACTCACTTGCCTTTCACCTGGCCGGCCACCCTGGTGCGCTGAAAGTACCTGCCTTTATTATTTTACATATGATTCAGACTAGCCCTTTATTTACAACACCCCAAAGAATAAATGTCAGAAAATTGATTTACGGTCATCATGTTTTTTGATAACACAATGGTCCTGTTTCCTGACTCGAGCAGAATACGTTTCTGTGTAAAGTGTTTAATATATCCATTTGTACATAAATTGTTGCGTATATTTGTTTATAGCAACTTCTAGTCCAAAGAATGCATTTCTCTGACATCTGAACCCCTCTATGAATTATTGTGTTGTGCTGAGTGTATGACTTCCATGCAACAATGAACAAGGAGAAAATGTAGAAAAACAATTTTGTAAGGAAAAAAAAACTCTAATATGAAATGTGTTTTAGAAATGAATTAGTAAACTGATTACTATTCCATGAAGAAATAGTTTAGGTAACTAATTAGTAATCTATAGTGGGGGTAGATTACTAACAAAATGTAATCTGGTACTAATTAAAAATTATACAACTTGTGTGTACTTGTCAGTTATGTAATTTAGAAGATTATACTTTTAATAGTGCTATCAATCGATTAATTTTCAATTGTGAATAATTGCAAAAAAAAAAAAACATTTAATCTCGATTAATCACAGATTTAAACAAATGCTGAAATTTGACTATTTATTTTTTTCATTTCAAAATGCATCCATTTCCTTAGGAATGAAAAAAACAAACAAAACAAAGTGTAACAACATAATGCTTTATTAACATTTTCCAAAGAAAGACTGTGGCAATCCACTTTCCTACAGCAATTGTGAAGCTGCGTTCATGATTCTTGTTAGTGTCAGAGGGTCTATGTCAGTGCCGCTTTGAACTCAACATGAAACCACTAAAATATCTCATTCTGCATTTTGGTGATAGTTAAGATTGCCGTGCTGTGTTAGAGGTGTGCAGCAAGGCCCTTATCTGTATCTATTTGTTACTATGACAAAATAATCTGTATCTGTATTTAGACAGAAATGGATAGAGACGTGGCTTAAACCGAAAGTGCATCAAAACTAACTCCCTTACATTTAGGCTAATTATTATTATTATTATTATTATTATTTAATTATATTATTGATATATTCTTTATTTTTTTTCTCTCTCTCTAGATGAAGCTGAATATGTGGAATATGTTGTTAACTGTGTTTTCACCTGGTATTTCGGACATTAACAATTAAACCTTAATACCTCGGGTGTTACAGATCATCCTGTCTCTCCTTGGAATAACAATCAACGATCCCTCTCCCCTGATTACTAATCACCTGCACCTGTCATTAATATCAGCTCTACTCCATATAAGCACTGTTCACCCCTCACTCTTCGTCTGGTCTCGATCATGAATACAGACTAACTTCCTTGCTACCCTAACTCCGATTTCCATTGCTATTCCCAGCTCTACTCACCTTCACTCTCCAACGACAATCATCCTAGCTCCACGTTCCTTCGCTCCAGCGCTGATCACTCAAGCTCCAAGCTCGTCAGCCCCAGCGGCTACAACCCAAGCTCCACACTCACCAGTGCTCTACTACTGCTCTCTCCAGTGACAATAATTCAAGCTCCACTCTCCTTCCCTCCATCGCTGATTGCATTCCATTCATCAAGCTACTTGTCAATAAAAACACCCTCCGGGTTTATCACCACTATCGAGTCTGTGTATTCCTTACATCGGGTCTTTAGAGTCCCGGGACCTCATTTCACCCCCTGTACCACATCCATTTTTTTAAGTTGTATCCACACCTCTTTAGTTTTCGCTCAATCTATCTGTTATAAATAGTGTAACACACAAAAATACCAATATTGCAAAAAACAAACTATATATATATATATATATATATATATATATATATATATATATATATATATATATATATATATATATATACACACACACACATACATACACATACACACACACACACACACACACACACACATATACATATATATATACATACACACTCACCTAAAGGATTATTAGGAACACCTGTTCAATTTCTCATTAATGCTATTATCTAATCAACCAATCACATGGCAGTTGCTTCAATGCATTTAGGGGTGAGGTCCTGGTCAAGACAATCTCCTGAACTCCAAGCTGAATGTCAGAATGGGAAAGAAAGGTGATTTAAGCAATTTTGAACGTGGCATGGTTGTTGGTGCCAGACGGGCCGGTCTGAGTATTTCACAATCTGCTCAGTTACTGGGATTTTCACGCACAACCATTTCTAGGGTTTACAAAGAATGGTGTGAAAAGGGAAAAACATCCAGTATGCGGCAGTCCTGTGGGCGAAAATGCCTTGGTGATGCTAGAGGTCAGAGGAGAATGGGCCGACTGATTCAAGCTGATAGAAGAGCAACTTTGACTGAAATAACCACTTGTTACAACCGAGGTATGCAGCAAAGCATTTGTGAAGCCACAACACGCACAACCTTGAGGCGGATGGGCTACAACAGCAGAAGACCCCACCGGGTACCACTCATCTCCACTACAAATAGGAAAAAGAGGCTACAATTTGCAAGAGCTCACCAAAATTGGACAGTTGATGACTGGAAAAATGTTGCCTGGTCTGATGAGTCTCGATTTCTGTTGAGACATTCAGATGGTAGAGTCAGAATTTGGCGTAAACAGAATGAGAACATGGATCCATCATGCCTTGTTACCACTCTGCAGGCTGGTGGTGGTGGTGTAATGGTGTGGGGGATGTTTTCTTGGCACACTTTAGGCCCCTTAGTGCCAATTGGGCATCGTTTAAATGCCACGGCCTACCTGAGCATTGTTTCTGACCATGTCCATCCCTTTATGGCCACCATGTACCCATCCTCTGATGGCTACATCCAGCAGGATAATGCACCATGTCACAAAGCTCGAATCATTTCAAATTGGTTTCTTGAACATGACAATGAGTTCACTGTACTAAAATGGCCCCCACAGTCACCAGATCTCAACCCAATAGAGCATCTTTGGGATGTGGTGGAACGGGAGCTTCGTGCCCTGGATGTGCATCCCACAAATCTCCATCAACTGCAAGATGCTATCCTTTCAATATGGGCCAACATTTCTAAAGAATGCTTTCAGCACCTTGTAGAATCAATGCCACGTAGAATTAAGGCAGTTCTGAAGGCGAAAGGGTCAAACACAGTATTAGTATGGTGTTCCTAATAATCCTTTAATCCTATATGTAAAGTGGTTTAATTACCAAAAGTGTATAGGGTCTGTAGAGACTTGAAGTATGTAAGTATTGTTTGTTGTTTAGATTTTTTTTGCACTTCCATATATTATATTTGTTCATGTTTATTTCATATATATTTAAGTTTACTATCACAGGATATCTATTTCTGTGTGTATCATAGTGAGTACTATATTCATACAAATAAATACTATATCATGCTGACTTTCTGTGCAGCAATGAACTCTGTTATCAGTATTGTATATGCGTATACACTATGGATGTGCCCGAAGCCTAATACCTTATTCAGAAAGGCATGAATAATTACTTCAAAACAAATAATGAATTCATCTGAATAATAGAAAAAAATATTCGGACGACTGATCATCCAACGAGCACAGGAATAATTAAAATATTGAAAATGGCAAAGCAGTGATTAGTTTGTGAAACCAATATTATACAGTGTAAACCTATGAATGAAAATGCACAAGGTGTGATTTCAAGTTCATTGGATGGCCGCAGGCTGGACTCCGGTTCAGTCTCTATTCATTGTGTGCATCTCAGAAATCTAACCTTGTCATGAGTAAGATACTAGTAACTAAGATACTATATTTTACACATTTTCCACCTTTTAAAATGCCTGTTAATACATAAACACCAAATGTTTCACACAATGCACATGAAAGGATTCATAAACCAACCTTGAGTGCAATGTTAAATTCCTGACCAGTGAAGTGATGATTTTATAGTGGAGCTCGTCTGCCCATCTCTTAAAGCTGACAACATTTACATACATATCACCAGTGAAGGTAAATGCCCCAAAGAGGTTTAAATACTTATAAATCTATTCAGAATATTCCTGCACATGGAGGATTGAGGAGATACGAAAACATGCTTTTCTCTTCTAGAAATATAGAGGCTCGCTCTTGCTATTTATTCCACTGTATATTGCTAATTCTATACATTTAATTTAACTAAATAATTATGTCCTCCACATTATGTTAAATTATGTGCATACAAAATAAGCCTCGAGTGTAGCCTAGCATAAAACTTTCTCATATAGATGTATAGTGCTTTCAATTGTTTATAGGCTTAATACATTTTTCTCATTTCTTTTACTGTTTGTATTTGTAGGCTATTTAATATTCGGTGCAAAATGTGCGGTTGAACTTTCACAATTGCTTGACACCTCGTGCCTCCAGAATAACATTGTTATAATTGGACACTGCACAGACATAGGCTAAATGAAAATTCTGTTTCAGCAGATATTAATGTCCAGGAGAACCCAAAGTTAAAAACACATTCCACAGTTACTGTAGCCCACATATCCAGCTTCATCTGATGAGAAAAAAATAAAGAACATATCAATAATATAATAAATAGTATTAATTATTATTAGGCTATGATAATAATAGTAATAATAATATAAATAGGCCTATCCGAGACATATTTTATATACAGAAACTATATTAAAAAAAAATGGTTGAAATCAAGAAATATCAGTGTGAAAATAATTCATCCTGTTCTTGATTTGTCATGATTTATTGCATTATCTCTTTAATTAATTAAAAATAAAACATCAAAACATATCAACATATATTGTTTTCTAATTGTGTTGAAAATCCGTCCACACTGAGGCGGCATTTTTGATAGCAAAAACTGAGCTTTTTGAAAACACCATCAACATTTTGTAGTGTGGCCAGAGAAGATCGAGATATCTGAAATCAATTACATATTTGTTGACATGTGACACAGTTACATGATCCATTCAACCCAAAACATTCAAGACGGCGTTCCACATTGTAGCGGTGTTATTGTTGTTATTCATTTGTAAGCAGTGACAATCTAAATGTTTCTTCGTCCAACCTTCACAATGCATTCCTTCATAGGCGATGCAAAGTTTACTCAGAACTGCTGAACGTCGATGAAACACGAGGACAATTGAGTTTCACCTGTACATCAAATGGCGATGTTTTTACATGCACAGAAATAGGATTTTAGCATTTTCATACATATTAGTTTGGATAAGCAACTTTTGGAAGACGCTTGAAGTAGGCAGTGTGGAATGAGGGGATTTTGAAAATGAAAACTCTGTCTTCAAATGTATTTGGATTAATGAGGACATAGCCTGTGATCTTTAACAGATCTTTATCACACAAAATCCCCCACCACCGTCTGTGGCCTCCAGGGCGTCAGTGAGCAAAATCTCCCTCTGGGACCTGGTTGAATTAAAAAGCCGTTTTGTGCTGATCAAGATGTTTTTTGTTGTGTTTTGGGTGGTTGGGAGGAGGGCTGTATAACGTTAATCAGCCCCAAAGCTGGATTTGCAAATTCAATATGCTGGCAGTTTGAGTAAATTACTATGAGTTGCACGTTTTATGAGTTATTTATTCATGACGTCCTCTTAAAATGGCTGAGAGGATAAAACTATGCCTACTGCGTGCTTCCAGTCTCCACGTCCACTGCGAGACACAGTCAGGCAGCATATCGTATTTATGTCCTTAAGAATGTAATCAAAAAGTAAGCAATAATTTCTAGATGGCTTTAATCTGCGAAAATGTTGTGAGAATCGCATTGGCTGATACTAAGGTTAGGATTAGGTTTAGGGGTGGGGTCGGTTTAGAGTTACTGTGGGACTCCAAATAAACACAATAAAAAGAGTGCATGAAAGTTGCATGCGACTCTCATGAGACTTTTCACAGATTGACATTGGATGGTTTGGGAAAATAATCTCGAGCCAATGTGACAGAACATGGCATCAAATTGAGGCAGCCAAGGCTAGAAAAGTAAACTACCCTGGCCCACTGCCCGCTCTGCTTAGCAAGGTAAAGGTCAGGGGCAGCTGCTCCTCAACATGTCATGTCAACTGCTCCATGAAGTTTGGGGATGTGTGGCGTAAAACCACATGCATACTTGCCAATAGTGTACTTACACACACAAACAAGTGTATTTGCATGTCCTTGTGGGACTTCCCATTCAAAACCATTTCATAACCCTATCATTCTTACTCTGTATTTTGTCTTATTTTCAAGTAAATGTATAACAAAGTAAATTTAACTGAGAACCAATAATGACAGGGCTAGTTTTCAGAGAAATTTTAAAACAACTAATAAGATTTATGCTTAAAACAAGAAAAAGCAAATGCTGAAGTCTTCTGAAGAAATGATACCCCTCTGCTGCAACTTTTTACTAATTCTCCATTACGACTATTCACTAGCATGTCACATTTGCTAACAACACATGCAAAAACCAATACTGTTTTGGTATAGTTGACGTCAAAACCTGGTGCTAAATGCCAAGGTACCACTTTTTTAATTAATCTAAAAACAATGGTGAATGACATTTGAGAAAATAAACACACTTCTCTCTTCAACATTTCGAGGAATGTGTATTGAGAGGCACAAACTTCTACACTGACTACCCAGATATTTACCATACAACAACACATACTTTTTGGATTTGGATTGGACTAGCACTTTTTGAGGAGGTCAAACAAATGTGTTTTTCACAGATGTACTTTTTTTATATTAATCTAGGCCGAATCAAACAAGTCTATTTCTTTCTCGGTTAATAATACGGAGCAAATTACCTACTGTTTTTTAGCTTACTCAGACGTCCTCTGAGAAATCTAATCTAATTCTGATGGGAATGTCTGTGATTGCGTTACATTATTTTTCTCCTCGTTTATGTTGACCTTGGTTGAAGATTGTGACTAAAGCTAAATATTTTATTTTGCTGCCTGGTGCACCTGCAGAATGGATTTTGGACCTTGCTAACTTTGTGTAAATTAACAGTTGGTGGTTCAACTACTGCTGGAATCCCATCTAAGGTAAAGGACATTATATCAGTAAGGAGCATCTGGCCACATTCTGCACAGAACGTCTCAGATTTGATAAAAACATTATTATCAATATATTAATAAATACAATCTTGACCAACACAATTTGTATCGTTTTATAACTTAGAAGCTATACTTTACAATACATTTAGGCTTTATGACCAAAACTAAACAAGTATTTTGAAACTTACAGACATATCAGAAGTGTTCTGTTTTGATAATATATTAATAATTTTGCACTGTACATGTTATTGAAATCAGTAAAACATCAAACTGATCAAATAATCATGCGTCATATGTCATTCGAAAGCTCTTAATAAGTAGAATAGAACCAGCCTATTTGTTTTACTAGCTGACAAAAATATAGCAATAAATATTGTTTGTTACAAGTAATGAGGTGTTGCTAATGTCACATTTTTGCTTATAACTTATAACAAATGTCTTCATCGGAAATGATGTAGTATGCTGTCCAGCATCGTGGAACGCAAAACCAATAGTATCATGATTCAGCTCACTGCAACATGAGGTGGAAGTCACCCAAATATGGGCAGAGAGGATCATTCACTCTAATTACATATGGCACCAAGTACATGACAGACTAAATGATCACTCAAATGACACAGAATGGAACTGGTTGAGATCTCTTTACTCATGCCTGCATGCTTTGGAGATAAAGCATACCATTATTCTGTTTGTATGTTTAATTAGTTCTTATATATAATTCTTATATTTTATTTGTTTGAAGAGACTTTTGGACACTTGGAGATGTTTTGGACACTAGGGTAAATTATATTTGTAATGCTATAACTTTTGATTACTTTGTCGTATCAACACAAAATTGTACTCAGTTACAGGTACCTTGATTGGGAACAAAATAAAAGCAGTTTTTCGGAGCCACTTTATTTACACCCTGATATATATAATGTCAAATCAGAAGAATAATTTTTTTGGTGGCTCAAGTTACAAGAAATCACAGACATCTTCTGGTAATAATGTGTCTTGTAACTCAAATGTCAACTATTTCCCATCTGAATGCTACAGTGTGCTTTAGAGACCTACATATACCATCTCAGTCCAAACACCAACACAATATCCAACATGCACAAAGGTGACAGGTTTAAAAATGACACCGTGCTCAATCCCCATTTGTCTTAATCTTTTTTCTCTCACTCTATTTTCCCTCCATGCCACTCCGGTTGCCGTGGTGTCTCCCTTTTGGGTTCTGTGAGAATCTAGCCAGTGAACATTCTAGTGGAAGAATGGCAGGTCACTGTGGATATTCAAACACTTTCTGAGAGTTTCCTCACAACAATATGCACCATAAGGGTTCTGCTCACAAGTTTTTTTTCTGTTTTTAAGCCATTTAACAAAAAAAAAAACTTGACACTGTAACAGTGATAAGAAATTATAGGGACAAGAGGGTGTGATGGGATTATCAGGAAATTACACAAACTCAGTTTAACCGCATAAGATCCACCATGCAATGTGTCTGAGCCAGAGAAAGTACATGAAGAGATAGCAATTTAGCCAAGGAATTCTAACATTCTTGGAGTTGTCTATACATTTATGGGAGTGCTTGGCTTGCGCAGGACCCTCCGAAAGTATGTGATCTGGAGGCTCCCATCTTTACTCATGGATGCTCCGTTACGACACCATTTTTAAGAGTTCTTTAAAAGCAATATTTAGCTGTTAATACATCTATTTAGAATCTTATTTCCTTAGAATAGTTATTTTTGAATGGTTGTCAACAGGAAAACAAGCTTTTTAGCACCATATGGTGTAGTTCCATCATCTACCAACAGGGTGGTCATGTTTACCTTTAATTGCCAAAATTCTGTGGGCAAAGAAGGTATAGAAAGTGTCATGTCTACATATGTTTTTGTTCATGTCTTTTATTTTGGAATTCTAGTTCCTGTTTCATGTCATGTGGTTCCCTTGTCATGTGGTTTCCCTCCATGTTCATGTGTCTTGTTTTCATTGGTTTAGTGTCTTATCAGTTCTAGTTTGTCATTGGTTTAAGGTTATTAGTCTTGTTATCTTGTTTATAGTTCTGTCTGTTTATTGGTTTTCTTGTTATTGTTTTACCCAGTGTCTGTGTAATTAAGCCCTCATGTTTGCCATTGTCTCTTGTCAAGTATTGTTAATGAAACCTTGTTTGCTAAGTCTAGTTTAAGTCAAGTTTAAGTTTAGTTTAGTTAATGTCTATAGTTAGGTTTTTGGATTTCACATATGTAAATAAAATGCACTTGGGTTCTTCATCTTCAGGTCATTGCCAGTGCCAGCACATCATTACAGATCGAAGTTAAGTGCATGTGAAATCCCCAAAAACTTCATAACTAGCCGCTAATCTCCCCTCTAAAAATATATCTTAGCCCATACAAAAAAAAAAAAAAGAGTTCTGTTGTTATTAGCAGCAAATTTTCCATAAATTTTGTAGCACATTTTCGACTTATTATTTTCACATGCAAATGAGCTTGTGATTCGCCACACAATTTTTGCCAGAAGTTGCAGGTCTTCACCAGAATTAGAGAACCTGCAGCAAACCTTTGGCAACAATAGACAATTTGCTGCAAAGCTCATTTGCATGTGAAAATAATCAGTGGCAAATTTGCCATTATCTCTCAATTTTTGTAAGACCATTGTGAATATTAGGTGCAGCCATGTAAGAAGCACTGCCCACAATGAGGTCACTGCCAAACTAGGCAACTTTTGGTCAATGATGCGAATTTGCATGTCAAAGTTCACCATGGGAAATTGGCGCAAGGAAAAGCTATGTCAAATTTGTGATTGTGCTGATTCCCACTAAGAATACTTCATTTCACCCATAGAATTTTGCAGTGCAAAAGTAAATATGACAGCGTCTTCATGCTAACTAGCCAATTACTGACCCCATGTATTCAGCAATACCCATTTATCCAGTTCCTGCTCTAATTGTGCATGAAACATCTGTTCCATAGACAGAATTGTATTTTTTTATTTTTGTTTATCTTTCAACAAAACACCTGTCACCTGTGAAACAACTTCTCATTTTTGTCTCACAACACCAAGCCCTGTTACTTTTCAACCCCTCCCCACCAACCACAAGGCTCCATTCTGCTATGTAACCCATTTTTAAGATCCAATCAATTTCAGATGAACATCAAGTCCTGATTTTTTTCTACTGAATATTCTGTTTTATTTAAAATTATGTCCAATTTCAGAAGTAAATTGGTTGTGAAGATAATGTTGATTTGAAGGTGGTCACTGGTTTTACTTGGTTTCTAGATGGTTGGACCAGCGGGTGGACCTGGTTTTGAACTAGTAAACTCCACCAAGCTTGTTAGGATTGGGAGACAACCATAAGCGAGCAAATACCAGCTACCATGTTCCAAAAATATCTTGTCCACCTTAAGTTGACCTGTTTTTTGGGGGATTTTTTTACCAGCAGGTATAGTATATGAAATACAACAGTCTTCTAATCAGTATTCACTACATAAATGTTCCTTTAGGGAGTGTGTTTATGTGTGTATTGTTCTCCTCAACGCAATCATGTAGAACACTCCACGTTTTATTCGGCCCTTGTGAACTGCAGGCATTTTCGAATGAGCACTCAATGTTTCCTTTCTACTGGATTGAAGGAGTTCACACAAAGAGGGTGCCACAAATTGCCAAACAGAGCGAGTCTGCAGGCAGGTGCTCTTGTTTGCAAATGTTTGCCTGACTTACTGAAGAACCACGGGTCGTTTAAGGTTACTGGAGCGATATCATATTTGCTTTTCTCCTTGCGCACAGCTCTCCTTAGGGACTGCTAATAAGCAGAAAATGCATTTTCTACCTCAGCTAGAAAAGAGCATTTGGATGTTATTTTTTATTTTTTCCCATGCTTTGATTCCTCTTAACTTTTCATCATAGCCTCCAGCTTTCAAACGCATGTCAAACTTTAGCTTATTTGTGTCTACGTCTTCTATTTTCCAGTTATAAAGTGTCTTTCTGCAGTAATCCCTGTGTCAGGTCATTATGAAGTAGTTATTGCCACATTCTGAAGATGATGTAGACAGGGAAGATGAAGGGGTAAGCGTCTATACTCTCTCTCTCTCACTCTTCATCTGAGGACATCTCAATGACATCTGGGAAAAGGAGGAGATGTAGGGAGAATGATTGAGAGAGAGTGAGCAGAGTTTTGAAACGACAAATGACAACCCAGATTACAGGTGAGCATTAGAGAACAAAACATTCCATTTTTCAATGCCAATACGTCCTTATATCTCTGCAGGAATGGTTGTATCATACACAGAGCTGTATTTCTTTGCCACATCTATGTAAACAATACCTTCCCCCAAGACATAATTTCATAAATTCATAATACAGAGCTGAATTTCAGAAAAGAAAGCCATGATTCAATGATTAATTTAGGAACTAATTGGGTTTTTCCCCCTCTTTTCTTTGTCCCAAATAACTGCAAGGTTAGCTATTATTTCTACATTGTGTCAGCCATCTCGGAAACCACACGAAACACATTGCAATGGTCAGGACTCATTAAGAGCTGGTCTGGGAATCATCACCACAACCAGAAGTACTTAACCATTTTTTCATATAATTCAGTGATGAAGCTCTATCATCAATCACTGCAAGGTGAACCTCAGTAATTAATCTTCCAGGAAAAGTATCATGAAAAACCTTGCATCATGTCCTGGAGAAACTCGCCACCACGGTGCTTAGGAGTTGTGGGTGATTGCCAGGGCTTTGCCGGGTGGTTTTTAATGCATTCTGAGTGGTTTATATCTTGTAACTGTGTGGTTACTTGGGCATTTTAGGTGATTGCTAGGTTGTTACTTACTAGCCCAAATCAAAAGAATCCACCTCCAAGACTCAGGTATTATGGTCCCTAGGTCCCTCAGTGTAAGTCCATCAGACTCATAATTATGTCACTTAGCTGCACGATTTGAGGTATCATTCATCTCTTTATCATGGTGTCGAGACAAGTTACGCACCAAAGTTGAGTACTTGGGGTTTTGTTCAAATCCATAAACACCACCAAACCGGGTGGATTGGGGAGATAGCTTTGCTAATATGTGTGCATGTCTACACAGTACATCAAACTCAACTTATTTCAAAATGTGACCCCTTTCAAGTCATCTGTCAAATAGCTGTTTTAAAACATAGCGAAAACAGGTAAGAAGTCATTGTCTTGTGCTGGTTTCTGGACTGGTGGATCCTCTCCAACTCTACAGAGCTTCTCCAAACACTTATGTGGCGTGAGAGATGTAGCCTTTTATTAAATCTGACAGAATGTATTTCCAAGTTGAGAAGAGTGTGTTAACTACATGGCAAAAAGAAGAGGGTGCTGAGATACAAATATAAAGAGAGAGAAAGCGAAAGAGAGAGCATCATTTCCTTTTGACAACACAGCTGGATTGTATTTGTTCATCTAAAAAAGGAGCAACAAAAAGTGGAGCTGTCTGCCTGCCTCTGACATGAGAGTGAAAACAGAGACTGTGATTACAAACAGGAAGGACAAAAATTATGCTATAAAATGAATGATGAATGTGGCAAACAAGAGTCTAAATGAGAGAAAGTCCTTGATGAATCATTTATGTTCAGCTACTGTCGATGGTCTCTTTACTCACACTGTGACATGGAGGAGGCCGGTTATGAATGATTACCATTTTATTTTCTGACTTTGTACTGCTCCAGGAAGCAGCAAAGGGCTGATTGTGTGGTGACATTCAGTTCATGTGAGGGCAGGTAGAAATGCAGCTGTGTTATTCAAAGGCCTGCTGACAGCTGAGGAAAGCAAAGAAAACTAAGGGGGGGATTTCCATACACAATACTGATTTTACCCTTTTTGATGGATCCAGGACATGATTCTGCCTTTCACATCATGTTTGGTTTTATCACAGCAAACTCCCATGCTGATAACCACAACCAGCTTTAAGTGGTCTTACACAAATCGAAAGTTCTGGCAAACTAGCTGCAAATGTGCCATTCATTTTCACATGCAAATGCGCTAGCGATTTGCAGCAAATATTTGCCAGAAATTTGCAACTCTTCACCAATAGTGTTGAACCTGCAGCAAACCTTTGGCAACTATGGACAATTTGCCAAAAGTTTGCTGCAAATCTCATTCGCATGTAAAAATAATCAGTGGTGAATTTCCAGCAAGTTTGTGACAAACTCTCGATTTTTGTAAGGGTAGATGGACTCCCAGCCTTGCCAAGCTAGTGAAGTTAGTCTATTTTGCTGGTTTTAAAAGGGAGACCAGCTAAACTAGCTTAATCCAGTTAAACACCATTTTAGCCATAATGGGAGACCAGCTAATCACTAGTTTTGCCAGGTTGAGAGATTAGCTGAAAACCAGCTTGGACAAGCTGGTAGACAAGTTAGACCAGCAAAACACTAGCTTAGCCAGGTTGGGTGACCAGCTAGACCAGCTAAACATTAGCTTGGACAGGCTGGAAGACCAGGGAAACACCATGTTAGCCAGGCTGGGGCACCATGTAAATAAAAGCTTGGCCAGTTTGGAAGCCCAGCTTGACCAGCTGAGCACCAGCTAGGATAGGTTTGAAGACCAGCAAAACACATTATAGCCAGGTTAGGAGACCATACAGACCAACTAAACGCCAGGTTGGGAGACCAGCTAGACAAGCTGAAGACCAGATTAGCCATTTTAAACTAGCTAAGACCAGCAAACCACTTTACACTAGCTTAAGCATGCTGCTTGACAACTTTCCCTGCTATGTTTTTTATAGCTAGACTAGCACCATTAAATAAGCACTAGGCAGCATTAACCAGGCTGAATATCCTACTAGCCTGTGATCTAACTTTTGTGGTTACTTAAATGTTTGAAAGTGCTGTTAATTAAAACCGTTTTGTTCATGTACTTTCAAAGACAACTCATATTAATTTATTTTGCTACCTTCATACCGCAGCTGAGTGTGCCCAAATGCGCTTTGAATCTGACATTTTCAAATCCGATCTGGGCCACTTTCATATTTCTTACAACAATCGCCAATGATAAATTTCACATTCTTTTCAACAAACTTGTGGCAAACTGCCCATTGTTGCCAAAGGTTTGCTGCAGGTTTCCCACTACCGGTTAAGAGCTGCAAACATCTGGCAAACATTTGCATGTGAAAATAAGATTTGTGGCAAGTTTGTGCCTAGTTTTCCAGAACTCTAGATTTTTTTGTAAGGGAGGGGGAAATAAATCAGATACATATCGGCAACTATGGGCAATTTTCTGCAAGGTTTATGCAAAGCTCATTGGCATGTGAAAATTATCAGTGTTGAATTTCCGGGAAATTTGCAGCAAAATTGCCACAAACTCTCGTTTTTTTTTTTAAGGGTAGATGGACTCCCAGTCTTTACAAGCTAGTGAAACTAGTCTGTTTTGCTGGTTTTAAAATAAATGGAGACAAGCTAAACTAGCTCAATCCAGCTAAACACCATTTTACCCATAATGTGAGACCAGCTAAACAATAGCTTCACCAGGATGGGCGATCAGCTGAAAACCAGCTTGGCCAAGCTAAACACTATCTTAGCCATGCTGGGAGACAAGCTAAACACCAGCTTAGCCAGGTTGGGAGACCAGCTAAACACTAGAGTGTATGAAATATACACAATTTTGTGGGCAATGTAGAATAGCAGACAGATTAGAAATACACTCACCTAAAGGATTATTAGGAACACCTGTTCAATTTCTCATTAATGCAATTGCTTCAATGGCAGTTGCTTCAATGCATTTAGGGGTGTGGTCCTGGTCAAGACAATCTCCTGAACTCCAAACTGAATGTCAGAATGGGAAAGAAAGGTGATTTAAGCAATTTTGAGCGTGGCATGGTTGTTGTTGCCAGATGGGCCGGTCTGAGTATTTCACAATCTGCTCAGTTACTGGGATTTTCACGCACAACCATTTCTAGGGTTTACAAAGAATGGTGTGAAAAGGGAAAAACATCCAGTATGCGGCAGTCCTGTGGGCGAAAATGCCTTGGTGATGCTAGAGGTCAGAGGAGAATTGGCCGACTGATTCAAGCTGATAGAAGAGCAACTTTGACTGAAATAACCACTCGTTACAACCGAGGTATGCAGCAAAGCATTTGTGAAGCCACAACACGCACAACCTTGAGGCGGATGGGCTACAACAGCAGAAGACCCCACCGTTTACCACTCATCTCCACTACAAATAGGAAAAAGAGGCTACAATTTGCAAGAGCTCACCAAAATTGGACAGTTGAAGACTGGAAAAATGTTGCCTGGTCTGATGAGTCTCGATTTCTGTTGAGACATTCAGATGGTAGAGTCAGAATTTGGCGTAAACAGAATGAGAACATGGATCCATTAATCCTTGTTACCACTGTGCAGGCTGGTGGTGGTGGTGTAATGGTGTGGGGGATGTTTTCTTGGCACACTTTAGGCCCCTTAGTGCCAATTGGGCATCGTTTAAATGCCACGGCCTACCTGAGCATTGTTTCTGACCATGTCCATCCCTTTATGGCCACCATGTACCCATCCTCTGATGGCTACTTCCAGCAGGATAATGCACCATGTCACAAAGCTCGAATCATTTCAAATTGGTTTCTTGAACATGACAATGAGTTCACTGTACTAAAATGGCCCTCACAGTCACCAGATCTCAACCCAATAGAGCATCTTTGGGATGTGGTGGAACGGGAGCTTCGTGCCCTGGATGTGCATCCCACAAATCTCCATCAACTGCAAGATGCTATCCTATCAGTATGGGCCAACATTTCTAAAGAATGCTTTCAGCACCTTGTTGAATCAATGCCACGTAGAATTAAGGCAGTTCTGAAGGCAAAAGGGGGTCAAACACAGTATTAGTATGGTGTTCCTAATAATCCTTTAGGTGAGTGTATAATCTGTTGTTTAAAAGTTATGACCATTCTAGTGATTAGTGGGAAAACAGAAGAAAACAAATATTTAGAATGTTAAGATACATTTCACATGACACCTCAAATACTCCTTTTGAGCACCTGTAATAATAAATTGAGATTGCATCTGAAATTGGACACAAACACTGAAATATACATTTTGTGTGTTCAATAAAACACATAATTTATTTAATTTGAACATTAGAATTACACACAAATTACACCGCAAAACATCCTAAATCAAACTTGAGCTATCTACAGTAAATTAATTTTTAATAAAGAGTGCAGGAATGGAATATATATAAATTCATAAATACCCAACAACTGCAATACCTGTGGAGAGAAGAGAGTGAGAAAGAGGGTAGGGGGAGAACAACACCAGTAAACACAGCCCAACCTAGGCCTCTTCGCAAAACTGGTCACACTCTGCTGAGTGCCAAGACTGAAAACAGTTCCTATCGCGAACCAAGCAAAGTCTTTTGCCATTACATTCTGGCATGCAACAAGCTACTTTAGTTTTATTTTCAGTCCTACTTTTCCAATAGCATAGCCAACATCTCTTAGAGGACTCTTCAAATGTAGGGACATGGGCTGGGTGAAGTGATGTAAAGGAGGGATTACAGGCTTTAGTATATGCAAAGGGAAACTTCCGTCAATATCGATACCTCCCAGCTGACGAGACATGTTTTCTCTGAAATCTATCTGGTCTACGATCATCCCCTGGTGTCGCATGAACGCGTCGCCATTCCTTAAACAATATGAAACCCTTGACGACGGCATTGTCTATGAAGTGGGGAAAAAAAAGTGTCTTCCACCACTTCCACATATACATATCTGATTTTTTTCAAACATGCCTTCAGTGTGAATAGCCAAGTCAGATTTAATGTGATTTTTTTTACATAAATTAACTCAACATTTGTCACTTGCACACTTGATTAACAGCACAATATGCCTGTTATGGTTTAGAAACTTTGATTTCAATAGCTTTTAAGATATTTAGCAGTTCATTTGAATTTTGCATAGTAAAATATACAGGGGTAGATTTAGCCTATGCAACACAACTCTTTGCTCATGTCACTTTAGCAGAATCAAGTTTTAATCAAAGTCAATGGAAATCTGAAATAACAGAGAAAACCTGTAATTTGCCACTGATCATTTTCACATGCAATTGAGCTTTGTGGAAAAATTGCAGCGAATTGCCCATTGTTGACACAGGTTTACCGGAGGTTCACCACTACCGGTGAAGAGCTGCAAACTTCTGGAAAACATTTGCAGTGCAAATAACAAGTGGCAAGTTTGCGACTAGTTTAGAATTTATGAAAGGGGAAACAAATCAGCACATAATGTAACTGCCTTACTGTACATATGGTTAGATTTATATTAGAAGGCCAGATACCATTACATCATGAGCTGGTTTAGATGCAAGAGTCAGAAGTTATTTAAATATAAAGATGTATAAATAGCTGTCCAACACGCCTAAAAATAGAAACAGTGCATCTGTCAACTTATAATGAGAGCAAACTACATTTGTTGCATTACGATGTGCTGCAGGCATCTGGTGTAGACACAAAAAGGTAGTTGCCCATTTAGACGGTAGACAGCAAGGCAGCTCACTTGTTTTTGAATCATTAGATCACCCAGTAGTTATGCATGTTATGTACTTAAGCCATTCTATAAGACAGGTGCCTTTTCAATTTTGGAAATAGATTATTAGAAGTACATTTTTGTACAATTAAAGACATTCTACCTGACAAAGAATCTCTTCAAGTTCTTGTAAATTACATTGTGCCATCTCCAACAATAAAAATAAAAATATATTCTAATATATTCTTGTGATGGGCAGAACATTTGACAACAAAATGGTTGCTTCACTCCCTGTTATGAAGATAATGGCCTTCTAGTAATAGCATCCAAAAGTCAATAATATGTCTTTTCTATAGTGCAAAAAATAATTAAATACTGTTTTTTACGTCTTTTATGTAACATGGTGTATATTATGCCTTACAATCCCTGTCAAGCATGAAAAAAAAAATATGTTAAATGAGAGTAGAACTTACCAACACTTGATGTCACTTCTTCATCATATCACTTAAAGTGACAGTTCACTATTATTTTGATGCAAATAAAGTTATTGTAACTGTGAGTGGACCCCTTACAAATATTGAGAGTTCATGGTAAATTTACCACTGATCATTTTCACATGCAAATGAGCTTTGTGGCTAACTTGCGGTAAATTGTCCATTGGTGCCAAAGGTTTGCTGCAGGTTCACCACTACCAGTGTGTATGTATAAAATATATATATATATGAAATTTTTCCCATCGTCTTTCAATTTTATGAAGTCTCGCTCAAAATTTATTTAAAATAGGTTATTTTAGAATAAGATACCCTTAGGTAAATCAAGAGTTCATCGCAAATTTGCCACTGATAATTTTCATGTGAAAATAACAAGGGGCAAATTTGCATCTAGTTTTTTTTTTAAGGTTTATTATGATGTAATTTAGGATCCATGACTCATTGATGAATATTGTTTAATACAAGGGAATGTTTATTATTAACTTTGTACATCTCCCTGCTTGCCGACATGTTTACGTGACACATTGATTCTCAGCTAAATCAGAGTTGAAGATTTCAGCACGAGTTTCGAAGTTGGAAGTCCGACTTCAAGGGGCATTCCACTGCACTTTTCCTAGAAGAAAGTTGGAAATTCCGACTTACCGAGTTGAATGGAATGCAGCATAATGGCTACCCTTGGAGAGTGTTTCAAATGAGGTACTTGTGACCCAGAGAGCACATGTACATCTCCGAGATGCCTGTATAAGAGCATTTCATCTTGAAAGCATCACATTCTAATTAACATCTGCTAAACGTTTTAAAAAGATCAGATTTACCAACATTCTAAATCATAAACATCTTAAGACATCAGCTGAATGTCTTATTGACATCAGAGAGGAATTATATCTAATTATTTCAGATGAGCAAACAATCTAAAACATTCCTCTTCCAGATGTAAACACACATCAATGTGACATCTAGGTGATGTACATTTGCTGTCAGGGGAGGTCATTTCAGTTAGTATGTCGTAGACAACAAGACAGCTCAGTAGGCTTTGGAACAGAGACTCAGGTAACCTCACAATATGAGATCAGATTCACTTTATGTCGAAAGACTGAAAGCATTCATACATTCTGATTGGCAGATGAGTCAGTTGTGGCCTGATTCTAACCAAATGGGCATATGTTGAACAAATCAAGCACAAGGATCCCTGTTACGATGACTTAATAGTTTTTTATTTTAATTTCCATACACACTGGTGTGCCCATTTATTTTCAAAAGCCAACAGCAAACGTGATGTCACCGTCAAATGAGTACATACTGTATAACCCACAAAGAGAGTCATGGAGAGAGAAAAGGAACCACTATTCCATTCTTAGGAGTGCATTCTTTGTGTGGTTACTATGGAAACAGTCTTTTTTGAACTAGAAGAGATGAAAGTTTAATATGAATGCATCAGTAAATTTATTTATTTATTTTCTTTCATGCTAGTTGGCTACAAATTCCAAATTACTGGATACATTGTAATACAATCTCTATTGTTTCCTTATGATTAACACATAATTGCAGGCCTCTCTATGGCACCTGTTGACCTTGCAATTTGAGATCTGCAATTAATTTTATTCAGTATCCTGCAAATGTGATTGTTTGTGGTTAGAACCAAATGAGCAGGACAGTCTAGGTGTCAAACTCAGTTCCTGGAGGGCCACAGCCATCTATTAACATGCCTCCTTGTAATCTTCAAGCGCTCCTGAAGACCTTAATTAGCTGCTTCAGGTGTGTTTAATTAGGGGTAGAGCTAAACTCTGCTGGACTGTGGCCCTGCAGGAACTGAGTTTGACACATGTTTACTGTATAGGCTTTGATAGATTTACCCCATGCTATTTATTTCTCAATTATAATTCTACTTATATACAATAAATGTGTTTGTAGAGATTATCTGCATTACCATTCACCACATGCAGCTGCACACTTGACGTGTGAACACACACATGGTTTATGAGGTTGAATGGGGTGAATAACTGTTTCTCTGATTAAACATGAATTCAAAATTGACCCTATTTACTTTTATGCACAATTAAACCAGGAATGTAATTTAACAGTTTATCGATGCTTGTTATTCCAAATAAAGAATCCCTGATAGCACACAGACATCACCCAGATGTCGTTTTGATGTGCATGTTTACATCTGGAAGGCATATGTTTTTTGTTGTTTGCTCATCTGCAATACATCCATAAGGCTACGTTCAGTCTGCAGGCAAATCAGATTTTTTTTCTCAAATCAGATCTTTTCAGGCAGACCGTCCGCTCTTAATTACAAGTGATCAAATCAGATCTTTTCAGGCAGACTGTCCGCTCTTAATTACAAGTGATCAAATCAGATTTGCACATTCAGACATAACCAACCTATCTGCATGGGTTGCTTTGGTAAAGATGTAGGCGTACCCTCGTGACAATGCTTTCAGGAAACATGGAGGTGCATCATCTCGCTCTCCAAATTTACATTTATGCATTTGGCAGATGCTTTTATCCAAAGCGATTTACAGAGCCCTTATTACAGGGAGTTAAGTAGTTAAGTGGTTGGAGTTAAGTGCCTCGCTCAAGGGCACAATGGTGGTGGCCGTGGGGCTCGAACCAGCAACCTTCTGATTAGCAGCCCTGTGCTCTAGCCACTACGCCACCACCACCAGCGCCAAATAAGCGCCCTGCCTGACATTACGTTTTTTGGCATTTTATTTCCAGCAAATTTGAGAGATTTAGGCATTTTGTTATTTTGACCCATTAATGAAAAGGTTCTCGTGTGATGGGGATAGGTGGGCTTCATTACATTTGTCAATGGCTGGGAAGGTCAATGTTATAAAACTTATTGTATACCATAATTTAATTATCTACCACATGCTCTCACCTTAGAAGTTACTCTTTCTTATTTGAAACAATTTGATAGAATATCTAAGTCCTTTAATGGAATGGTAAACAACCTTGGTTGCATTTCAGTAAGTTACATAGACTAATTGACAAATGAGGTTTAGGCCTCCACAAAATATTGTTTTATTACTATGCTGTTAATCTTATACACGTGGCCCATTGGTCTTCTTTCTGAGAAAGCCCCTCCCTGGTACTTCAATGAACAAGCAGCCCTTGCCCCAATCTTGCCATTGCAAAGTTGTTCTATCAAACTGCCTGGAGAATTTTACATTTACAGTATGGACAAAGGTTTCCCATTTGTTCAATTCTTATATTTACCTATATGTTTCCTCAAGCATATGGCTGAACCCCAAATTGTGTATTAACAAGTCCCCCTTTTGCTGGAATGAATGGATTGAGAGTGGGGTTGCTACACCTTTATGAAAATGGATCTTTGAGATCATTTGAAAATATAACAGCAATTTGGGATTTCTAGGTTTAAATTTTTCCGGTATTTACTGTCGCACCATTTATTTGTACTATTTTTGGTGGCAGGACACAGCCCCCTATATCTGCAGACACCCTCTGTATGGTGCTCACAGCCTTTGGAAAAGGGGCATGAAGCGTCAGTATATTATTCCTTGTTGATTCAGAGTCTTGGTAATGGGGCCTTAACAGCTCTTAAGAGGTTATGGGAAAGAGATTTGAACTTGGTACTGGAGGATGAGGAGTGGGAAAGAATAAAAAATAAAATAAAAACATGTCTAGGGCTGCAAGGGTATACCTTATTCAGTTTAGGTTGTGTCTATGTGTTCAAGGTCCAAGGAAAGTATTTTAATACATTTTAGTTTATGGTTATGCCAAATTACATTCCAACAAATCAATAAATAAATGTTTTTGTAGAATATGGTATTCATTTTTTATAAAATGTATGAAACTAAATTGGAGCCAAAGATTACATTTCTACAAATTGTCAGATTTGTATTACACTATATTTATCTTTTGATCATCTATAACAACCTTGTTTCTCAACAACCTTAGCACTTTATTCACAAAACTTTCCCTGCCGCAGTTAATGCCACGAAGTAGCTGGAAAACTGAATTTTAATAAAAAGGGATATTTGTGAATATTTTCTCTTGATCCTGACAGCATTAATTCATCTAATGATGGAGAAGGTC